>VIBL01000344.1:0-354254 GCA_008271625.1 Lutraria rhynchaena
AAACCATAATTTCTGACTAGTTCCACCACAATATTCATTCTAAGTGGAAGCGTCCACAACCAGTTTAACCAAGATTCCCTACTTTCGTCCAACTGCAGAGCACACCACATATATTAACTTTTACCCCTATATGTCCAACTTGAATCTAAATACGCGACTCGGAGCACATGGCCGGTAAGGAGCCTACAACTCAAATTGGGATGCAGAAGGATAGTTGACCAACAAGCTGAAATAAAAAGTCCAATTGTGTGTAAGGAACCTGTGTAATACACACCTATATAGTGTACTACAGGGGAGCAGACCCACAGAAATCCACAGGCAGACAGATCTGGATTGTGAATAAAGCAAAGAATATTCATAGTAAGGCTTTCCATGACAAAAAGATGAATAATAGTGATGTGAATGTATGTGACGGTGAGTGTAGGTGTGTATTGTGTGTGTGTGTGACTAGATTAACATACCTGAAAATACATGAACACATGAACCTATGGACCAGAAAATGTATCATTCACAAACAAAAGTAACGGCACCAGCCTTCTCCTACTCTCCTATTCAATTCATAGTGGCATCAGTTCACATATTCTAAGCCGGAGTCGAGGTCCGGAAGATACGCTTGTGTGAACCTAGTCATACTTAAAATGAATGAATGGAGAGATTACTTTCCTTGTCCGCAAATTGGCATTCATCTGATAGATTTTCACATGAACCAGTAAGAAATATAAAAAGAAATTACCATTTTCAATGTGCTAACTGGTTCCCAAGGGAATCCACACAACACCATCTTCCCATAGTATCCACGTTGTGCCATCTTCTTGTAGTATCCTCTGTTGACTGAGGGACTCTACATTACAATGTAGAGTCCCTGGTTGACCTCGCAAATAGAAGAAAAGAAAACCGTTAGAAAGTTCTTAAAACAGGATAAATAAGCATTTCAGAATTTCAAAAGAGAGTAGTGTTCACATGAATCTATGGACCAGAAAACACAGAACTTACAAACGAAGGAGAAAAAGTAACGGCACCAGCCTTTTCCTACTCTCCTATTCAATTCATAGTGGCATCAGTCCACATATTCTACACCACTTTCACCAAACAGAGCGTCTAAAAGCCACCTAACCTTTAACCAACCATCTATAGAACACTCAGCAAAAAGGAGAGAAAAATTATTATGCAGACATGCAAATTTCATTATAGATTTTGTCTACATAATCGGACCCACTGAAGTTTTTGCGCAGGAATCAAGTGATATGCCAGGCCTCATGCCAAATCACCTCCCCAGTATGAGAACACACCGTCGCCCGGAAGGCATTCAACACGTGGTAGCCTAAAGGCTGTTACACTGAACATAACGCAATCATCCCACTAGCTGAGTGCTCAGAAAATAATCAAGCCAAATTTGACTCTTAGACGATGTCGAGATCCCGAGGATAAGTTTATGTGAACCTAGCCATGCTTAAAATGAATGAATGGAGAGATTACTTTCCTTGTCCGCAAATTAGCATTCATCTGATAGATTTTCATATGAACCAGAAAGAAAGATAAAAAGGCCTTACCATTTTCAATGTGCTACCTGATTCCAAAGGGAATCCACACAACACCATCTTCCCATAGTATCCACGTCATCTTCTTGTAGTATCCTCTGTTGACTGAGGGACTCTACATTACAATGTAGAGTCCCTGGTTGACCTCGCAAATAGAAAAAAAGAGAAAACAATTAGAAAGTTCTTAAAACAGGATAAATAAACATTTTCATTAAATACGTTTGTGAGCTCATTCATCCATCCAACTTACAATGAAGCCAATATATTCAATGATGCATTATTACACGTGCTCAATCTACCTTAAAATATGACACTTCCTGAATAATTGATAGGAAACTAGACAACCATCAAATAAACCATAATTTCTGACTAGTTCCACCACAATATTCATTCTTAGTGGAAGCGTCCACAACCAGTTTAACCAAGATTCCCTACTTTCGTCCAACTGCAGAGCACACCACATATATTAACTTTTACCCCTATATGTCCAACTTGAATCTAAATACGCGACTCGGAGCACATGGCCGGTAAGGAGCCTACAACTCAAATTGGGATGCAGAAGGATAGTTGACCAATAAGCTGAAATAAACAAAAAGTCCAATTGTGTGTAAGGAACCTGTGTAATACACACCTATATAGTGTACTACAGGGGGAGCAGACCCACAGAAATCCACAGGCAGACAGATCTGGATTGTGAATAGAGCAATGAATATTCATAGTAAGGCTTCCCATGACAAAAGATGAAGAGTAGTGATATGAATGTATGTGACGGTGAATGTGTGAGTGTATTGTGTGTGTGACTAGATTAACATACCTGAAAATACATGAACACATGAACCTATGGACCAGAAAATGTATCATTCACAAACAAAAGTAACGGCACCAGCCTTCTCCTACTCTCCTATTCAATTCATAGTGGCATCAGTTCACATATTCTAAGCCGGAGTCGAGGTCCGGAAGATACGCTTATGTGAACCTAGTCATACTTAAAATGAATGAATGGAGAGATTACTTTCCTTGTCCGCAAATTGGCATTCATCTGATAGATTTTCACATGAACCAGTAAGAAATATAAAAAGAAATTACCATTTTCAATGTGCTAACTGGTTCCCAAGGGAATCCACATAACACCATCTTCCCATAGTATCCACGTTGTGCCATCTTCTTGTAGTATCCTCTGTTGACTGAGGGACTCTACATTACAATGTAGAGTCCCTGGTTGACCTCGCAAATAGAAGAAAAGAAAAACAATTAGAAAGTTCTTAAAACAGGATAAATAAGCATTTCAGAATTTCAAAAGAGAGTAGTGTTCACATGAATCTATGGACCAGAAAACACAGAATTTACAAACGAAGGAGAAAAAGTAACGGCACCAGCCTTTTCCTACTCTCCTATTCAATTCATAGTGGCATCAGTCCACATATTCTACACCACTTTCACCAAACAGAGCGTCTAAAAGCCACCTAACCTTTAACCAACCATCTATAGAACACTCAGCAAAAAGGAGAGAAAAATTATTATGCAGACATGCAAATTTCATTATAGATTTTGTCTACATAATCGGACCCACTGAAGTTTTTGCGCAGGAATCAAGTGATACGCCAGGCCTCATGCCAAATCACCTCCCCAGTATGAGAACACACCGTCGCCCGGAAGGCATTCAACACGTGGTAGCCTAAAGGCTGTTACACTGAACATAACGCAATCATCCCACTAGCTGAGTGCTCAGAAAATAATCAAGCCAAATTTGACTCTTAGACGATGTCGAGATCCGGAGGATAAGTTTATGTGAACCTAGCCATGCTTAAAATGAATGAATGGAGAGATTACTTTCCTTGTCCGCAAATTAGCATTCATCTGATAGATTTTCATATGAACCAGAAAGAAAGATAAAAAGGCCTTACCATTTTCAATGTGCTACCTGATTCCAAAGGGAATCCACATAACACCATCTTCCCATAGTATCCACGTCATCTTGTAGTATCCTTTGTTGACTGAGGGACTCTACATTACAATGTAGAGTCCCTGGTTGACCTCGCAAATAGAAGAAAAGGAAAACCGTTAGAAAGTTCTTAAAACAGGATAAATAAGCATTTCAGAATTTCAAAAGAGAGTAGTGTTCACATGAATCTATGGACCAGAAAACACAGAACTTACAAACGAAGGAGAAAAAGTAACGGCACCAGCCTTTTCCTACTCTCCTATTCAATTCATAGTGGCATCAGTCCACATATTCTACACCACTTTCACCAAACAGAGCGTCTAAAAGCCACCTAACCTTTAACCAACCATCTATAGAACACTCAGCAAAAAGGAGAGAAAAATTACTATGCAGACACGCAAATTTCATTATAGATTTTGTCTACATAATCGGACCCACTGAAGTTTTTGCGCAGGAATCAAGTGATACGCCAGGCCTCATGCCAAATCACCTCCCCAGTATGAGAACACACCGTCGCCCGGAAGGCATTCAACACGTGGTAGCCTAACGGCTGTTACACTGAACATAACGCAATCATCCCACTAGCTGAGTGCTCAGAAAATAATCAAGCCAAATTTGACTCTTAGACGATGTCGAGATCCGGAGGATAAGTTTATGTGAACCTAGCCATGCTTAAAATGAATGAATGGAGAGATTACTTTCCTTGTCCGCAAATTAGCATTCATCTGATAGATTTTCATATGAACCAGAAAGAAAGATAAAAAGGCCTTACCATTTTCAATGTGCTACCTGATTCCAAAGGGAATCCACACAACACCATCTTCCCATAGTATCCACGTCATCTTCTTGTAGTATCCTCTGTTGACTGAGGGACTCTACATTACAATGTAGAGTCCCTGGTTGACCTCGCAAATAGAAGAAAAGGAAAACCGTTAGAAAGTTCTTAAAACAGGATAAATAAGCATTTCAGAATTTCAAAAGAGAGTAGTGTTCACATGAATCTATTGACCAGAAAACACAGAACTTACAAACGAAGGAGAAAAAGTAACGGCACCAGCCTTTTCCTACTCTCCTATTCAATTCATAGTGGCATCAGTCCACATATTCTACACCACTTTCACCAAACAGAGCATCTAAAAGCCACCTAACCTTTAACCAACCATCTATAGAACACTCAGCAAAAAGGAGAGAAAAATTATTATGCAGACACGCAAATTTCATTATAGATTTTGTCTACATAATCGGACCCACTGAAGTTTTTGCGCAGGAATCAAGTGATACGCCAGGCCTCATGCCAAATCACCTCCCCAGTATGAGAACACACCGTCGCCCGGAAGGCATTCAACACGTGGTAGCCTAACGGCTGTTACACTGAACATAACGCAATCATCCCACTAGCTGAGTGCTCAGAAAATAATCAAGCCAAATTTGACTCTTAGACGATGTCGAGATCCGGAGGATAAGTTTACGTGAACCTAGCCATGCTTAAAATGAATGAATGGAGAGATTACTTTCCTTGTCCGCAAATTAGCATTCATCTGATAGATTTTCACATGAACCAGAAAGAAAGATAAAAAGAAATTACCATTTTCAATGTGCTACCTGATTCCAAAGGGAATCCACATAACACCATCTTCCCATAGTATCCACGTCATCTTCTTGTAGTATCCTCTGTTGACTGAGGGACTCTACATTACAATGTAGAGTCCCTGGTTGACCTCGCAAATAGAAGAAAAGGAAAACAATTAGAAAGTTCTTAAAACAGGATAAATAAGCATTTCAGAATTTCAAAAGAGAGTAGTGTTCACATAAATCTATTGACCAGAAAACACAGAACTTACAAACGAAGGAAAAAAAGTAACGGCACCAGCCTTTTCCTACTCTCCTATTCAATTCATAGTGGCATCAGTCCACATATTCTACACCACTTTCACCAAACAGAGCATCTAAAAGCCACCTAACCTTTAACCAACCATCTATAGAACACTCAGCAAAAAGGAGAGAAGAATTATTATGCAGACACGCAAATTTCATTATAGATTTTGTCTACATAATCGGACCCACTGAAGTTTTTGCATAGGAATCAAGTGATACGCCAGGCCTCATGCCAAATCACCTCCCCAGTATGAGAACACACCGTCGCCCGGAAGGCATTCAACACGTGGTAGCCTAAAGGCTGTTACACTGAACATAACGCAATCATCCCACTAGCTGAGTGCTCAGAAAATAATCAAGCCAAATTTGACTCTTAGACGATGTCGAGATCCCGAGGATAAGTTTATGTGAACCTAGCCATGCTTAAAATGAATGAATGGAGAGATTACTTTCCTTGTCCGCAAATTAGCATTCATCTGATAGATTTTCACATGAACCAGAAAGAAAGATAAAAAGAAATTACCATTTTCAATGTGCTAACTGGTTCCCAAGGGAATCCACATAACACCATCTTTCCATAGTATCCACGTTGTGCCATCTTCTTGTAGTATCCTCTGTTGACTGAGGGACTCTACATTACAATGTAGAGTCCCTGGTTGACCTCGCAAATAGAAGAAAAGAAAAAACAATTAGAAAGTTCTTAAAACAGGATAAAAATAAGCATTTCAGAATTTCAAAAGAGAGTAGTGTTCACATGAATCTATGGACCAGAAAACACAGAACTTACAAACGAAGGAGAAAAAGTAACGGCACCAGCCTTTTCCTACTCTCCTATTCAATTCATAGTGGCATCAGTCCACATATTCTACACCACTCTCACCAAACAGAGCGTCTAAAAGCCACCTAACCTTTAACCAACCATCTATAGAACACTCAGCAAAAAGGAGAGAAAAATTATTATGCAGACACGCAAATTTCATTATAGATTTTGTCTACATAATCGGACCCACTGAAGTTTTTGCGCAGGAATCAAGTGATACGCCAGGCCTCATGCCAAATCACCTCCCCAGTATGAGAACACACCGTCGCCCGGAAGGCATTCAACACGTGGTAGCCTATCGGCTGTTACACTGAACATAACGCAATCATCCCACTAGCTGAGTGCTCAGAAAATAATCAAGCCAAATTTGACTCTTAGACGATGTCGAGATCCGGAGGATAAGTTTATGTGAACCTAGCCATGCTTAAAATGAACGAATGGAGAGATTACTTTCCTTGTCCGCAAATTAGCATTCATCTGATAGATTTTCACATGAACCAGAAAGAAAGATAAAAGACCTTACCATTTTCAATGGTTCCAAAGGGAATCCACATGACACCATCTTCCCATAGTATCCACGTTGTGCCATCTTCTCGTAGTATCCTCTCTTGACTGAGGGACTCTACATTACAAATAGAAAAAAAGAGAAAACAATTAGAAAGTTCTTAAAACAGGATAAATAAACATTTTCATTAAATACGTTTATACCATTCTGTACATAAAATTAATGAGAATTTAATTGATTTTCATTTTTAGATTAATAATAACGATTTTATGACCATTTTCCTGGAAAATGAACAGAGGAACCTAGAGACACGCAAACTTACTTTACAGGATAAATCCTGAATTATTAACAGAATGTAAGATGCAAAGAGGTATAATTCTGTTAAAATGATGCGAATTTTACTAGTACATTCAAAAATACACCACGAGTATGTTAACAAATTATAATCATTTAAATTAATATCAACAGTTATTTCAATAAATGAAAAATGTATTCATAAAATAAAGCAACGAATAAGATTTATCAATTAAATAATACATACAATGTTGTTGAAACAATGAATGTATGATTCCCAAAACACGTCCTTTCAGCGTGTTTTACTCGTCACTATTGCGGTTGCCCGCGAAAAATTTAGCATAATTCACTCAAAACTAACCACGCCGTTGGATATCTGAATACAATTAGTACCACGTGATTGTATTGGTTAAACTTCTTTTTCTTAATCCCTTTATTACAATGAAACGTTCACCCAGAAACACGTTTTTCGTATAAATCAATCCTTCCTCGTGTGTAAACACATTAGCAACAACAATTATGTACATGTACACGACTCTGTAATTACAATAAAACAACTGACGACCAAAACTTCTTGCATACTGGTAAAATATTTTTAACGAAATGTCTTTTTACCATAGTTAAATATTCATAAAGTAATTTCATTTTCAATTCAAGACGTTAATTTACCAGATACAAACAATAACAACCTTACCGTGTGAGAGTCCATAGACTGTATCGAAAAGTATGGATAAGCCCCGGAAATTAATACACAAAATGGTATTAATGCACGAAAATTTCGTGAATCGGGAAATACTACTTTATAGCCAGGCTTGATTGACTCAGGCCGAAGTATTTTTACAGAGGTCGCGGGGTGTGGTTTGTTCCACTAGCCACGCTCGCTTATGATATTCAAGTGGTATTAATGTTTCGGCGGTCTGCGATCGTGGTTCAGTGATTAGTGCGTTGAATTTGTAACCCGGCGATCCGAGTTCAAATCCCGGTCGCGGCAGGTCTTACCCTTCCATGAAAATCTGACAAACATGTCGATTTCCTTCCATATGTGGAGAAGTTGCCGGCTCCTTGATGAAGGGTAAGTTAGTACTGGTAAGTATACAGTCCAAGGAAACTGGTTAGGTGAACCGGTCGCCGTATAAAACTGAACAATTGTTGAAAAACGGCATCAAAAACTAGTGGCAATGTCACATAAAAAAACGAAAAATCAGCTTGACAGAGTGGCTCTGGCCAATGTGAACTGTTGGATCCAGACGATCCATGCCTAACACACATCTTACAATTTTATTCTGAGTCATTTGCAGCTTGTGTTTAAGTTCTTGATTCAAGCTGTTATTCCAAATGGAAGAACCATTATCAAAATTATTCTAAATAAGAGCGAGGAAGCTGCCCAGCTTAACCTGGACCACTAAAAACTTGTCAGACTGACAACTATGGCCTTCTGCCCATAGATATAGTAGCAAATCAGTCGTTGGCAAATGACGAATTTGGTTGATGTTAGGGTGCATACATGTTTCACAAACATCTCTTGTTCCAATAGCTACGCTAGCTGATGACTTTCAAATAGTCTTAATGTTTCGGCGGACTGACGTTGGCGAAAATTGAAAGAAATATGTATACTCATGTACACAATGACTTCTATTGACTTAATTTAAGTACTTCATACATCGGAGAATGGACGTAGAAAACAAGTGAATGTAAATTCGGGTAAGTGTCAAATAACTTCGAAATCAGAAATATTTAAATTTCTTTCTGATCCGCTCTATAATGTCATTTTAATGGGTACAAAAGACTACTTTCCTGACTTTCAAAATTAAAGTACTCATTTCATTTCATAGAAATCATGTTAGAAAATAAAAACAAGGCATCTATATGAAGATATCAGATATTTCTGTCGTGCTTTGACAATTGTTCATCTTATTTTTCTTTAAATTTGTCTGTCAATAACATATCCCTATCACACCTTCATGTAAAATCGATCAGATTTGCTGTCTTCAGTCAAAACTTTTCATAATAATCACTTTCAAATAAAGACTACTTGATTGTACAACACATGGTTCAAAGTTTTCAGGAATTTTCCGATACCTCCGTTTTTTTCCCAGGAAACCCTACTTTGTGCTTGTGTGGTACATATAACTTAATGTATTTCTATTTTTCCACTTTAATTACACTCATTGAAGGAGGTAATCATCTGTGTTCTTCAGTCTTCATGACTATTACTAACACTTAGTACTAACTAAACAGGTATTATCCAGTGAGTCAGATACATAGTCAGATAGGGATTTCATCAGTACAATAGGAATACCAACTGACATAAGTGATTTTTAATATAGATAATAGTGACTGTAGCATACTCTTTATTAGTTGATCTAGACAAACATCCCAATGATATAAGACCTCATCTGAAAACTTATCATTCAAAGGTTGATTCCATATTCAAAAAGAATAGAAGTATTAAGAAAAGTTCAGGAAAGCCTGGACAATGAACAAATTATTTTAAGTTTCATCCATGAACTAGTACAGTTACCAGAAAAAGGCCAACCAAAAAAAGAAAATTATCAGTTGACACAGCATCAGAATCAGAATTTATGTCAAAAGAAGGAGCCCTGGAAAATGTTGCAAAAGAGTTAGCCACTTAAGTTAATAGTTATAAGGATTTAAATGAGAAACTTATAAAGAAGAAAATAACTTACTGAAGAAAGAAATAAGGAAAACAACATTGTCAAATGAAAGAATATCACTTCAAGCATTATTATAACAGAAAGTAGAAAGAATATATAAATTAAAGGTACAGAATAAAAATTCAGAAATAAAGAGACTAAAATCAAGCAAAGTGTACTCTGGATAAAAAGCCCAGAAGCTTAATGAACAGAAACAGAAATTGCAAAACAAAGTAAGTGAGTTTCAGAATAGAATAGATTTTGTAACGGATGAAAAAGCAAATAAGGATTTCAAAATACATGTGGATGAACTGTTTATTGAAAATGAGTAACTTGAAGATCTTTAATAGAAGATGACCGTAGTATTATAGTGTTTGATGAAAAACACAGACAGTATTCTTCTGATATGCGAAAATGAGCATATGCATTGTTTGATAGTAATGTAAGTGTGGCAATAATAGACCAGTTTTATCAGCATGCCTTAAATTGGCTAATAAGGAAGTAAATAGGATTCAAGCAAAATCTACTATACTAGATATGAATTTCTAAAGACTCATTCTTGCCCATAACCAGATTAGTGATGGATTGAAAAAAAATGACAGTTCGCGTCTGCTTACTGATGAAACCAGCAAACAAGGAAAAAAATACATGGGACATGAAGCCACAGATGGGGATGGTAACTATTGGGTTTTAGGCTTGAGAGAAATATGTACAAAATCATCACGAGACACACTGAAACAACTTTTAGGTGATATAGACGAAGTTTCAAGGAACACAGACTCAGAAAGCACTAAATTATTTATGCAACATGTTGTTGCAACTATGTCAGACAGGGCTGCCACAGAAACAAAATTTAACACCTTGCTGGAGGAGTTTAGGCATGACATTTTACCAATTATGAATCAGAGGTATGAAGATTTACCTGAAAATGAAGACCAACCTATCTCTAAATTATTAAACTTCTTTTGTGGACTTCACAGTCTAGTGCATATTGCTGAAACCTGCAATAAAGCCCTCATTAATGCAGAATCTGGAATATTTGGTAATGAGGTGCCAAGACTGGATGGGACATTTAAGACAAATGCAGAGTCTGGTACGACACGATTAGTAAGAAGTGCTTCTAAAGCCTTCGCAGCAGGTGGTAATGAGAAATCTGGATGCTATGCAACATTTGCAGTATTTGTGAAGCTATTTCTAAGAGTTCATAAATTGAAGTCATTACCTCTAAAAACATTCCGTGGAGCAAGATTTAACTTTCTTTTCTCCAATGCAGCTTGTGTCTACTTTTTACATCTGCAAATGATAACCTTTCTCACAGAGTGCAAGTTTGCAGATAGCAGACTGTTGAAAAGTGTACTTTTGGATTTACAGACCCTAGACTTTGTGACTGGTGTAAAATGCCTAGGGTTAATAGGCAAGCTCTTGACTTGTCCATTAAGGAATGTCATTGAAGATAAAGACATCAATATTTTAGACATGAATGCCAGGAACCAGGAATTAACACAAACTCTTGAAAATGCTTCAAACAATTTGCAGCTTTTTTTAATGGGAGAAATTTATTTCGTTGAAGTACAGAGAGACTACATGTTTGAAAAATTAGTGCAACCATCAGATATTGATAATATATCTGTGAAGAGAGTTTCTCTATAACTTTCTACCTATTCCTGTGCTGTGTTTTTGCTGTTTAGTTGTACAGTGTATATTGTATGATGTTGAAATGGCTATTGTGAACATTTGTATATGTCTGTTAGTTGTCAGCAGTGAAACGTGAAGTGTCTCTTTCAACATCAAGTGTACACTGCACAAGAAAGATGATAGAACTGACATTTATTATCTGTCCATGTTGACGTACAATATGTTTAAGCAACTGAGAGTAAACTTGTTAACATGTACAAATAACTATGTTAATAGATGTATGTTCCACATTTCTTGGTTCTTATAAAAACCCATTATATATAAAAAAAACATCTAGTACGTTTTATATTATATTGTTTTATTTATAAAAAATACAAATCTCATATTTAGCAAAAGCTATTTTTATTATTTTACGACATAATTCAATTCTTCAGAGCATTTAGCACAAATTTGAAGTATGTAAGACATGGATTTATCAACATACAAAAATAAATGTTTATTTAGCACTATAAAAATATACAAATACATAGTGTGCCAGCAGTATGAGAGTTCAGCAACTTTTGAATAAATCAAAACCTCGGTATGAAAATATCAAAGAAAAAACAAACATCATGGAATGTATACATCATATATATATATATATATATATATATATATATATATATATATATATATATATGAATTTCTGTATTGAATGTGTGCAAGTATTTATAAATATCTAAAGAACTGAAACATTGATATTAACAGTATATGATATGTATATATTGGCAGTTCTGATATGTAATTCAACACTGTGACCATCTTATGCATAAATCACAATATAGTTATGGTTACCAAATGAGCTGTCATAAGCTTAACATTATGATATTCTGATACAATAAAATTGGGTAGTGACAGTTCAGTTTCTCTAGATGTGTTCTCCATCTTAAATCCTACTATAGCAGATTATCTCTGATAACAAAAGCAATACAAAACATTATTTTAATAAAAATATCAGTATTTAACAAAGCAATATATATCTATATACAGATTCTAACTGTAAAGAAAAAAAAACAACTTTATAAGCACTACAAGTAACACTATGATAGTGTATTGCTACTTATGGCAATTGTCTTCCAGGGCACAAGAGTGCAGTAGTGTGCATTAACATCAGTCCAGTTATAAAATAAAATTTTAATGTTATTTCACATCCTGTAGAAGGATGTTATTATTCAGTTGTTTTGTGACCTTGTCGAGTGTTGCATAGTTTGAACATTTCACAGTAAGGTGGTATCCTTGGTATATGAGGACTGAATCACTTCGTGTGTCTCAGTTTCATCTCTGAAAACATGTAAACATGGATTAATTCATTTTTCATCTCCGGAAACATTAATAATATAGACTAGATCACTTTTAAGACAAGTCACAGATAATTAGAAGTACACTTAATAAAGCTTACAAAAATTGATCACATTTTTTGTTTTGATACACTAATCAGCTGTTCATTGGAAACATAACAAACATACATGTCTACACATTGTGATCTCCAGTTGTGTAAATCATTATTTGCTCACCAACTTGGTGAAGAAATCAGGACACAAAGTTGACGCAAATAAAATATAGATCAAGGTTATCAATTTATACAAAACTTCTGTAAGATGCAATTTGTTGTATTTTAGGAAGGGAAATTTTGGTGACCATCCATGGTAATACGTTGCACGTATACTTACGCGACATAGACTGGGTTGATAGCAGCTCCTCCACTAGTGTCTACAACAGCAATATGTTCAGTCATATATGGTACTTCTCCGCCTGCTCCGACAGTTTCATCAGGGGGTACATACATCTGAAGACTCTGTGTCTCATATTCACGAAGGAAACTTGGTGGTTCAACAAAGTCTGTTGTGATGTGAGTTGTTTGGTAAACACGGTAGTTGTTAATGTATTTAGTGTACCTAAAAAAATGTATATATCTTATGTTAAATGTTCAACTCCCAGTTCAACAAAACAATGTACAGTGCAACCTCTCAAAAGGAATACCTTTTGGGAGAGGCAAAAATATGTTGTTGTTGACAGACTGATGCTCACGAGAGGGCTGCTCTGGAGAGGTTGCACAGTATTCTCAACTTGACGTCAATGAATTATATGAAACTTGATTTCAAAACCATTAGATGTAAATTTACACTCTAAATTTACACTCTATTGAAATGTAAATGAGGACTGCCAAAGATTTAATATAGATAAAATATTCTCACATACCTGGAGTGAGTGAAAACTAGTACAATGATGCCAACAAAGCAGAGCAGGATAGAAATAGCTGTAAGAGCAACAAGAGCTGCCCAAGGATCATCAGTCCACCAAATGTAAGACTTGGTGAGTATGGTGTCTCTGGCTGTTTGACCAACAAATGGTGGATGTACTTCTTCAATGACCAAGTTGAGATTTTGTTTTATTTCAATTCCAAGGCTACCATCATACAAGCTGAAAAAGTGAAATTGAACGCATGAAATGTCATGTAAACATTTTAGACACATTTAAAATATCCAAAAATACATTTTGTGGAAGCAAATAAATCTAGAATGCAAACACAAATGAACATAATTATTGCAACATGAGGAATGTTGTCATTAGCGATATCAAAATTAAGAAAACAGCTAGAATAGGTAGAGATGGCTCAATCTCGACAATGAAATGGTGGAATGGTCCAAACGACTTACTCTCGCACGGAGTTGTCTGTATTATTGAGTAGAGGATAGTTAGGTATAACATCTGGGAATGCCAGGACAAAAACAATATCAGTTCTGAAACAAAAAAGAAAATCTATGTTAGAGTACACTAAATACAATAATTATTTATATGATTATTCAGGCAATCAACCATATATCAGCTATATAATATTCTATGCAAGAAGTGCTTTAATCATAGATGCCATAGATGCATGTTTAGGTAAAAATTTACATAACTGAAGTCACCATGACATTTAAGAGATGAGCTTTGTTCGTAAATCTTTGGGCAATTCCTTATTGGAATCATGAAATTTATTGCTCAACGAATGAAACAAAGTATCTCATACCCAGTGAAATCCTTGGTAATTTCATTTGGTCCAGTTTGTCTTCTTCTATACTCAAATCTTTCAATCAAACAAATATATCCAGTAAAATCTTGGATAGCTCTGAAACACAATAATCATAAAAATGAAAAATGACCAGAAAACAGTAAAACTGGAAATACTTCAAATATAAGAATCTTTTTAAATGTTTTCTTAATCTTGCAAATAGTCCAAAAATCTTCTACATGTAGTAAACAACATGTATATTTTTCCCAATAAAAGCGCAGAAATACACAAAACCGAAGTAAGACATCAGGTAACTAAATATTTATGTCTTTAATTTTACAAACAATACACCTGCTTGAAACATATTTTTGTTTGTGTTGTAATATTATTTGTCCATTGTCTTTAAGGCTTTAATCTGTAAATGTTTACTTTACATCAATTAAAGTTATATCAACCTTTGAGTTAAAATGATAAATTAATAGATCTTAACACTGATTATACCAACAAGAAAGCATCTTTTTTCAAATCAGAAGATGAAGTAAAATGAATGTGGAAATGGCTTATTTTTTATAAAAAAAATATTGGAAATGTGGGTAAAAGAATAATTCCAGGTAACCACAGCAACAAGTACCTTCTGAGATCTTCAAGATCATCAACGTATAATTCTGGCACACCCGGCAATACAGCAACAAATCTATTGTAATCATGTACATTATGAATCTACAAGTGAAAATAAAATTCCATGAGATAGTTACATGATGTATATGATAACTACATGAATGTGAAAATTAAATTTGAATTTTCTATTAAGAACAAATCAGGTATTTAATACAATTTATGTTTGAATTTACTTTAAGTGTGGGATTTTTAAGGAACAGCATTAAAAAGGTGAAAATAATGATCTCAGAAAGCATATGAAAATATTTGCAGAAGGCCATATAATTTCATATGCTTTTTGAAGTCATTATTTTCACCTTTCATTTTTATGTATTAATGTGACAGTATGGAGAGTGGGCTGAATGAGAAACTAAATCATAATCTAATTGTTCACTCACAATCACTTCAGCATCAATACTGTTTTGATCACTGGCTTGTCCTGGATTGTCTTTGGCTTCTACAGCAAACCTCCAAGTTTTAACGTCACCCGTAATTTCATTAGTGGTTCTTATTGTGCCATCCAAGGGGTTGAGCATGAATGGTGGGTTAGGTGAAGGATAATCTTTGTCTGCAACACCACGTTCATATTCCACTTTGCCAAAGTTTGCAGAATCAATATCAATGGCCTAAATGTAAAACAACATTATAAATCATAGAGAAGACAAAATATCTTTAACAAACACACAACATTGACTTCGAAGTATCACTATGTAATATACTGCATATGTAACAAAGTGGAGGTCTGCAAACAGTTGACTCTGTATGACTCTGTACCTATTAGCAACAGTATGGGGGCAGAATTTAGTGGTGCAGTGATAGCTATTTTATCCAACTTTCATTTCAAAAGGAGGTGATAGCTGATCTACTGGCTTGTTGATAGCAATGTTTAAATGTGTATTCGACCAATGAAGTAGGCTAAAGACTGTTGTTAATATATAACCAGTGTACAACAGATTCATATTTATGTTGTTTATTTCTGTTTCACAGTCTTCAAGACAACATCTCTGAAGCTAAGGTAAACAGTCAAACATTCAGTGTCCACAGAATTGCTCTGTCATAAGTGACACTGAAATTATAGATGGCTGCTAGCTAAATAGAATTCAGCTCAAGTGCATATGCATTGACAGAGCAACTGTTATACAGACAAGCCTGCAGGCAATCTTCATGATTAGGAATGATATCTACATTGGGGTGTTTGGTCTGTCCTCTGGTGGTTTATAGCTCCAGGGATACAGGCTATTTCACAAGTCATTCTAGATTTCAGTTGTTAGTTTTAACTTCCGGAAGTGTGCCAATGGACAAAGGCTGTCCAACACCTCAGATTTAGGCAAGTCATTGAGGGTTTGAAGACTCCGAGGACCATTATTCAACAACATAGGGTCTGGCATTGCCGTATTACATGCACCTGTATGTATATTTTAATTGTGCATTATATCTCTGCTGTTTATGAATTCTTAGTTTGGTTAATAATCATTTGGCCAGGCAAATATCAAATTTCTTGTTAGAGACTCATTCATATGTGTATATATCAAGTAATTGTATATTTTACAAACACTTCATTGTTTTTTAAGATACATATATCTTAAAACCCAACACACACAGACACACATTAGTATATATACATATATATCAATTATTTGGTCAAGTAGTGCTCAAAAAAAATTATCATAAACAGCATGTATTTTTGTTTGTTTTAATTTGTTTTTTAATTGTGTTTTTAATTTGGCAAGTTGCTGCTCGGACTGACCAGATTATTGTTACGCATGTACAAAAATAGTTCATACAGTAATATTTTATGAACAGAACATTTTTAAAATAAGATACTTAAGTTTCATACACATTGTTCTTTGAAATACCAGTATAGTACAACCAGCACCACAAGAAACATCAGGTTTCAAAATAAAAGCAAAAAATCAGGAAATCATCGATCATAGATGTTATTAAATACTCACAGAAATTTGGACAACAGGTCGACCTGCTTTAATATCTGGTTGGATAATACCAAAGTATTTGTCTCTGGTGTCATCAGACTGACGTGGATATTCCGGAATGATCCAATCTGGTGAGTTGTCATTCATATCTATAACATTAACAAATATATCCGCCTCTTGCCAGGCATTGTATATTGCGTTTCCAGTTGAAGCTGAAATACACAGTTGCAGATTCAATATAAATATTTCTGATTCCAAACATCAACATGAAAGCTGCTGAAATTGGTAAACTGGACTTGTAAATATTACGCATTTACGATAATTTAAAAGGTAAATAATATCAGATAGTACATTCATATCTATTATTTGTTTTCACAAAAAGTAAATTGAATGATAAAATGAATGATATGTGCACTAATCTTGCAAGAATACACAGTAATTGGTCCAATTTTTTGTCTGTCCTCAACATTACAAAGGGGTTTGATATTTTGTTTTACATATACTTACCTTGACGTTTGGTTCGTGACCTATCTACACGCACACGTAGGGTATAGTTTGTCTGTTTTTCATAGTCAAGCTGTCCACTTAATACAATCATGCAGTTCTTGTTGAACTTGTCAGGTTCTATAGAGAAAAGTGGTCCTGAGGTACCCTGAATGTTACCACTCAAAATGGTGCAGACGACAAATGAAGTCTCTGGTTGATTCACAACATTCAGTTCCTGGACTACAGTATTCTGTTTCTCATTTTCAGGAATATGAACACTGAAAAAATTAAAAATAAATCAGTGAATTATATCAAGTTAATTTTTTCCCTTTAAAATTCTATTAAGCTGCAATGACTACAATGTACTCAGTAAGTTTTATAAGCAGGCTTGAATTAATTCATTTAATGTTTCATCAAAGTGAAGTAAAATCTATAAACAAAGTTCATCAGATACCTGACCTTTACTTCTAGGTTTATTAGTGTCCTTACATCAATAAAAAGAAAGAGAGGTCACAGTTTGTAACCATCTTGTGATGAATTCATTTAGTTTGGTTTAATGTATGAACTTAAGAAATCATGGTCAAATCATACTTACACCCATACTGGTTGGATGAAACCAAGATTAGCTCTGGTTCCGTTAAATTTCACGATCGTAACCTTTACAGTAGCTTCAGCTGATCTCGGCTGCCATCCATTGTCTGTGGCAACAACTGTCACCTATATAACAAAGATAGATCTCATATAAAGATAAAAAATTCCTAAAGGTGCAATAATTTCAATTAATGACATTAGTGTACACTCCACTTACTATATATTAATTTGTAAAGTGTAACTATAAGTACAAACCGATTGCAATGTCAGGATTTTACACTGAATACATTTTATTTATATGTTAAATTCATGTTTGAATGATTTTTCATGCATTGGATATCATTTAAAGGATTTTCTTTACATATTTTTTACCTTTTTCCTCAAAAACATTGGAGACTGATTGTCACCAGTGGTGCGCTTTTTGGGAATATTCAGTATATATCAAGGTTACTTACCATGACATAATCTTGTTCCAAAGCTTGTATGTACAACTGTTGTTTGATGATAAATTCTCCATTTTGTCGGATTTCAAAGTATCTAGCAAAAGAGTTTTGGTCTCCCAGCAATGCATATGATACCATAGCATTTGGCTTGTCAGCATTTAGTGGTACATCTATGTCCCCATCATATGCAGCCAAGTTTAGAAGCACAAGACCCGGAGGATCACGCTCATAAGCAGTTACCTCAAATGAAGTACCATTTGTGAATACTGGAGTGTTTTCATTCCTGACAATTTCAACATTAACAGTTGCTGTAGCACTCTTTGGTGAATCAGATGAATCATAGGCAATGACTTCCATTTGAACAAACTTGGGTACAGGTGTAGTACGAACCATGCTACTGGACACTGTGATTTCACCAGTTATTGGGCTGACTGAGAAGAATTTTTCAGCACCAGAAGGTTCAATTTCTCCGAACTTGTAATTCAGGGAACCACTTCTACTAAGAGGGTTGTCACCATCTGTGGCTGTCACTGTTTCAACCCAAGTGCCAAGACTATCATACTCAGATATTTTGGAAACCCATTGTTCTTGATTAAATATTGGCGGATTTGGATTTCTTAGGATTTCAACGAAAACTTCAATAGAAGATGTTCTAGAAGCAGGACTGTTATCATAAGCATATACTGTGATAGTGTAAAATGGTTCAGATGAATCATACAAGATAGCTTTGGTTGTGATCACACCACTTGTTGGGTTAATGTTGAAGTATAAGGAAGCTGGTGGAGTTCTGGTAATGTTGTAAATGACAGGGTCATTGTCGTCATCTATGGCAGTCACAGTGATCACAGAAAAACCAGGTTCCTCATTCTCATCAATACTTGTTCTGTATGGTGTAGCAACAAAAACAGGTGGGTTTGGATTACGCCTTACATTCACTGTTACATAAATAAAAGCTTTGAGAGCAGGAACACCGCCGTCAGTGGCAGCAATTCTCATTCTATAAGTAAACGTGTTTGGATCTTCCATGAGGTTAGCAATCACACTCAGTCTTCCATTAAACTCATTGATGGCGAAGAAATTTCTAAGATATGTTGGCTGCAGTTCAGTTTCAACAATTGAATACTTAATCTCACCATTGGAACCAAGATCGTCGTCAGTAGCATTGACTTTTCCAAATGCAGTACTCAATGGTATTGTTTCATCTATAGTAAATGTAACATCTCCATGACTGAAGACAGGACTGTTTGGATTTCGCTTGACAAAGATGTAAACAATTGCTTCAGCATACACCAATGGGTTATTTGCTCTGTATGCATGAACTCTCACGGTGTATCGTGGTGTTTTGTTGTCATCTTCTAAGAATGTCTTATTGAGACGAAGTTCAGCTGTATCACCATCCATTACAAGCTTGAAATACTGTGTTCCTAACCCATCTCCTCTGATTTCATAGATCAGTTGATCATTTGATGAAGGATCATCAGCCTTTAGTATGGTAATAAGATCATCTATGTTCAGGTTTGAATCAACATTGAACTTGAATTCACTTGGGTTAAATATAGGTGCGCCAATCTTCTGTATAGTAATACTGACAGTTGTAGTGTCGGACAGTGGTGGGATACCTTTATCACTAACTTCAACACTAAATGCCCAGTTTAGAGGTTCAACTCCAGACAATGAAATTCTGGGTTTAATTTGACCCATTTGATCAATCTGGAATTTTTTGTTGGCCTCCTCATTAGTAATAGAGTATTCAAGCTGTCCATTAAGAGAATCAGATGGATTTACATCATTTGCTTGAATGGTAAATATAACTTCATCCAGTGTTATACCCTCAGATATTGTCTTCACATAACCATTCCTGTTTAGAATTGTAGGTTGAACATTCCTCTCTACAGACACAGTTACTGTAGCTGTCACTTGACGTACTGCTAATGGATCAAAGCTGTTGTCAGATGCTGTGATGAATAGCTAAAACAAAGATCAAATAACGTTTACTCAAACCAGACAGTGAACATGACAAAAAAAAAGTATAATAAGCATATGTCATATACATAAATAATTATTTTTCATCAAGCAAATTGATTTAATTGAATAAGTTCAAATACTTCAAGCATCATTTGTACCATTTAACATAAGTAATTATGCTTACCACATATTGTGATGGTTTGGCTGGATCAAAGGAAACACGTTCAGAAACAGATATCAATCCGCTGTTAGGATCAATTTGGAAGTAATCGCTACCAATATTACCAACACTTAGACCATATACTACATCATTTTCAGGAGCCTGAAATTATCAAATATTGCAGGTAAACAATTTTTGTAAAAAGAGTTTTTCATAAATGAGGCATTCTGAAAACATTGACTTCTTAAGTTAAAGTATTTACTTATTTATGATATTTATTTAATGATATGACATTTTGTGAGCCATGTTCAAACAGTACTTTGGAGTTGATGTGTCACAATATAATAAAGAAACTTCGAATACATATAATCAACTGAAGTTACAGAAATACTGTCCAATGGTCCATGTGCAGACACTGGTCACAGTCAGTAAAAAATACATGCACCTATATATGACTTGTCAAACATAATATAAGTCAGTATCACTCTACCAACCAAGTAAATAGTAAAAATATTTGAGTTTTACTTTTCTGCAATAGTAATTAATACAATAACTCAATGTGTTAACCCTTACAGTAATATCCCTATCAGTAGCACTGAGTTTTATAACAAAGGTTCCAGGTGGATCATAATCCTTGATGTCAGCAAAGTATCTTATCTGATCATTTTCAAAGCGCGGGCTATTCAAGTTTCTGGTGATCCTTATAGCTACTGTTACCAATGCTGTATCTTCTGGAATGTCTGTATCGAAGGCATATATCAACAACTGTAACAGAATAAGTTAGTTATTACAGAACAGTATTCTCATAATGTTTGTTGATTAAGTAATAATATAAACATCCCTCCTGTTCAGTGGCCTTATATTGTAGCATGTGTAAAATCTGGAGTATCTTTTCACAGATATATCTTCACTAAGGCGGCAATTTTCAACCTATAAACATCATGTAAATGGTATATACTTGAGACATTTACTATTAGCAGGTTACACATAGGTATAAGAACAACAGCAGAACAATAACATTTTTCCATTTCAAACCAGGCATTACATGATTGTTATGACTATAAAGTGCTGCCTCAGTTAGGATACATCTAGGAAATGAGCATCAGGCCACTTACTGTAATATATTTTAGTTTAAAATTCAAGTACCATATAATTAATAAATAGGACCACTTACTGTGTATAATCTTAAATTGTTCACCAGAGATCCTGTGACAAAGATTGTACCAGATTCATCCACAGTGAAATAATCAGTGCCAGGCCGGACACCCTGAAGGCTGTATTTTACTGTACCCTGAAATATTTATAAACATACACATCATAATCAAGCTAATGCGAATGTCAATGTTAGTGAACTAAAGGAAATATCAACATTAACTCAGTAGTAATGAATCATTCTAATAGGACAAAATAATTAAAAGCTTAATCAAAGACAGATCAGATTAGAAATAACAGTAAGTATCAAAAAAAATATGATTCTTATTTTTTATTATATTCTCAATAACAAAACGGTGAATGTTTATGAATGATTCAGATATAAACAAATGTGCTTACTCTCAAATCTGGATCAGTAGCTGTGACCTGGTAGATTGATGAGTTAATAGCTTGGTTGATTGGAATAGTGATTTCAATATAGCGTTCATCAAACTGTGGAGGTCCAAGTAATGGTATCACTGTTACAGTCACAAAGGTTGTAGCCATTTTTGGGTTGGTAGTGCGTCCATCATGTGCTTCAACTTGGAATCTGTATGTTTGGGTCTGATTAATGCCAATCATGTTTTCAACCAAAATTATAGCCCCGTCATCTCTAACATAGAGGATGTCAGAGACATCTGGATCTGGACTTCTTACATAGGTCAAGGTATCCTGAAAATCAGTTATATTCAGCATAATAGTTTCCATAGCAATTTGATATTAATTTACTTTATACATAATACTAATTAGAACGATGTAGTCACATAATGATCAATTCTTGTAAACCATGTACTATTTCACCATCTTTCCTATCAATAATTCATTTCTGGTTTCAGATTTGATGCCATTTTACTGACTTTATCCACTACATTTGACAGTAGTAATTGTTACATGACAATCTCTTCAATTCATAAATATAATCCAGGTTAGGACTCAGATTCAAGCAATAGTCAGCTAAATCCTCTCTGTACTGGGCAAAAGTTTCAAGTAGACTCTAATTTTGCCAAAACAACTTACATTATCATCATCAACAGCAACAACAGTGAGTACTGTGTCTCCCGGCGGGAAATCGGCTGGTATTTGTTTCGAATATCCTCCGAGATTCAAGAATCTAGGAGCATTCGGGTTTCTATTGATTACAACTGTAAGTACTTCTTCCACCCTGTTATTTGGCCAAGCACTGTCATAGGCTTCAATACGTAGCTGTAAATATTACATAATATTTTATTAATGAAATACCAATCAGTTCTGGTTTGATATGCACAGATGTGCAAATACTGAAAGATGTCATTAAATATAGGGTGCTTCCTTACAAAATATTTTTGAAGTGTCTAACCTAAACAACAATTTATTGTGTTATTAATAATTACACAAAAAACACTACAGGCAGTTATCTATTATTGATGAAGGTAATACAATGTAGTTGACTTATAATTCATAGTACAGAATTGGTCACCATAGCAACTATCTAAGATAAAAAAACTATTTATTGCATAATCATGTAGAGTATTTTTTAGATAAAAGAGGGAAATTAAAATACAAATCATACTCTATATTCACTGCTTTCCTCTTTGTCAGCCTCTGGAGAATATACAAGAGTTATTTGTCCACTTGCATCAATGTCGAAGAACTGACTGTCACCTCTCTCACCAATGATGTTATACACAATGTTACCCTAATCAGGAAAGGAGTATACATGTATTATATCAGTATTAAAGCAAAGCAAAATATGTATCAACTATGTATACAAAATAATGATTATTAACTACAATGTAGATGTGAATACAGACAGACATCAATAAGACCATTAGGTAAAACAGACACACTGAACAAAACAAAGCTAAAGGCTAGAAAACTCAATTATTTTACAATGTTGATCCAGGAACAACTTATGACATCTGAAGCAAAAGCTTCTCATTAGCCTAGAAAATACTTAAAACCGTAAGAAACATCCATAACAAGTAGCCATCACCATGGCAACAACTAATTCTCTCAGTCATTGATAATGATAAGTAAATAACCCTCTGAAATAATGGCCAGTTGACAATAAAAGTCATATAATGCCATTCCATAAAGTGGCTTTTGTGTATGTTCATCTGAACTTAAACATCCACTTACTCTCAGATCATCATCCCTGACATCAACATCATAAACATTACTGTTTTGTGGTGTAGATTCTTCAATAGTAACAGATGCGGGCAAGTTGATAACTGGATCAGACAGGTCCCTAGGCACATTTACAAAAATGATGCCAGTTGTAAATTTGTTGGGTGAGGTATTATCGTCAACACGAATTTGAACCTGTAAACATTTGGAATAAAAGTGAAACAGACGCTTAGTCATAACAAAAGCATTGCATCAGGCTTCCTTTTCTCAAGAAAATTAGCAAGTGCTTTCCAAAATATTTTATGATATTAAGAACTAAGATTTATATGACACTTTCATAAAATGTTGGGGTAAAGGTCCATTTAAGTAATGGGTAAAAATATTTTGTTTATGATTCTTATGTTTATAAGTTCCTCTTACCCGATATCTAGTGGTAAGATCAAGATCATCAGCAAGGCTCTTCTTTATGCTCAAAAGACAAGTAGATGGATTTATTTTGAAGTGTTCCAATGCCTTCCCATCTCCAATAATTGAGCACGTTGGATTGGACTAAAATATGAGGATGAAAAAACATTGAACATTATATGTATGAATCTATGACTGTGAAAGGAATAGATACAATTTTAAATAATTATAATGAATAGATATTTAACAATCAGTAATCAATCTTTATTCAATTGTAAGGATTTAATGTGACAGCTGTTACAGCACTGAACTCTGCCTATTGCTCAAAAATGTGTACAATGATAATCGATACATTATTTAAACAATTATTCAAGCATTTCATTTCTTTCAATGATTGAAAGTAAATACAAAGTACTTACACTATCAGGATCAGTGACATTGACAGGATATCCCCATGTGTCGATATTCTCGTCTGGTCTAGCGGATGTCTCATCGTCTTGCATTGTTGGGGCATTCAGGTTGCGTACAACACTCACATAAATAGTAGAAGTAGCTTGTAAGTTTGGACGTACAGAATCGTAGCCAATAACCTTGATCTGAGGGGAAAAGTGTGAAAAATGTTATTTACAATACTCTGTTCATATCCAATCATCTTTTTCATAGATAAGCACGTATGACAATTATTACAGATTTTTATGCATACATGTACAATGTACATGATTGTATTCATGAATGTAGCATAGATCATTTCCAAAATGTATCATTGTTTCACAAACATACAATTACTAGTCCAATGAAACAAGACACCCACCTGAATCCTTATGTTACAGTAATTTTCTACGAGCATTATTTTAATTCCATGTTTCACTTCAATCATTAAGATAAATTTGACAAACACAAGCCACATCAATATAAAACGCATGAAAAATTCAGAAAAACAGATAGATAGGCGGATACATGTACTTACCACATATTCTTCATTACGTAAACTATCCATACGAAGATCATTACGTAAGGAAACAAGACCAGTGGAGCTGTTTACAGAGAAGAATGAACCAGCTGGATAAACACCAATCATCTCATATACAATCTCTCCCTGTAATATACGTGAAAAAATCAAGTAACACAAAAAAAAACATACATACATATACGCTCATGGCTTTGATCATACCTTAAAAAAGAATCATGCGGACAGACTAGCTTAAATGGTTCAATAAAAACAATATAGACGTTTAGTAGATGCCTAATATTCAATGACTTTAAACATTTGGACTAATGAGAACTGGATGGAAGAAATAACAAAAGGTATAGATTCAATAAATATGATTTAAACTCCAAATTACCTTCAAATCGAACTTCTGGGCCTCCAAATCTTCAATAGTACGTCCAACAGTTTCATCCTCATCTAATGTTATTCTGTATTCATCACCTCTGACCCAGGTTGGTGGATCCACACGAATAACATCAATTGTCACTTGTGTTGTAATCACATTTGCCTGTGGTTCTCCATTGTCTGATATACGCACATCGCACTAAAATAATTGAAAAATAGCAATGACACAATAATAACAAGAGGGTCATCATGGCCCTACATCACTCACTAGAATAAATATAAGACAACTCATAACTAAAAAGATAATAAAAGTACACTTTCGGGCAGATAAAGGGGAACAATGAACTTCATAAAAGACCATCAAAGGATGCTATAGTGGAATATTGGTGATGACCATGGACGCAACAGACCAAATTTAATGTTGATCCTAAAAGGGGCCAACCATTTTTATTTGAGCAAACCTGATACAAGCCTACCTAAGAATGCTACAGACCAAGTTGGTGATCATCCATCCATTGGATATAGAAGTTCTTTTAAAGATATTTCTAGTATTAGCTATAGTGGCCCCTTATAGGAGCCGGCTAAATCTATATTAATAAATTTGATAGAGGACAATCTAAGGATGTTAAAGACTAAAATTAGTGATGATCCATCCATAGGTTCACGAGAATATGATTAAAGATTATTCTGTTCTTAGCTCTGGTGACCCCTATAAAAGGTCAACTAATATAATAACAGAAAATTACAGTTAGAAGGTCACAAGAATACTACAAAGCAAATCTGAAGGAAATTTGACCAGTACTTTCAGAGACCATTGCCAACATTAGGCACCGAATGATGGATAGCGAACTACGGACACTGAAGCATCCCCATTCTCATACTGATAGCTCATCCTGAACCTTCGGTTTTGGGGAGCTAAAAATGAATGATGATTGGTTCAAAATTTGAAAACTACAAAATGAGACTTAACGCTGAATGAAACATTTATAGGCAAACAATGAATCTACCAAACTTGATTTTCAGGCATTGATACGTGGTTTGTATCTAAGACTTGTGACTTACAACAAATCTAGTTCCAGTTGTTGCCAAGAGATCTTTCTTCAAATATATTATACCAGCATTGTTAATATTGGATGAAATCTTGAAATTATCGAGACAATCTTGATTTCCAATCAGAGAATACTCCAATATATCCTACAATATAAAACAATAATATACATTGTAATAATAAAAAAAAAGTAAACAAAAAAAACATTAAAACAAGAGTGATGGCCTTCTATTGCTAAACAGAGTGACACATATTTGAAGCAAATGTGTTTTGATCAAAGGGATTTTAATATATACACACAAAACACACAATAAACAGGGTAATCACTATAGCTCACTATGAGCACTTTGAGCTCAAATGAGCAAATAGTAAAAAAAAAAACAGTGAATCAAAAAAATACTACTAGCATGAAATTCATCTTTTTTATCCATGCCATTAGAATACAAACTTGTTAACTTCCAGATGACAGTGGCAGCACATTACTATAATACAAAATCATATCATTTACTTTACTACAGTTGGCAGTCAATAATATCCTTTCATGAAAGAAATGCAACTTACATTATCATCATCTGTGGTATTGAGTTGAATGACGACAGTGTTCTTCCTCTCATTATCATAAAGAGTTACACCATACGGTCCTGCTGGTGTCAATACTGGTCCATACTCATTACGTGAAATTCTTATAACATACTCTTGCTGTGAATATCGTGATGGAGTTGCCTCATCATAAACCTTCACTCTCAGCTAAAAACAAGAACACACAGTGTGGTCTAAGATTGCATTAACAAATTATCAGAGCACCATTTTATTAATTGTTAATATGACAGAAGTAGTGTTCAATTCTTCCTCAGCACAGTAGCAGCATGTACTGATACAGATCTAAACATACTCTCAACTGAGTTACCATATAAACAAGGATTCATGTAATAAAACATTATCAATGAAATAATATACAAATATTATTTATACAGATAATAGTAATAATAATAATGTCATTATTTCAATGTGAAGATGAGACAGAAAAATAACGATAAATAAAGGAAGGAATGTTTTTAATGCAATTAATAAATAAACTAGTGTGTACTTACAGTATAACTGCTATGTCCATCAAACTTGATTGTTTTATTCAATGTAACAACACCCGTAATTAGATCAATTTGGAAGTAATACGGAGACGGAGACAGTCCGACTAACTCGTAACGCAGGAAACCACTCCTCTGTAAATAATTAATTGATATTTTAATAACAATTACCCCGCACATGTATTAAAAACATATCATTTCTTAGTACAGGCAAATGTTTACAGTAATTTAGATATCTTTGATCATTATTGTATCAACAATATGATCTATACAACATACAATACATAACACTAAACTTGTCAAAATTTACTAACCTCGACTTTCACATTCATCTCACACACAGTCTGGGCTTGTAAATTACCATGTAAATTTAACTCATACTGAATTCAGTGATTGAATACAAGAAATACAAATATCACACATGTTGTGTCAGGTTGCCTGGTATTGGATCACACAAAAATGCTGAACAAAAAAATAGATAAAACATGTCTTCTTGTCTAAGACATTCATTGGTCATCAAATACTTATAAGCTGAAATAATTCTTTCACTGGAAATTCATCAATAATTGAGAATAAGGAGCACTTACACTAAATATAGGATGATCAGCGTCCACTGTTAAAACTTGTGCACCAGGATCAGTGTTTTCAGAAATTTGTGTAATGAATGGTGGGTTGAATGTAGGCAGTCCTGTACGAATAACTGTAAGTATTACTCGTACTTCATTAGATCTTGATGGGTTTCCATCATCAGTGGCCCTGACCTTGAACTGTTGAATACACAAAAAGAAAAAAAATTTAGATTTAAATTAAGAATTATATTAGTTCTGACAAAACATGTAAAAAAAACATTAACGCAATGTGCACATTTTATAACAAATTCAATTAAGAAAAAAATAATAGTAGGTAAAAAAGTTCCTTATGAGAAATATTTTGAATATTTACATCGAAACTGTCGATAGTGCTACTGTCTAGCTGACGGCGTAGATAGATCACTCCTGTTTCTCCATCAATGTAGAAATATTGTGAAGCCAGTGACAAGTCATCTACAATCTGGTATGTTATTTTATCCTACAAAAATGATAACATAAATAAACATAGCATAAACAACAAATAAACAATCACTAGAAAATAAATGTCAAACCAAAAAATATCCATTAAACTGCTTTCTAATGTGTTAATAACATAAACACAACATTATAAATGGAGTCTGTAAAACTGGAATAGACTTCAATTCATAAATAGATGTATGTACTTACTCTATCAAAATTGTCTGTGGCTGTAATATTGACCACACTAACACCAAGCTGATGGAATTCATCCACTGGTCTATTATAGGTAGTTTCATCGAATGATGGTACCCCTTGGTTACGGGCAACATTTATCACAACTTTAGTGGTGACTCGATTGCCAGGTACCAAACTATCATACGCATCAATATAAATCTGAAAAAAAAAATAGAAAAATTATTTTGGTAAACAGAGAACAGAAGAAATTTGAAAGTCTTTTATTGAAAAGTATATTTCAAGCATTTATTTCAGGCCAGCAAAAAACAAATGCATACAAATGAAGTAAACTAAAACAGACAAATACAATGAACTTGTACACTCACAGTGTAGGATTCTGTAGCATCCCCATCACGCATCAAATCCGTTCGAATATAGACTTGCCCTGTGGTCTTATTCACGTCAAAGAAAACATCCCCTGGGAATTCACCATTGATTTCATACCATATTTCTCCTCTCAAGTCATCATCAGTGGCTGACACTACACCAACAACATTTGGAACAGGTTGTTTTTCATCCGTATTGAAAACATAATCAAAAACATCGAATACAGGGTTTTCTCTGTCAATATCAACTTGTACAATAATACTGGATTGAGCGGATTTTTCAGGATTGGCATTGTCAAAAGCATCCACATTGATCTAGTAATAGAAAAAAAACACATTGGTTATTATAATACAGGAGAAACAATCTTATTAATTCATAAATTAAAGTTTCATGTTTTTACAACATACAAATTTTCCGCAATAAGATGGCAAGAAATACATTTTGCATTCAGATGCATGAAGATTTAACAAGAACTGCTAGACAGCCAAGTGTTACAGGGACCTATGTACAATGTTGTTCCAGATTAAAAAATGTTGATAGTCTTGCAATATACATATATTGTTTGTTATATACAATGTATAAAAAATGGATTTTTACATTAAATCTAAATTTAATAAAAAATGTTTCCAACTTACAAAAAATTGATCCTGTTGTGGTGGCACATGTTTTGCTAAAGTCAATTCTCCTGTGACTGGATTGAGACGGAAATATTGCAGAATGTCTGCATTCATATTGGAAGAGAAATCATATGTAATGTCATCCTGGAAGAGAGAGTATGAAAAAATTAAAATCTTTAATCATTGCTTTATGTGGAAAAGTAAACAAAATTTGAGTTAAGAATTGATTAAATAATGACGAACAGAATGATGAACCCAAACAAATAAATCAGAATTATGAAGGAAAACACAGATCTAGCATATTGACATCAGTGCACTCAACCATCATCAATCAGGTTCAAGAAATGTATCATACAACTATTATTCTAAATTAAAACAAAGGAAAAAAGAAATTCATTCCAAAAAATAACACTTACGCCATCTGCGTCAGAAGCGGAGATATTTACGAGACTTTTTCCTGGAACATCACGCCATTCCATCTGGACAGTATATGGATTCCTAGTAAATATTGGAGGATTGGCATTCCTATTCATATTTATTGTCAGTGTACTAACAACAGGCATCGACTGTATCATACTATCAACAACTCGGATCAGTACCTGAAATATCAGTATGTACTATGGTAACCACAGATCATAATGTTTGGATCTTAAAACAAAAATCAGTATTTACTATGGTAACCACGGATCATAATGTTTGGATCTTAAAACAAAAATCAGTATTTACTATGGTAACCAAGGATCATAATGTTTGGATCTTAAAACAAAAATCAGTATTTACTATGGTAACCACGGATCATAATGTTTGGATCTTAAAACAAAAATCAGTATTTACTATGGTAACCAAGGATCATAATGTTTGGATCTTAAAACAAAAATCAGTATTTACTATGGTAACCACGGATCATAATGTTTGGATCTTAAAACAAAAATCAGTATTTACTATGGTAACCACGGATCATAATGTTTGGATCTTAAAACAAAAATCAGTATTTACTATGGTAACCACGGATCATAATGTTTGGATCTTAAAACAAACATCAGTATTTACTATGGTAACCACGGATCATAATGTTTGGATCTTAAAACAAAAATCAGTATTTACTATGGTAACCACGGATCATAATGTTTGGATCTTAAAACAAAAATCAGTATTTACTATGGTAACCGCGGATCATAATGTTTGGATCTTAAAACAAAAATCAGTATTTACTATGGTAACCGCGGATCATAATGTTTGGATCTTAAAACAAAAATCAGTATTTACTATGGTAACCACGGATCATAATGTTTGGATCTTAAAACAAACATCAGTATGTACTATGGTAACCACGGATCATAATGTTTGGATTTTAAAACAAACATCAGTCACTACATTCATGACACTGAGATTGTTTCACAGCAATCTGGGTATAAAAATGGACACACCTATTAAACACTAGGACTACATTCTAGTGAAACTTTATTTTGCTTCATTCTGTAAATGAGAGTTTACAATGATGACTTAATGATAGAGGTGTTAAATAAAAGATGAAATATATACTGCTATACACAGTCATGTCAATTCTATGCTGGCGACAAATACTAAATCTAATATTTACTTGATATTGTAACGCATCATCTTGTCGAAGATCAGTGGATACAGACACTTCACCAGTTCGTTCATCAATGCTAAATAAGCCAGTACGATTTGAGTAATTCACAATGCTGTATTGTAGGTAGCTCTGTAATTTCAGGAAGCAAGTAAATTCTTGTGTATTTAAGTAAACATTGCACAGTTTTAGGTTCAAAACTTTGCATTATTATTTGTATGCATTAATGACATCTCGTACATTTTGTTTAAATTTGAAGAATAACCATTCCATCTTTATTTCAAGAGGATGTATATAATTATGACATTAACAAATTTACTTTAAAGATTTAATGAACTGTAAATAGTTATAATTGATTAAACGCCTATTATCTATTTTAAACGTATTCAATGGTGTTGTACATTAATAGATTAAAAATAATTGAAATAATAACATAATTAGAAAATTTGTGTAAAATAAATACAGAAATAAAAAAAGGAAAAAGAATAAAGATGATGACCACTTTTAACGGGATGATTGTAATAAAAAGAATTCATAGAATTGTCCAAAAAGGTATGTTTTAACCTTTTTCTTAAGCTATTACATATACATTAACACCATAAAGGTAACTACTTACACCAGGACGAAGATCAAAATCTTGTGCATCAACATCAAATATAACTTCACCAATATCACGAGTTTCTGCTACTGATTCACTATTTGGTAGATTAATGAATCGTGGTGGTTGATTTCGGTCAACAGTTACTGTCATGTTTGCGTATGCACTTTGTGTAAATCTACCTCGAGAATCACTTGCTTTAATTGTGAACTGAAACAACAAAATACACAAGATGTCTGTATTATATTAACATTATTTAATACTAAACAAACTTTAAAAGACAATAAAAAAGCACAAATGTGAAGTGAAATGTTTAAATTGTAACAAAATTAATAGATAAATATACTACAGAAAAAAATATAATGAAAAACATCTCCGATCATGAACTACAGGTATATACACCTCAAAACAGGTAGCATATTTAAATTTGACAATTCTACTTCAAATATAATATTTAAATACAAAATTCAACAATGTACAATATGAATAAATTGCCAGATTTAACCATTTTCTATCATATAACTGTCTATATTTGCATATTTTTATCATACCTCATAGACATTATCCACAGTATTAAGGTAGAGGTTTCTCTTCACAACAATAGAGCCATCAGCAGGATCAACATAGAAATATTGCTGTGCAAGTGGAGGAGATATTATGCTGTATGTCACATCATCCTGAAATGACAAAGCTCAACATAAAAATAACGTTGATACTGTACTTGCTTTTCTTTTTTTTCATTGGGGTTCAACATTGCACTGACAGCCAGGGTTATATGGTGATTTCTCTTTACCACCTGGATAGACCTTCTATAAACCAGCGCGACAGCATCCACACATGTAAAATTTGGCCTCAGGTTGGATTCAAACTCACAGCAGCAAGGGGTTAGTGTTAAAAGGTCAGGAACCATAACCACTCAACCATGGAGGTCCCCAGTGCTTTTAGTAATCAGGTTGCCATGGCTACCAGTATTACAAGATACAATCACGTTTCTACAAACTCAGTGATATAAATGTCGCAACAATTATACTAAGATAATAGCTATAATATTACCTGGAATACATTCAGATGAAATACATAACTAATCATGACAACGACAAAGTCAATACGTTTTTTTTACATTACATACTTTTTATTACATAACTTGGTAAGTCTGAATTCACAGTAATGTAACAGTAAATAGAAACATGTATCATAATGGGAGAGATAAAGCTGTTTAGTTGACTTACATTGTCCGGATCAATGGCGTTTACAGTGAAAATGGTTTCAAACAAGGCCTGATATTCATTCACATTAATTCTGTATGATGCAGGATCTTCAAAAAATATGACATCTGAATTCCTACCAACAAAAATGTTCACTCGACCATGTGCACGGTTTTCTGGGAAGAATGTGTCATATGCTTCAATGTACAACTGAAATTTTGGTAAAAATATCATAAATCACAAATGGTGTATCAATATCAGAACTAGAGCTAATATACCTGAATATCAAAAACCAAAGCCATGATTGGTTGGTTTTGAATGCAGTCTTTAAATTGGCCAATGACCAGGCAGCATTCTGTATCTGTAGTCAAACATACATGGATTCAGAAATATCTTTCACCTTGGCAACAAGCATAACTTCATAAAACATAAAATCGTTGCAGGGCATACCAACATCATTTGTGAATATGGTAGCAATAGAAAGCATTAATTTGAAAAACATTTAGAAATAATTCACACACTCAATAAGTATTCATACATTGCTGAATACATCTCAGATAAATTGAAATCAAGTTTTACATTTCCTCATTTAAAACTATGGTAAAATTACCTATATATACATATATTTTTCATTATATCAACATGAAACTTTACTTACAGTAAAAGCTTGATCGGTAGTTGACATTAAACTTTTGTTGACATATATGAAACCAGTTTCAGGATCAATTCGGAAATATGCCATGGCGTTACTGTCACCAGCAGCAACATAACGTATATCCTAGAATTAAAACAGATCATCTATTAATTACAACACAAATCATAGGACAGATGTGAAAAGTTATAATCTATAATTGATTACAAATAAAAAAAACAAAGTTGAAAACCCATGAAATGCTTAATGTAAATTACATCCAAATCCCCATATTAAGACTAAGCACAATCAGATTGTTTGTTTGTTGTTGTTTTTATGTGACATGTCACTGGCGTTTAACACCGTTTTTCAACAATTTATCAATTATATACTGCAACCGTATATGAATGTTAAATGAATTATACCTGAACAATTTAAAGAACAATTGAATGACAAGTTTAGAACTTGTAAAAGATACAGCAATCAACTACAAGTTTGCAAAGCTGTTTTAAAACTTACCTGTTCTAGGTCAAGGTCATTTGCTGCCATTGAGGTTACAAATTGTGAAATGATATATTTATCATTGATTGTAACATTCTTTTCTTGGATATCAAATGCGGGAGCAAAATCATCACGCATAACTGTAATCCTAACCTGGACTTCACCTGTTTTTGGTGGAATACCCTGATCATTGGCAACAACAATGAACTGAAATGTGAACATTCAGGGTAAGTAATACAGAATGTAACACAGGTCAGAATGTAATCATTGGATAAAAGTTGCACACAGTATAATGTATTATTATATTATAATAATGGTGTAATTTTAATACTTTCCAGATTACAAGCTGTAACTTTGTTGTCTTATTATAGCACATGCAGCTACTAAGTGTGTTTGACACTGGTAATATATGTATGTATCATGATTATGTGATTGGTCTAATTTGAGAGATTAAATTGGCTGTTTTCTGGTATAAAATCATTCTATCAGCCTCTCCATGTTTTACTTCAATATAGTCATCAAATACTTACAGTGAATAGATCTGTAGGTCTACTCAATTCTAGATCTGATGCCACACTTAACAGACCATTTGACTGTCTTAAGGAGAAGAAGGTTTCTGTTCCAGGGGTGGCACTGTTAGGTTTGATAGTATACATCAAATCATCATTCTGTAGTAGATAATTTAAACATAAAACTACACATTTTAACAGAAATAACCATGTTATATTATACATGCACCTAATTAATGTTTGATCATCCCCCTAAAAAATTATACAACACTATCATACAAACAAGGATATGGTCCTTTACACTAACCAGGGCATAGTGCTGTATACCAACCACAATATATTGTACTAACAAGGACACAGTATTGTATACTTAACACATTGTAGTGTACTAACAAAGATACAGTACTGTATCATAATCAGGTCATGTCTCTGTATCCCAAATAGTAATATACATGAACTATGAAACAAGAACATGACACCACAAAAAAGACAATAGAATGGTATAAAAATTGAAATTTAACAACCAAATACAAATAAACAATTTAAAACATGACGTGCTTGTCACATAAAGTTGAGAACAAATTTATTTAAGCAGTTACTATTGAGTAAGAGAAGAGAAATATTTCACTCACATCTGCATCAGTTGCAGTCACTTGATCAATTCTATAACCGTATGCGACGGTTTCCCAGACTGTGTACTCTTTAACTGTAAATGGTTGATAGGTTGGTGCATTTGGATTACGAAGTACAAACACATAGAGTGTTGTTTCAGCATAGTTCTGAGGGCGGGCTGTGTCATAAGCTTGAATCATTAACTGAAATGTAAACAATTTCACATGGATCATCAGAGACTGAATTAAATAATACATTAGTACATTTATCAATTTTATAATTGTACATGCATTATACAAAAATCTCAAAACTCTTCGAGATTTTGGTAACAATAAATATCATATTCCAGAGTAAATTCTCGTGACGTCACTATCAAAACTGCTTGTAACAGTTTCTTTTACATGATAATCATTGGAATTTATCATCACACTTTGGAGACTTTTCCAGCTTTAATGGTGGAAGCATCCACCTGGGTAGAACCACCGTCCTTCTGTAAGCAAGCTGGACAGCTTCCTCAAATGTAAAATTTGGTTCTAGGTCAGATTTGAACTCAAAACAGTGAGGAGTAAGTGATTACTAGTCAGAGACCACAACCACTCTACCACAGAGACCCCACATGATCAACTCTGAAGAAGGTAAACAATCACAAAATGTAGACAATTACGCACAAAAACTAATTTTGTAGTACAAGTAACAACATAAATGAAGCAAATATAAAACAATAAGCCATTTTAACCCTTTGCCCCATAAGCATATTTTGGGCTCTTTCAAGTTCAAAAGCTTACATACAAAACATCAATATATTTAAGAAAATTAGGTTATTTCTCTCTGACAGAGTGGAAAACATTGTGGCAAAAGAAGCTATTACTCATTACAAGCAATGGCTTCTTTTGCCACAATGTTTTCAAAAGTCGTCTGCTTCAGATGCAGGGAAATGCAGTATTAAGCATTTATTGACTCAATGAGCAATTGCTACCCAATATCCGAGTCCAGTTTATATCTTTAAGCATTAAATAACTTTAAAATTTTTTACTCGATATGTAAGTCCATTATATTCATCTTCTGTAAGGTTCTTCACTAAAAACACATCACCATTTAATGAATCAATTCTGAAGAAATCTAATGCAACAACATCTCCCGTCAACCTGTACATAATTCGACCCTGTGATAAGGCAAAAGTAATAATTTAGTACCATAATATCTTGCTACAAGACATTTCTTACAACATTTATGTACATATTCATGGTTTGACATTAAGGCACATCCAAAAGACAATTACTAGCAGTTTACTGGTCTGTTCTGGTGCATTTTACTATATGATAGTAATTATTGGGTCAGGTCAAGTGAAATTTCAGGCTGACAAGACCACAGGTCTAGCAATCAAAGAAGTTAATTTTGAACCCTGATATTGAACCTGTTTTATTATCAAATGTTTATTTTCACACATCTTTGCCTTCACAAACCGTTAACCAATTGTAGACCAGAACATGAAATTTCACAGAATAAAATGTAGTAGTTTTAGGTCAAAAGACAAAAATAGTAACATCCAGCTGTGGTTCATATATTACGTAGTGGTCCACAATAAAAGATCCATGAATTCAGCTACAGACACAAATTTTTACACCCCCCCCCCTCTTTCTTTCTATGTTTGAAACACTCCACTCCTTATTTGTCTCCAAAACTATGGCATTCAATATCTCACACTTTTAATCACAAGCTGAGAATCACAAACTCTAAGACACCGACTCAGATTTGAAGCCAAGTAACATATGTTCTAATATCCTTTTGATTTAAGACTTTACCTGTAAGTCTGAATCTGTAGCCACAACTTGATTGGTTACAGTAGAATTGACATCATAGGTGAATAGGATGTTTGTAGAGTAAGTGCCACTAATTAAGTCAGTATTCAAGAATACAGGTTTTATGTCATCTGGGTTTCTTAGGATAATGATATCCACAAAGCCTTGTACAGAATTATTACGTCCATCATTGGCTGTTATTGTCAACTACAATATCAAACAATTCCAGCTATCATCACACAAACATCAAATCAGAAGTTAATAAAATCAGCCATGTCTAATAAAGCATGTATGAACACACAAATCTATCCATGTACTGAGCAAAAATGCTAAAAAAGATAATAATAAAATGATATAATAATAATAATAGAATAAAAAGCTTAAGACACATTTTTTGTAATAAAATAATGTTATTAATCAAGAATTACTGTCAGCAACAATAGTCAAGAATTACTATTGACAACCACAGTCTACACAATTACAGTTTACAAATTTAACTAAGCCTCCCTCAAAGAATTTAACTTTTATGAAGAAATCTTAACATATTAAAATCATTTCTATAACTTGAAATTTCAGAAATCAATGTAGCAGTAAAAAAAATAAAAAAATAAATGTTATTACTTACAGTGTATGTATTGAATGGAGCATTCAGTAGGTTGCCCTTAGTTTTCACCTCTCCAGATTGCTCATTCAAGAAGAAATAGTCAGAGGCATCATCCGTAGTTGCAATAATGTTGTATCTAATCTGATCCTTTAAAAAGAAACATGTAATGTAATCTATCAGGTGTTGCAATAATGTTGTATCTAATCTGATCCTTTAAAAAGAAACATGTAATGTAATCCATCAGGTGTTGCAATAATGTTGTATCTAATCTGATCCTTTAAAAAGAAACATGTAATGTAATCCATCAGGTGTTACCTCAACAGTCATTTAATTACAGACCACATAATTCTATGAATTATTTCAAATTCATTTTAAGATACCAAGATTGGATAATATGTTACACTGTAACCCTTTCAGAAGGAAAACAGAAATTCTTTGAAGTTCATGCTTTATTTAGAAAAATGATATTTATATCATTAGCATCAGTTTTGCATTCATACTGTTTTGGGAGATATAGAAACTGGTAAGATGTACATACTGTTAAGTTCCAATGTAGATAATAATTCATTAACAAATATGGACAAATACCAGGTACTTCCCTTTTCTTCGTAAAATTGCTTTAGAGTCAAGTTGATGTTCAATTATTTAATGAAATTTTCAACAAAATAAGCAATATGAGCAAAAAAAGAAACAAAAGTTGTGAAATTACTCATCTCAACATTATACTCATGAACACAGACCAGAAATTATTAAAATACAAAGAAATTCATTCAAAATACAAAAAAATGCAATACAGAAAAATTCATTTCAAATAGCTAGCCATACATATTTGTCCGACGCACTTTCCACATCGCATAGCAGATAATACTGGCATGCACTCTACCAGTAAATTGAAAGGCATAATAGTCAGGCATATTATTAACATAAATGGTTCAAAGTCGCTTGTTCTAAAATATTATTAACATAAATGGTTCAAAGTCGCTTGTTCTAAAATATTATTAACATAGATGGTTCAAAGTCGCTTGTTCTAAAATATTATTAACATAAATGGTTCAAAGTCGCTTGTTCTAAAATATTATTAACATAAATGGTTCAAAGTCGCTTGTTCTAAAATATTATTAACATAAATGGTTCAAAGTCGCTTGTTCTAAAATATTATTAACATAAATGGTTCAAAGTCGCTTGTTCTAAATGAAAACAATCAACAGAATGTTGCAAGAGTTCTAACTACTTAAATAAAAGCATCGTGCAAGCTTTGCCTACAATATAGACATTTCATCACATGCTGCAGCATAACTTATTTCTTGGGTTCAGCACCTTTCTAATCAATATCTTCAACTAATAGTCAAGCAAAAGTCTACATTCAAAACTTTAGGTATTGAACAGCTACCCAAATTAAAAAGCACTTCATTAGGTAACTACAACACTAAATCACTAAAATTGAAACAAAATGATTTATATCTAATGTCTAATGGTTATAAGATACTCTATACCAGTTGGTGATAATTAATAATAAATATCAATTCATTATTCTTAATAATTTATCATTTTTATTAATTCAATATTTTTATTAATTCATCATTTGCAGTCATGGTTTTAATGTAGGTCAATAGAAAGACAACAAAATTTATCAAAAATATAACATGTAAAGCAAATTCTAAGTTGGCTCAGATACACATGCTCTGTACCTACAGTCAAGACAAGCTGCCAATACTCATATAATCATGTGGACAAAATGTTAAGGCGCGTATAATTTTGAATATATTGATAAATATCAATGTCCTAATGAACTACTTACTCTCTCAGCATTAACAATTAATTCGTGACAAATTTTTCTAAAAAACATTATTTTAAAGATTGCCAAATACTGTTTACAGATAATTATTGATATAAAAGAGTCAATAATGTCCTTGGTTATACGTAATGATAATAGGAAAAAATAATACATAGCACTGTGATGCTTAGCGACTTATTACATACGAGTTGATGCATTATTATCCTAATTTTGTCTGTATTTGAGGAAACTGTGAAATATTGTCAACTGCTGAGAAAGTTTACTGAATGCAATAAGAATTTAAAAATCCTGTGATTACCGAAAATTTCTACAAGAGAAGGAAGACAATAGAATAGAATAAGAAGCATTTAAGATTCAAGTACTGCAGACATTTGTAGAAAAACAACAACAAAAGCTAACTGAAAATCCTAAATCAATTAAAACAGTTGCACTACATTTAAGGACAATTAAGCGGTGAATTTCCTGTCATCAATTTGTGAGTTATTGTTCCTTCAACTCGGATTCAAATCTTTTGTTCTGTTAAGCGAGACTGGCATTATTGGAAAGTTCTAACATAATACACATGTATTGATAAATACATTTCTACGAAAGAATCAAATTCACTAACTTTTACTGTTTTTAAAGCAACAACATGAAAGCTAAGCTGAAATCTTTTATTTTGAAACTAATTATTTCTCCACCAGGAATAGACAGGCCAGTTTTGATAAAACCATACTAAAGCTATTGTTTTTTCCACTTTAAGTACATCTTAAATATATCAGCCACTAGTAAAGGGAAAATGGGATAGTAAAAGTTTCACATACGACAGTATAAAAAGACAGACACAGCAGGCATGTAATAGAACATTTTCATCTTCAAATATCCACTGCATTAAAACACTTACATTGTCACTATCAGTAGCAATGACTGTTCCTACCAGGGATGCGGGCTCAACAGTTTCATTAACTGAGAAAGTGTATCTAGAACCAATCACACTCCAAATTGGGGATCCAGGGTTTATGTCAAAACTCACTGTCAGCAATTGTTCAGTCTTTACATCTGGATATGTACTATCATAGGCAACAACTCGAAGCTGTAAGTAAAATATATGTAAATTATACAAATACATAAAAGGATCAAATGCCAGCTTAAATTGCACAAGACCTTTTAAATTACAGGAGTTATTTACTCTCAAAAAGTAACATTTGATAAGTACTCTCAAATCAAACAACAAAATTTTTACTTGAACTTGAGATAAATACAAATAAAATATTCATGTTACTGTACACACATTATGTGTTGAAATATGAATGTTCCATAACAAAGAGCGGAAGCCACATTTTCCTTAAGTAAAATTGAACATTCTTTCATCAAATTAATTGATAATGTAGGGAATTCACACACAGTATTTAGGCTATTTGTTTTATAAAATCACTCATAGCCATTGAGTATTAAGCTTACTTGATAGCTAGGGACAGCTGCCAAACCACTTTCACGGATATTTCTACGGAGACATATATTACGGGTTGTGGTATTCAAACTAAACAGGTATGGAGCCAGTCCATCTCCGATAAGTTCGTAAACAAGTTCACCCTGATAATCAATAGAACAACATACTTATATAATAATGTACAATAACGAAAACAAAATCTTTCATAAAATTAAACTTCTTAAAATAATAATGGAATTGTTATTATTATTATTAAAAGACAAAGTTTCATTCTTATAAAGAAAATGGAAGAAGTAAATTCAGTGAGAGTACATACATCGAGATCATCATCCACAGCTAGCACAGAATGGAAACACTCTCCAACTCCAAGAGTCTCTCGTTGAACAGGTATATTGGTTTCAGAGATAAAGCGAGGGGCATCATCAACATTGACTGTCACAATAACTGTTGCTTCTGCCAGTCCCTCATTCACCATTTTTTCATCACTGGCCCGTACTATGAACTGAAAAAGACAATTATAGGTACATTATTTATCATGATTTTACCAGCCATTCAGATACAAATCACAAAATGATTCTGGAATAAACATGAATAAAATTCGCAGCTAGTATGAGGATTTTATCACAAGTAGTAAACGACAACGTCCCTGATTTTTCCCAATAAAATGTTCTAATAATTATACAGCAAATTCTATAGTATACCAAAAATAACAATAAATGCTTATTTGTAAATCACTGCAGTGAAAATAAACAAAACAGACATATTTAAATATTCATTAAGTTAAAATATGGCAAGAAGTCAATTTGTTCATGAATACATGAATATTTATGCAGGAACTTTATAAGATAACTATTGTTGTTTAAAAGTTTTATTCTTCATAATAGTTCACAAATCAAGATATCCTTAAATCATTTCATTACCTCAAAGCGAGTCCTAGGAGGGTCTACAAGGCTCTGGCGCAATTTGATTTCACCTGTTACTGAATCAACTGAGAAATACTGCAAATCTACAGCATCTCCAAACAATGTGTACCTTGACTCATCCTGGAACAAGAAAATACTAATTTTAACACTTGACTGGCATAATTGTGACATAAGCTAGAAGTCTGAAAAAAAATTAAATGACCAATTTCGTTGAATGAGATACACAAAAATATCTCAAGACATTTACTTGTTGGATAAATGAAACACATCAAGGTGTCTCACAGGACCCAGTCTTGATACAGTTTAATGTAAAATACAACACTATCATTCTATCATCTATGTAAATTTTAATTTTGTTCAATTTTGTAAAATATGTTTACATTATATTATAATATCATATTATTACAAAGAAAGAAACATCTTAAATCAATATAACATTTGTTGTTTCCTATATTCTGTGCTTGCATACAAACCCCATCAATATCAGTTGCATTGACAACAAAGAGAGCATCCACCACTGGCCATGTCTCATGTATATCTCGAACGTATGGGTTGATTTCAAACACTGGTCTCGATGGATTACGGTTAACTCTTACTTGAATATTTCCATAATCAAAATAGTTAGGTTCACCGGTATCATATACACGAACTCTGAACTGCAACATTAGTAAAGTGAGCTCTATCATTTTGACATAAAAATAAATATTTCATGCAATGAAACATGTTTGCACACTTTATATCATTAATGAAACATCAGAATAATAATTTTTTATGTCACATGAACACTTCTTGAATTAAACAATACATAGACATGAAAACTGCTTTAGTCAATTAATAATTGATTCAGCAAAAGCATACCTCATAGAGGACATCAATGTCATAATAGACAGATTTAACTAATGTCAATTCTCCCGTTGTTTCATTGATTCTAAAGTAGCGTGGATAAGGACTCTCAAGTTGGTAGACAATTGTGCCCTGAAAGGATGTAAAAATACCAACATACAACAAAGAATCAACCAATCTAGACAGTGTCATCCAGTAGAAAAATCGCATACAAATTTCTATTTCTATTTTTTATTATAAAAAAGAAGGCTACCAACAGAAAAGTGAAAATTAGAGTACTAAAAAAAAGTATGAAGTAAATTAACAGTAAATCAACCATGACTACTAAAGCCAGAGCCACCGCCGTGGTCCAATGGTTAGTGCACTGGACTTGAGATCCGGGTTTGAATCCCAGTCACAGCAGGTCATACCCTTCTATAAAAATTTGACAATAATGTCCATTTTCCTCCATATGTGGGGAAGTTGCCGGCTCCTTAAGGAAGGGTAAGTTAGTACTGATTAGTATATAACCCAGGAAAACTGGTTAGGTGAACCTGTTGCAATATATGTCTGAAATATTGTTGAAAAATGGTGTCAAAACCCCAGTGACAATAAGTCACATAAAAACAAACTATAGACAACTCACTAGAAGATCATCATCAGTAGCTATCACTGTTCCAATTAGAGTATCAACTTCTTTGTCATCATTGATTATGAAAGTAAAAGGATCTTGCTGCAAGCTTGGGGGGAACTGATCTCTCTTTATGATGATTGTCAATTCATCAATAATACATTGTTTTGGTATACCATTATCACAGGCTCTCAGTGTCAGCTGAACGAAATAAATAAACATGCTAAGTATTTGTAACACATGCAGTAATACAGTATCAGGTACATAATTGTTCATGAAAAATTACCAGTAAAGTGCCCAAACACTGATTAAAATATGTTATAAAAATCTATATAATGACTTCCATAATCAAATATGTTAAATATATTCATCTCTAACAATTTGCTAATTAGAAATCCGACTAGATTCAAATTAATATGGAAATTGAAAATAGCAATTCAGAAATACACTACTTACAACGAATGATGTAATGTCAGAGTTTAACACTGACTTATCCAAGAACAATTCTCCAGTATTAGAATCCAAGACAAAATAGTTGGAAGCTCCAGATGACAAGGCTCTGTTTAGAGTCTCATTTACAATATCATAAGAAATAACATCCTGTAAAAGACGCAAGTCTTAATAATAAAGATCGCACACTAGACTCACACTAAATTCACACAAAATTCACACAAAATTCACACTAAACAGTCCTGAAGTATAGTATGATTGGCTGATTAATGATATAAATTTATTTTTTCAAACATAAAACGGCCAATGAGGAACAAAATGATGATAATTCAATTGTACATATCATAAGAATATACATAACATTAAGTATGTGCTACTGTACAAAATAAGAGTATATAATAGATCTTGTGTCTACTTACATTATCAGTAGTATCTTCAGCTGTGACTGTAGTGACAAGGGCAGAGCGTGGGTGATCTTCACGTATAGTTACTGCATCAGCATCAAATAACCATATAGGAGGGCCTTGGTTACGAATAACAGTGACAAATACTTGCTTGTAAGCCTTGTTACGTTGACGCTGGGCATCATATGCTGCCACAGTGAACTGAGCAATATACAGAGTTATAAAGTAAACATTGTGAACACTTAGATCAGGATTACATTCACTACAGGGAAGAAGGGAACTATGATCACCTATTCTTTCAACACAAGTCGTTGCAGTCTTGAGTAATTCAGCAAACTACAGTTAAATTGAAGGCTCTACTTGAATGATAAGGAACAAAACGGATAACATTCTTATGTGGGGAGGGGGTAATTTAAAGAGGCTGTACAAACACAAACAAGTACAATAAATGTAATTTTACTGAAATCTTCATTTAAATATTTGTTTGAAATGTATTATTGTATTCAGTGTATTTATTCTAAACAAAGAAGAGCTCCTGTGGTGATTTAATTTCAACACATTCATTTTACTTGGGACATATTATTATTATGGACATAAATGTTTACCATAAAAGTATTTATTTGTCTGAAGCCACTCTTTAAGTTGTTTCTGACGTAGACATCAACAGATGTAGCATCAAATCTTTCAATGCCAAAGTAGTAACTGCCTAGACCATAATCCATGACCATTTCAAAGGTAATTACACCATCCTACAGAACCAGTCAATAAATATGAATATTTTTAAGTTCGAATGATAAAACAACACCATAACTATATGTATAAAGCAATCAGAAATACATGGATTGTAGTTTAATCTATAAGACAATTGTCAATTTGGAAAACAACAATAACAAGTCGGATTTGTAAATTTATATTTCGATACATTCAAAATAAGCTATTAAGACATTAAAATAGTAACACATAAAGGTTGTATGGTGAAATCTTAAAACCAAAATCAAACAAAAATGTGAAATATGCAGCACTGAATATCTTAATCTTAAAGTTGGTTGTTGTATCATATCAATAAATGCACTCTTTATAATATGTTTTTGTCACATGATGACCTGTAATCAAAAGATTTCAATACCTCATGATTTACTACATGAGTATAATATTTGCCACAACCACGGTCCAGTGGTACATGCTCGGATTTGTAACCTGGCAATCCAGGTAAAAATCTCACTTGTCTAAGGTCGTACCTTCTATGAAAATTTGACAATTTTTTTTATCTTCCTTCATATGTGGAGAAGTTTCTGACTCCTTGTGGATGGGTTAGTTAGTAATGGTTAGTATACAGTCCAGGAAAACTGGTTAGATGAACAGGCCACTGTATATAACTGAAAAATTGTTGAACCCAGTGAAAAATAATAATCAAAATATTTTGGAAAAACAAGCACACTGAATACACTATATATTACCTGTAGGTCAGTATCTCTGGCAGTAATTCTGTCAGAAACGCCAGTGATTGTGTAGTTGATGGGTCTTGTTTCAACCACTGATAACCTTAAAACATCTTGTGGTTGGAATACAGTTGCTGAATCCCTGATTACATTAATAGTAACAACAATTGTGGATGTCTTAGCTGGAGATACGAAATTGTCAGTGGCTGTGACAAACACCTAAAGCAAAAAAAAATAAATCAACATACTTTGAAACCAAAAATTATGCAGTATCAGGTTTAAAACATTGTAACTTGTCAATACAAAGGAATAATGTACCAAAACTGTGCGTCACATACATGGAGGTTAATACTTCAGGAGAGAATACAAAATGGTTCAAGAAATACAAACATGTGATAAGAAACTAGTCATTCATTGACATTACATTTAAATGTCTTCTTACATAAACATATTATCTTAATGTGACTGGTTGGAATAGAAATAGAAACAAGCAACTTCATAAAAAAAGATGTCAAACACCCATTTAAGCATATGGAGACTTTAAAGTTTACCTATCAGAATTATGTCATAGAATATATCCTGCGATGTATCGAACAATATATTAATATATGAACAATTTTATGTTTTGACTGTTGCTAACAACATTACCTGATATTGAGATCTAGATGTATCACTAAGAATGTCCCCGTTAATGTACAAGTCACCAGATCTTGGTGAAATATCGAATAATGTATTGTTGCTGATGGAGTAGGTTACAGTGTCCTGTAAAACAGAAGTTCAGTTTTATAGCAGAAACAGCCAACACAATAATCATAAATTTAGAGAAACATCGCTTAATAGTTTGAAACTATCTGTTTTTAATTGAGGATTTCTTATGTTTAATCTAATAGCATGGATGCATTAGCAGAAAGATAAAAGTCACATGGTCTCATTTTCAAGTCATACCCTTATACATTACAAGTGATATTCATTCTTTACATGTAATCAGAATCGACTAGTTCAATCAATACTTTTTGTTTGAATCCAAAAATGAAATTGATATAAAAGTAATGCTTACTGACAACTCAGATATCATGATTTTAACTTACCAAAACATCTCTGTCTGTGGCTCGTACTACACCAAATATGGACCCAGCCAGCCTTGTTTCATCAATTTCGAACGTGTATGCATTTTGATCAAAGACTGGTCTATTTACATTTCTATTCACATTGATTTGTAAAGTTACAGAAGCTTTGTTGTCAGGGTAACGAGTATCGTAAGCCATAACTGTTACCTAACAAATAAGAAACACACCACCATTAATCTTACACCACATACAGGAAATTGAAATTATTACAACCAAATCTTTGTACATAAAACAAATATGTAAAAACATCCTTAGGTTGACAAAATAGGATAATTTTCTAACAAATCAAATATAACAAAAGTAGGCAACTGATTCTACATAAATTTTCACCCCATTAAATAATTTTGTATGATTTGGTAAGTTTGTATTTTGTTATGCCAATCATTGCTTTCATTTAGAAGAACCATTTCTAAGCCTAAGCCCAGTCCTTTTATGTTACTTATTTAATCAATGAATAAGTGCCTCCTAACAGAACGCATTGAAAATTATTATATGGAAGTCCTATTAATACACTCTAGAAAGTTGGATAAAGGATATTTTCTATACTTTAAATGAAGAAGGCACAAAGACATAACACACTTACATTATATACAAATACATTCCTTTGGGATCTGTTGAATGAGCGAGCTGTCTCAACGACTCCATCATCTCTGACAACAAAATAGCCAATACCATTTCCAGTAGCAGCCATTTCATAAGCAATTGCACCCTGTAAAGGTAGTAACATTTTTTAAATATTTTATTCCGTAATATTCAAAATATACTAATGAGTTAGATAAGTTACATAATATATTACAAGCAGCCTTGTTTAAATATCAGACAATGATTTAAAGTCAAGTGAATTATGACACGGACATATCTGACCAGCATATTTTTGAAGATATACAATGGGAATAATTTGTTTTGAAGTATTGAAGAACTTTTTAAAAAGAATTTTAATGATCAAATACTTATACAGGTCATCTATAGTTTTGAGGATTACTAGTCATGTTGCCAAATGATTCTTAGAAAACATTTTACTATGAATATGTTAAGTTCATTCACTGAAGGTCAGCACAGCTGAGTTTGACCACACATGTTAATAATCTGGTTCTAATGCATAATGGCCGCCTTCAACTGCTTGAAGATTTTGTCACGAAGAGAGTTTGCTTTTCAAGAATTAAAATATTAAAAAATATGGAAAAAATAATAATGATTACTTTGGGAATATGTGGCTTTGGAGGGACGATTAAAAACATGTAGAGAAATAGATACAGCAATATGGGCAGATAGATTTTTCCAGCCCAGAGCACTTCTACAGGCAATAATTTGAGACTAATATTGATTTGTGTTTCGATAGAGTTTGGTTGGTTTTACCAGAGAGTCTTTCTTTATGGAAATATTATTTTTAGTGATTTCATAAAGAGTAGTTAATTTCATTTGTTGTTCATCAGTTTTCTAGAGACTACCAGCCAGGGTGATCTAACATGTCATCAACACTTGACATATAACATTTGTTTGCTTAATCAAACTATACGAGTGTGTAATGAATACTTCAATTTTTATTGCTTCAAAGTTACAAAACTCTTTGTCACAAACCCTATTATCCTCTTCAATGTCCTGATCAGTAGCTGTAAGAGATACCACTGGTGTTCCAATGGGAATATTTTCTGATATTTGATCAATGATAATACCATTCAGTTGACCAGAAAATACGGGTAAATAATCATCGTAGTTGACAACAATCACTAAGGTACCAGTAGCAATAGCTGCAACAGCATCCACAGGATTACGGCTGTATCTTGCTGTAACAGTGGTCTGGATAAATACAAGAAGGATAGCAATGAAACAGAAGGAGATAAATACCAGTCATATTTAAAAAAGTAATATTCAAATACATTCACGCATCCATGCAAATATTGTAATATTACTTTTTCATTCACAACCAGGTCATTCTAACTAGTATTTCACAAGAATGCTGCATTTGAAATAGCCCAATACAATGAATTCTGAACAAAAGCTAAAAACAATATAGAAGTCAACAAACACAACAAAAATAAAAGGAACAATAAACTGAGTGCATTTTCCGAAGCAGTTTTCAATTCTATGGGTAATAAATGAAACACAACCAATCAAATAACTAATTTTGCTCCAGTTGCTTTTTGCAATTGATACTCAGAATTTCTAAGAAGTGATGTTGGGTTACTATGGAAACTTACTCTGAATGGTGAGGTTCCATTTCCAAGAAGATTTCCAACTATGTAAACATCGCCTTCGAGGAAGTCAATATCAAACAATTCAGGTACTCCGTCACCATACATTCCATGAATAATAACATCGTCAAACTGTAATTATATGACCAAATCATATACATGTACATGGAATAAGACTGTTGTTGGGGTAATCCTTAACAAGCTGAATCTCAGAGATTGGATGCAAAGATACTAGCTTATATACAAAACTATTTTACTGAAAGTCTTTCTTCTTCAAAAGAATTAATATACGACAACAACATGTTTTATCGATATAAGAACATTGAACAAACTACATATCATTGAATAATTTAAATGATGTATAAAACTGCACATTTTTTGAAAGGAATGTACAAATACAGTTGAGTCTTGTTATGGCAAAGTCATGCTTTCTTCTCTTCCTAAAGTATATAAAATTCTGTCAGTTGAGACAAATTTTGCACTCGAAATTTTTTCACTTATGTCAAACTAATTTTGAACTCTGAATGAACGATTTCACACCTAATTTTCGTTTATGGACTACTTACCAAATCTTCATCGGGATCAAATGTGATAACACTGTGTATTGATTCTCTAGGGTCCCTATAATCGAAGATTACAGTGGTAACATCTGGGTTGCTGATAATAGGTGCATCAATATCACGTAGCACATTAATTGTTAATGGCACAACAACCTTCTTGTCAGGATAATCCTTGTCATAGACTTGTACCATAGCCTGAATGAATAAATATCATTTAGAACAATTTCAAACTATGTAAAAGTAACATGTAATTATCTTGAAAATTTTACAACTTATAGAAAATATGTAAACCAATAAAACGCAGTGTATTTACAGAAGTTGGAACATCATCATTACCAGCACATACTGGCACAAGCAAACGGTGTAATAATTTGATGTTAAGTTATATAGAAGTGTAATACTTACAATGAATTGATTTTGTTCCTCAAATAACACTGAATGGCTTAAGGTGACAATTGCTCTGTTGGAGAAAACATCCTTCCTGATGGCAAAGAAGTATGGTGAACCAACTTCACCAATAATGTCATACACCAATTCACCCTGTGATAGATGATGCAGAATTTCACTGATTTATTACTGGGCAGATAATTACGTTTTTTTTCTGAGCTGACAAAATCATACTAATACACAATCATGTTTTTCAATTAACAACAAAAATGTTACTTTCACCAATCCATATTCCATACCTAATAAATACATGAACTTTACATCAGATACAAATAATATTAATTAAAATAGTGTAGCTAATTTTTACAAAACGTCAGATTGATGTGCACAGATACTAATTCAATTAATAGTAATTTACTTACGTGTATTTTTGAAAAATGAATTAAAGGAAAAAAATGGAACAGAAGAAATCTCAAAGGAACTAAATGTAATAATAGAATACACGTGACTTACTGACTGTGATAATAACTTACAGCAAAAGTATCAGGATCAGAGGCTTCAATCTCAGAGTAAACAGTTGATCCCACACGTAGAGTTTCACGTATAGTTGTTTCATAAGAGTCTTCACTAAATTCAGGTGGGGAATCAAATATAACTTGAACATTGACTGTGGCAATAACTGATTTTCGCAGTCTTGCAGGAAGTGAGTCTCGTGCTTCCACTTGGAACTGTAAATAATGTTCAACACGTAATAAACAGAAAATTTTAACACCTGGTGTAAAACATATAACCCATTAACTATAATAAATAGCAAGTAAATTAAATTAATTCAGATTCAGTCATTCTTTTATATACTTACAATGTAGTTAGCTCTTGCTCCAACCTGAGCGAGACTAGATCTTAAGAAGATTTGTCCAGTACTAGAATCCAATAAGAAAGTGTTTGAGTCCTCAACATCCCAGTTGGCATTTTTTACATATGTCAACCGGTCCTGAAACCAATAATAACTCAGAAATGAACATTTCAAATTTATTATAGAAAATTTTGGGCATATGATAACTATTTCTTTATATTACATTCGTATTTATATAATGTTTATTGCACTGTTACATCAATATCATCACTTTAGGCCAACTATGATTATTATCCACAAAACATTATTTTTTTTATAAATTTTATAACCATGGTACTGAATTATTTCTCATCAATTATCACCCACACATTAATAATAGTTTATGAAAACTTACAAATGAATTTACCAGTCCTAGCTGCCTCATTACATATACAAATGTACTTAAACACGAAATTTATACAGTGAAATTTGTTATCAAATAATCTCCTCTCATCTTTCATATAGAATAATAATAATAACAAAATAGAAATGCTGTACCCCATCACTGTCAGTTGCATTTAGATCTAAGATTAGTGTGCCAACAGGTATATTTTCATCCACTATTCTCACATAGTTCAGCTGATTGTTATCAAAGCTGATTTCACCTGGATTTCTGTCAACGCTGACGGTTACAGTACTTGTTTCAATGTCATCGGGATAAATGCTGTCATAAGCAATCACTTCGAACTAAATAGAAATTTAGAAATAACATAATGAATATGTATATGTAAAGACATCAACATAACCTTACAATTATACATCTTCAGAACAAGGTTGAACAAAGATGGAATAACACACACACCATATGATTATTTACAGTAATAGATATCTTATAATAATAGTTAATAATACTGATATCTAATCAAAGAGTATGTGAACTCACGAGCAATTTTGTTAATGTATGATGTGCGTTCATTACAAATATTTCAACTCAAAACATTCATCTGGAGTCATGAGAAGCTTTCAAATGAAAACATTAAACTAAAATTTCAAACAGAAATGATTGAGCATATTATTTACCAGATACTGTTCAGCATAATTGCCGTCCAGGCTTATGTTCTTTTTAAGGTAAACGCTTCCATTATTTACATCGATGTCAAAGAAAGAGTTGGATGATTCTAGTCCACCAGTTTTACCATACATAATGATTCCCTACAAAATAATGAGCATTTTTCATTATACAGTTTTAGAACCATGACAACCTCTTAATTTGTGTTTTGAAAGTACAACTTTTATACCATAAAAAACACACAAGCGAAAAAAACAAAACAGAAGTCCAATAATTTCAATTCTTGGAAAGAGGGTGAAAGACATCGTGCATAGTAGAAGGGAAGCCTAGCAAGGCTAAGAAATATTGGGAAAAAGGTGTGCATGACATTATGGACGAATGGAGAGGGGACAAAGGAGTGTGGTTAAGTTAGAAGGATTGTTGCAGAAATACAGATCATAAAATAAAAAATAAATGTCACATACACGTAGATCCTGATCTATAGCCTCAGTGTTGATCACACTTGAACCAGCTTTAGCATTCCTTACAATAGAAACTGTGTATGGTATTCGCTGGAACACTGGAGTAAATTCGTTACGTTTTACATCTATTCTAGCAGTGGCAAAACCACACCTTCTGAAGGAACCACGATCATCACACACTTGAAGACTTGTCTAAAAATACAAGCAACAAAATGGATAAGAATTTCTTACAATTTAACTTTAACAATGAACAGACAAAAAGCTTACATACTGATAATAAAATAGTCAAAACAAGTCTAGAATTTGTCTCCATCTGAATGCTTGTCAAAGTGCTATTCTGTAGCATTGAAGAAAAAAATCATCTGTTGGTAACAAATATGTCTAACATAAGACATGATATTTATTGCTAAACAACATTCATCCTTTAAACACAGTATTATACAGGACACTTACTGTGAACAAAGATCTGGATGTTTCATCTAGAGGTTTCTTTACTGTGATGATTCCAGTGGTTGGATCCATGTAGAAGAATTCCAAACTTACTTGATCACTTATAGAGTATGTCAGAACATCCTAGTGTAATATATTAAAAATACAGATAATATGATTTCGTGAATTTTCTTTTAGGATACTAAAGCAATGGGGCTGTTGAAATAAATGATTTAATGTAAGAATTAATACTGAGGTCACAAAAGTAAACTATGTACTTCACATTAAGTACGACAAAAATATGTATCTATGGGGGAATACTGTTATGTTAGTGCTAAAAGTATTATCTCAACAGAAAATAGGAATCTATGAACGCTATGGTATATATTCTTCTATGTTGAATGACTGGGGGTTTGCATAAAACTAGAAGTAAAGGTCAAAATGTTATTTGAATTAGTATTCACATTGTACACTTTTGTTCTTATATCTATGGAAACCTTACCCCTGCGTCAGTGTCTGTTGCATTAGTGTCTAAGACAAAGCCACCAAGAGGATGTGTATCCCAGATCTCAGCAATTAAATCATTCAAATTGATGAATGATGGCTGTCCAGCATTACGTGATACTTGTATTGTCAGCACCTCCTCATCAAAGTTATCAGGATATATGGAATCAAACACCCGCACCTTCAACTGAAATATAATCATAATTCCTTGTTTTAACAAATGCATATTGAAATTATCTGACAAGCATAAAGGTAAAAATGTTAAAGTAATAAACATATATATAAAAATACATACCATTTTGATTACCAAAAAAATACCTATTCATCATTATCTACAATGTTGAAAAATGAATATATTTTAATGAATGGCTTGATTCATCAGTTTTAATTGAAACTGATACATGTTTTTGTATGTCAAATATGATATGGACAACTCACTGAGTATTCAGATCCTAAATCTTGTCTAAGTTGACTGTCAGGGCTAATAGACACCATGGCATTGTTACCATCAACTTCCAATTTGAACAAGGATTCCGCAATACCTTCTCCAACAATTGTAAATTCTAATGTACCCTGAAAGAAAAAAAAACATAAAGGTTTATATCATAGTTTAATAATTTTTAGCATATCATGCAGGTTAATGATAAAGGATTAAAATTCAGACTTTGGATGAAAGCCAACAGGGTCGAGTCTTAAAATTCTAATATGGCCTAAACTTTAAGACAGTGATTTTTCAATAACTTAGTAACATATGCAAATAACCAGGCACCTTTAATTGATTTAATTACAATAAATAATTATTTCCTTTCATCTTTACAACTAATGCCTTACCTTAAGGTCATCGTCTCTGGCTTCAATAGTGAAGAATGAAGTATCACTGACAGTTCTAGTTTCTTGTATAGCAGCTGTTGTAGGTAGGTTAGTGATTACTGGAGGGAATGTATCCCGTAAGACGGTAATCCTGATAATAGCTGTATCAATTTTAGCAGGCTGTCTCTGATCTGATACTTCGATTTGAAGCTGTAATTACAAGTACAATTGATAAATAAAACAGTGCAAATTTTTATCAAAATTAACACTATACACCTCAGTATTAAGGTTTATGGTCTGTTTTCACTTTTTATGCATCTTTCTGAAGGATCAGCTTTTTAAGCAGCCAGAGAAATAGTTCAGGTTGTATTGATTACAAGACAAAACAAGAATATTATTGGAACATTATAGTAAAGTACTTACTTCATATGGATTTGTTGTTTCTGTATCAAGCCTTCCTATAATGCTGAAGTTACCAGTGAAAGGATGCAAGAAAAATTTGTTTGTACTGTCACCAGAAACAATTCTATATCTCAATACATCCTAGAATATGTGAAATAAAGAAATGTTATGAAAAACATGTGAAATGAAATAAAAAATGATAAGGAAAATCAGTGATTTTTAATATTAAGTATTCACTGCACCATTTGAAACACAAAAGAATATTTTCGAATAATTTTTGCACTACGGAAATACATTTGTAATTGTTATTTTGATAGGTCATTCAACTGTGGATTCATAAAAGTAAATAAAAACAGAATTAGTTTTATTAAATGACAAGGTACTGCTCTTGTTCTGGGACTTCAATATCACCTTGTCTGAAACCTCCAAAAACAAGAAAAGATGAAAGTATTCTATACTAACTGAATATGAAAACTTACATCATCCAGATCTGTAGCAAATACAGGTTCATTAAGTGGTTCAATCATTGGTACCTCATCTTTCTCAAATACAACACCTGTATACACTTCTGCAGTAAAGACTGGGGCATTACGGTTACGATTCACTGTGATAATTACATTGGCAGAGTCTGTCTGTGTGATATTCAATTCAGTTCGAGTGGCAATGACTGTCATCTGTTCAAAAAAATAAAAATTTTACATCACTTTTTGGTCTAAATATGTCTTTATGTTAAATGGTAACATATCACAAATTTCTTAAACATGTATAGTAACAGTTTGCTTCGGCGTGTCCTGCAACATTTCTAACTTTCATTATGGAACAAACTCAGCAAAACTACAAAACTCATTACATGACAGCCACAGAAATTAAAAAACTGCATCCACAACAAAGAGTCCTACCTGATATTGTGGCCTTTCTCTCACTGGATCTAATGTAAGGTCAGTTTTCACATAAATGTCTCCATTAGATCTAATATCGAAGAATGTGCCACTAAGGTCTGTATGCTCTAGACGGTAAGTAATCACAGTCTGAAAAAAAACAGTAAATTTTCAACAAATGTCCAACAAGAACTATACTTTTAAGAGATATTGAATTATGTAAAGCAAGAAAAAATGAAGAAAAAAAAAGTATTTTGATCATTCAAAATGTTCACTTACTCCTGGACGAGCTCGTGCTTGGATGACATTGGTATCAACCGCTGTAGATTCATCAATGGTTCTGAAATAGTCTTGTTGAGTGAATGCCAGATTGCCTTCAACCCTATCTACGATAACTTTAACATTGATGGCACTTGACAGAGTTGGTACTCCTTTGTCAGTGACGAGAACTCTTAACTGAAAGGAATATGAAGAGTTGATCATTTCATTATATCAATATACACACACTAACCCTTTGCCTCATAAGCATATATTGGACTCCTCCAAATTCTAAGCAAATATACGAAACATCAATTTATTTATGAAAATTGGGTTATTTCTCTCTAACAGAGCTAAAACATTGAGGCAAAGAAGCCATTACTCATTACAAGCATGTATGACACAAAGGGTTAAGCATTGATTGACTCAATGAGCAATTGCTGCCCAATATCCAAGTCCAGTTTATATATTTAAGCATTAATAACTCGTCCGCTTCAGATGCAGGGAAATGCAGGATTATGAGGCAAAGGCTTAAGATATGAATGCCAATTTGCCCCATTAATGTTTTATTCGAATAGGAATCAAGTCACAGAGTAAACATGCTTAAAACTGAAGTAATAATGTCAACTCATACTTGGACATGTAAGACAATTTAGAATGTAATATTTTCATCAAGTAGTTACAAGTAGAATTCAAAGTAATATTTTTGCAACATTGCCTTCACTTTTATAATGCATGAAAAAAATTAAAACGTTGACAAAAGACTTCTAAACTTACTGTGAATTCATCAGGTGAGTTGGTGCCATCAACTTTCTTTTCCAAGCGTAGAACACCATCATCAGCACCAAGCTTGAAGTAATCTGAATGTCCCGAATTAGGAACAGCATCTTCCATAGTGAACTCAAACTGATTGTTTGGTGCCTGAAATAATTCCAACAACATACAAGTTATTAATTTGTTATCTATGCAACCAAATAGTACAGTATAACTCCTGAAAATGGGACATCCTGAAAACCTGAGTTCTCTAAAAATTGATTTTTCAAATCCCTTTTTTTTCTCTGTAATCAATAGTTCTCTGAAAACCAGAATTCTAAGAAAACCGGACTTTTGGCACAGTCTGATTTTTCAGGGGTTAGACTGTACATAATATTGTGTAAAACCAATTAATTTCATAGACAGCCCAACACTGGAATAGGATAATAAATGTAAGACATTGATTATAGAAAATTATGTAAATGGTTTCATTTGCTTTCCCATAGATTTAAATTTATTACAAAAAGAACATCCAAAATTAATATACAGTAATATTATCATTGAGACAAAACAGGTGATTTACACGAAAGAATTACATTATGATAAAAAGTAGGAAAGCACTAATCAAATATAGTGCCTGTATGAAACTTCTGAAAGTCGTTCATATATTTACTCACAATTGTATCTTCATCACTAGCTTCTAGATCTACAACAGTGAAACCAACAGGGGCACTCTCAGGAATAATTTCTTCAATATCAACATTTCCACCAGCAAATACAGGATTATGGAAGTTCTTTCTAACAAATACTTTCAATGTAGCGATATCATACAAGCCACCACCATCTTCAACACGAAGATTGACCTGGTAAAGAAAAAGAACTGCTATGTTTATTTTATACTAATTTATTTGAGTTCAGTTGTGAAACAAGCAATTTTGCTTATATTAATCATGCCCGAGTCCACTTCCTAGACACTACACCAGTACTGCGTCCAAAAAAAAATGGGATTGTGAAGTTCATGAACAAAAACCGTCAAAGCCAGGTTTCAAACTCAGGACCTTCAGATCAGAGATCGGACACTATATCTCTAGACCACGATGCTTAGAAACAGTTTCAACACACATAAAGTACCATAAAATGCAATAAACTTTAATGTTGGTGTTAACAATTTATCTAAAGACAGTAATATTACATTTCAAAGATGGGCTTACATTGTTTCATGAGAGACATGTGAACTGGTAAAACAATTTTGGTAAATTATGTGTTTTGAATAATTCATCTGTGAAACACAGCCATCAATCCATTAAACAAGAACATATGATTAAACATGACCAAATGATATTTTTAACAAAATTATCACAAGTAAACACTATTATCATTATTAATTCAAAATTACACAAAAGACACATGACAATAACTACATCATGGTAATCCAGCCCAGTACTTGAACTTACATTGTAATTTATCTCAGGTCTAGTGGCAAGGTCCACATTTGGTTTGAGTACAACCAAACCTTGTGGGTTTATGTCGAAAACATCTAAAGCAACAGTGTCTCCGGTAATAGAGAATGAAAGATTTCTGAATGGGCTCTGAAATATTTGATAAAAATATAGGTGAATATCAATATGGGATGAATATGCAGAACTAAGCACTGTATAAAATACAAAAGTCTGGGCTTGATCTATCTCTGAATATACACTGACTTGACTTTATACAGAAATGTAATAATTGGAAATGTTGATAAGCTGCAACTTTTAGTATACTCATAGGTCATGGCAAGAAGATATAAACACATCTCAGTTTTATACATATTTTTTATATGTCAACATTTTAAAACAACATTTTCTGTCTATCATACATAAACACAGCAACATACAAGTTTTCATGAAATTTTAACTAATTTCTTTCAATTTGAAAATATACTAAACTCATTAAAAGAATGAAGCTAAAAATTCTTCAAAATCAAATAAAACTACAGAATTATTATAATTACATCATTGACATCATTGTCATCAGCAAATAGTGTCTGGAAGACAAATCCACCAGCTGGTAGAGTCATATCAACTGTACCACTTTCATACACTTTGTTCGCTGTAACACCAACAAATCTTGGTGGTGTGTTTCTTACTACAGTAATAGTAACCAGGGCGCTACTTGGTGAATGGTTAAATGGCGATCCTTTGTCCCTTGCATAAATGTACACCTAGAAAAAAAATCATTGAAGTAAATCAAACTCCTTACAACAGGAATTCAACCCACACGTAAGATTCAAAGCAAACATGTACAAAGTATACAAACAAAATATACAGTATGGCCCCCTCAAAACCAGACTCCATGAAAACCAGAATTCTCAAAATCAGACAATTTTTCAAGTTCCATTTGTTTTTCTTTTTTATAATCAATAGTTCTCTGAAAACAGGAATTCTCAGAAATTTCAGGGGCTATACTGTACATATGTGTATCAAAATTATCTTAACAGATTTTCTTAAGAACAATGCATGAAATTAAACAACACAAAGTGGACCAAATTCTTGATAAAAGTACAAGTTACTCAGCTGCACAAAAGTTTTGACTAACTTAATTTATAATAGATACAGAAGTTACTGAGAGCCATATATAAATAAAATCATGGACAGGAAAGTCATTTCAAATATGTAATGCATCAATATTACCGTGATTAAATCAACCATTATACTATCATAATTGTTTATTATCAAACTCTACTTACTTGTACACTGAACTCATTTGCATTATTGGGATAATTTTCCATTGATCTGATGAGATAAAGTCTTCCTGTCGTTATTCCATTTGTTTCAGTACTAACAGCGAAGAAGTTTGAAATATCAGCGACATTTTGAGTATCATCTAGATGATATTCCAGCATATTGTTTGGTGCCTGTAATGAATTTGAAAATAATCTTGATCCGAAACAATGAAGACTGGAAAATATTCAGCTGCGCATGTAATTGACCACATGTGCATTAATAAATGAAATCTGAATTGCATTCAATACAACAGAATAAGTACATGTATTTAATTGCAAACAATCAAAACATGACATTAAGAAGTACCTTCAAATCTGGGCAGTTTAAATTTATATATTTAATTATTGTTTTAAATCCAATCTACCAAATCAAATATTCTGACTCCATGTACTGTTTAAGGCAATGTACATATATATCCTAATAGTGCTACAAGATTGAACTCTTAAAATACAGCAAATTAGAAATGGCAAAGCTGTTTTGCTACAGGGATGGTTATAAATTCTGAAGTCATATGAGTTAAATGTAATGGTGGTTAAGATTAATACAAAAGTTATAAAAAAGTTCAACTGTTGGATCATATAGATATGAGTCTGTACCATGTATATTGCTATCTATAAAAATCATTACCTCTTCATCTGCATCAGTGGCTGTGACGAACACAAGACTTTCCCCAATATCCTGGTTTTCAAGGATTCGATCAGAATAGAATGCGTTACTGCCAATAAACTGTGGTGCATTCATGTTACGTAAGACGTTCAAAACAAGAAGTTCAGTATCTGACAAGCCGCCTTCATCTGTCACTTTTACACGAATCTGTGCACAGAACAAAAAATACATGCACTGATTTGTTCCATTATTAAAAAGCTCATAAAATATGAGCACTAAAACATCTGAGGTAAATAAACAATCAAATACTAAATGTATGGACCAGGACTTGTTATAATCATGTTTCCTAAGGGACAATACTTCAACTGACACAACATAGATTTCTTTGAATGTTTAAGATCTCATTTCAACAAGATTTGCTTAACGTTACGCTACATTTCACTATAGGGTAGGCTCATTGGTATGGTGTACAAAAGTTTACAATTTTGGTGATATGATTGTAAGGGCTTTATTAATAAGTAATACAATTCACCTGAAGTCTGTTAAATCCATTGTCATTGGTTAAAGCAGTAGTTAAGAAAATATTTCCTGATTGGTCAATCCTGAAGTATGATGTTGATTCTTCATCACCAATAAGAGAGTATTGGTACTGTCCAAATGGTATCTATACAATACACAATATCACAGTAAAAGTAAACTCGAATTACAGTCAAATCAAACAAAATCAACTAAGAGTTCAATGAATTTATGCATTCATCTAAAACTTATTCATATCATAGTAACAACAATCAAACATGTGTTTGAAGCCACCTCTGAATAAAGACCACTCTGTGAATAAAACCGTCACTGATTATTTAGAACAATTGACCTCTGAAAGAAGGCCTCATTTCGTCCTTCCCAAATTTGGCCTTTGTTCACAGCTTTGACTGTACTAGTATTTAATCAAGCAAATATCACTCAATAAATAAATAAATAAATAAATAAATAAATAGAGTTCATTGTGTTCATAATGTGTCTAAGAGATCTGACTGAACATACGATACGGTAGTAAAGATTACATATATATATTTCATTGAAATAGTCACACAGATATATCAAATTAAAGACACAATCACTGAAACACTTATCAAATAATTTACATTGCAAGTAAATGAAATTAAGCATTCAATACAAACATCACAGCAACAAAATGTACAACAACATTCCTACACCCAGTTTAAAAAATGGACTTTACCGTAGTAAAAACAAGAATGACTGTCAGAAGATAATACAACATGTAAACAAAGGTCACCAAAGAGGGAAGAAATATGGCCAGTAAGCACAAGTTCCCTTTACTCAGAGCTTTGGTCCATCATATCAATTAACGAGTACTTGAAACTGGCTATTGTTAATAGGGGATTGTTAATACAAGTTTGACAATATTACATACCACTGTATCACTGTCACGAACTTCAACAGTAAATACTGGTACATTGGAGTTGACTTGTGCATTTTCCTGAATACTGTCTTCAGCAAATAAGTTCAAAATCTCTGGAGGGAATCTATTTCTATCAATAAAGACAGTGAGACGCCCTTCAATGGTACGAGCGTCTGGTTCACCTTTGTCGGAGGCATAAACTCTAACCTGATAATATCATAAAACAAATATTTTAGATCTCAAAAACATAATTGTCTTCCTTTTACGCACATACATGATAAAATTTATTTTATAATTAAAATTCATGGTTGAAATCTTTTGTTCTTTATTTCGTGTTCATTTTTTCATAAAAATCATACAAAAACAAAATTCACAATAATAAATCATAAAAAATGAATGAATTAAAATTGTCAAGTTGTTACATTTAATGCCATATACATCAAGAAGAAGTTGCAATATTTACCACATATGATGGCTCTGTGCGGCCTTGAACACTCTTTTTCAGGAACACACCTCCAGTATCAGGATTCAAGCCAAGGTATTCGTGAGTATCCATACTGTATACAATGTCATTGTGAGGACTCTGTGCATAAAAAACCAAACACATTAAGTATAAACAATAAAATCATGGTTTTATTAGGCCATATTGAGAAATTCTCTTGCAACAAAACATTCGGACATCACTAAAGTATATTTTAATAATATGCTTATCCTCTGATGTGAATGTATTGAACAATAAACAGAAAATTCCTGCATGTTTTAGCCAGAGATACAGCTGATAAACAGAGGAATTGAAGGAGATTGTGTTACCTTTGTGTCGAGATCTGATGCCGAGATACTCATGAATACATCACTGGGGAGGGTCAGCTCACGGATCCTTATTTCATACTCATCTATGGTTCCTACATAATTGATAAAAACAACACAAGATTCAATATAACATTTATGATGACAACATCGATGTAACAAGTAAAAAATGTGAGGAAACTATTATATACAAAGTTTCCACTACCATAAATACCGTTCTAAGGTAACAAAAAATGAATTTTGCATCAATTTTTGTCACAACAGTATCCATTAATGTAAAATAAACAGTCAAATATTAATATTCATTAATGTAAAACAATGGATATTGTTTGAAATGTGAGTGGCAAATATAACTTAAAAATTAATAACATAGGTTTATATAGAACAAATATTTATATTTTGTTTCACTGGATGTAACACCATTTTTTCAACAATTTTTCGGTTATATATGGCGACCGGTTCACCTAACCAGTTTTTCCTGGACTGTATACTAACCAGTGCTAACTTACCCTTCCACAAGGAGCCGGCAACTTCTCCACGCATGGAGGAAATCAACATTTCTGTCAAATTTTCATAAAAGGGTATGACCTGCCATGACCAGGATTTGAGCCTGAATCTCTGAGTTACGAATCCAGTGCTCAAACCACTAGACCACAGTCACGACTCAAATATTAATACGATTTATAAAAATTGATATGTATCATGAATGACAGCATTTGCTCTTCACCTGAGTGGGTATATATGATTAATAAAAAATGGCACAAACCCGCAAGAGTATCCTGCCAGACGGGATCATTCAGATTTCTGTTTACAGTGACCAACATGGTAGCAGTATTTGCACAACTTGATGGTCCTCCATCTGCTACTCGTACTTTTAACTACAAACAACAAAATCAATGTAGTACAATTATACCCGGAGGTAATAACAGGAAACCAGTAATGCATATGAACAAGAAATTTGAAGGCTTGTTTCTGAAAGCAGAAGATACTTCCTAGAAATTTTTAAATAGAACTCTCATCAGTAACAACACTTACGGCACTGACCATAAAGCAGACATGATAATACTAAAAAAGCATCATGATAAACATGAATACAATGGAAAATAGTTCAATGGAATTCTAAACGATTGATCAAATTTATCTATAAGTATACAGGTATGAAACATGTAAATAGTATGGTATAAGCACCTTCTACTTCATCTCAACTGTTTTCAATACTTAAACAAGAGAAAAACAATCAGCTTACTGTGTATTGTAATTCAGTGTCACTGAAGAGTAATGTACTAGTTGTAACTTCTCCTGTACTGGGATTGACATTAAATAACCCAATGGCGCTATCCCCACCAACCAGAGTGTATGTGTGAGTCCCAAATACATCATTCTGCAGTAATAAAATATATATGTGTTTGATCACTCTGATAATATACATGCATGCAAGTAAGAACACATTTGCCACATGTATTCTATTACCACTGACTTGAAATTTCAAAATCAACAAGTTCATCTGATCATGACTATGACGATGCAGTGATCATAATAGCTCAACTTTTTCTGTGAAACAGACAAGCTATAAACTTACATAAAGTGCATAATGTAACAACATGTAGCACTTTCAATTCTTTTCCCACCTGCTTTAGTACAATAAACATCTCATCAAAATGTAAATCATCTTCATGTTATTTACATGTTCATTTAAATACTGCTTATTTCATAGTGAATATTCATTATTTCCAGGTGAATAATCATTGTTTTCAGGTGAATATTCATTATTGAATATTCATTATAACTAGTTAATTATTTATGATCTGAAACAAAATACCGCAAACATTTGGATACAATTTGAATACTCACTCTTGGATCACTATCTTGAACAAAGTCAGACAAAGTAGTCAGTGATTGCAGTGTAAAGCTTTCAGTAATACCAAGAGATGCTGGAGCATTTACATAAGTAGGACATTGTGAATTTCTGATCACTGTGATCTCAACTGTAGCCACTGTCTGGCTTCTTAATCCGCTGGAATCTCCATTCATGTCAATAACAAACACAGTCATCTGTAACCAAATGGATAGTTAAGAATCAAGAAATTTTTATTTATACAAATATATGTCAGCATGCAGAAGAAAGTAGACAAACAAAATGAAAAAAGTATCTGTTTGATATTAAAAGCTAGAACATACATACTTTCAACAGGGTAAATGTTGTGAAAGCTTTATAAAAGTCCTGTAAGTCCCATGTCAATGAGTACCGGAATGAAATTTAAGGCAGTTTTAACTGACAAATAAATATCTTGCAATAACAATGGGTATGAGCTTCAAAAACTCATGAAAGATAAGGATTGAACAATTCAGCCTATTTGAAAGGTTCTGTTGTTTCAATGATAAACAACATCCTTTCAAAGGAAAACAATGAGATTCATGTTTATAGGTTTATAAGAAAGTATTGGAATGTTTGTCAGGGTAAAATGCATTGTTCAAAACAAGAATAAATGTAAAACACTTACAGTGTGTACTGGTGTATCAACTGGATCCACATAGAGATCTCTAGCCACTGTGATCACACCATCAGAGCTCAAGTCGAAGTATTGGGAGTCAGGAGTAGAAGACTGGAGTCTAAAGACGAATGAATTCCATGGTGACTGAAATATAAACAGGAAACTTATTAACTGCATGTCATGTACAAGCTAAATATTAGTATGAAGATCTATAAATTCAATGACTCGCATGATAAATGTGAACACAAATATTTCATACACTCCTAAAAAACTTATTAGTCAGGATGAAACAAGCAAAATTGAAAAATAAATTTGTAGAGTATAAAAATGTTTTACAAACGCACCTTGGTATCTCTATCATACGCAAAAATGGTTCCAACCACACTGCCAACACTCTCATCTTCTCTGACATTAAATGTATATCTTGTGGAATTGAACTCTGGTGTATGCAAGTTTCTAGCCACAGCAACAGTTAATGTTTCTGTATTAGTTTTGGGGATTGGACCACCATCTGTGGCAGTGACTTGGAGCTGGAAGAACAAAAAAAACGTAATACATCAACTTCATGCATTAAATAATTCATGTTTTCATGCAAAGAAACAGGCTAATGATTTTATAAGACAATAAACACCATAGTAGCATGAACAGTATCACAAATCTTATATCCCCAACATAACAGAAAAAGGTATCATTACAATTTTCTGTTTGGATCTACTTACCATGAATTGTTTCAGTTATTTTGTGATTTATGCTCACATAATCTTTACTTACATAATAAGTTTCTCTCCTGTCATTGGCAACATCTCCATTAACATTGATTTCTCCAGTGAGTGGATCGATAGTAAAGAAATCATGAGAAGATGGTTCCCACATGGAGAAAGTAAATTTGTTAAATGGATCCTGCAAAAAAAATAAATAAATGAATTACTCAAATAAATACTCTAAAATCACCTTAAACTTGATCTTAAAAGGGCATGTATTGAGAATTTGATTCTTACATAATTTTTAGAGGAAGGAAACCCAAATGGGAAATATAATTTACACAGCATTTCTTTAAAAAAATATACTAATTAATATCACATTGAAATAAACTAGTAACAATACATGTCAAAAATGTTTAAGTCCTCAATGAATTGCTGAAATTGTATTATTTCGATCATTTATTACAAACTATTGTATTAAGTGAACATTGAGCACAAAATAAGAATTTTCCATACTTACCACTGTATCCTCATCGTCAGCATTTACATCAATGACCATTCTTGGAACTTCATCTTCACGAATCCTTGCCTCAGTAGGCAAGTTTAATATATCTGGTGAGAATTCATTGCGTTGGATATTCAGTGTGTTCACACTTACTGGTGAAGTTTTCACAGGAGTACCTCCATCAGAGGCTCGTACTCGAATCTGTATAAGAAACAAAACATAACCTGTCAATTTTTTGGTTATTAGTTGTGTATAATTTTTAACCAACAAACAAATACCTTGTTATCATGAGCACCACATTTATCACGAGCATTCAGTGTGTTTTGATGACTCCTCAAGATAACAAGGTTTTACTGTATTTCAATAAGTTTCAGGATCTGTTTTATCGTTATAAAGTGACAAAGTCCCCCAAATAATGATCATGATTCAAACATGAACAAAAAAACTGTGAAAGCATATGAAAATATTTCCATGATGATGAAGGACAACAACATTCTATCTTCCAAAGAAAATGCTCTCAAAACTATTTGATTTAGATTTACATATACAATCACATTATTTAATACAGCAAGTTTTTACTTGCTACGATGATTAAGAATAAAGACGAATTGCCCTACAACCAGATGCCCCTAATCTGGACATCACACACACTTAATTCACAATAATTAGTCTGTAACAATTTTTTCAATCACTATCCTATATAAAAAATCCTTGGACATTTTTTGTCAGTATATTAAAACCCTCTTTATTTGGGAACCCTAATCCAAAATAATTTCTAATAATAGTAATAACAACAGAGGTTATACCATATGAATACCAAAATACTTGAACATACCAAGTACTGGTCAAGTGCATTGCATGGTGGTTCATATAATGGAGTTCTAGCGTAGATATACCCCTCATCAGTGATATTAAAACAAGCTGTCACAGAACTGTCAGAAGCATCAATATCAAAAGTCTGGACGTTGTTTGGTGGCTGTAAGCAAGAACATGTCATCAAATTAATCCATCATCCAAGCATACAAAACTTTGAATATTTACATAAGGAGAGACTCAATATAGAAAGAATATCTCAACAAGTTCAGCATATTAGACAAAATTACATGCATCTTCTTTGAAATGGTGAACAAATTATAAGTATATCTAAAAAAAAACTGTAACAGATATGCATACATGAAACAGTATATTACATTTTGGGACGCCCTATGTATAATTTACGTAAGTATAATGGCTGACATTAAAGTAATCACTGACAATAAATTTATACTTTTATTACGCAATTTCTAAACTTGTATACTAAAATAAACATTAAATTTCACATTCTCACCAAATCAGGGTCTGTAGCGTTGATTTTAAATAAGAATTCTGTGATGTCAAAATTTTCCTTTACAGTATTAGTTTGAACCGAGATGATCTGTGGTGTATTGATGTTAGACTCAACCGTCAATGTCAAGATGGAAATGGCAGATTTGGCAGGGATACCTCCGTCTTTAACCATTACCAAAATCTATAAGAGTAAACACATGGAATCACAACTTAACAGGTTCAATAGCTAAAAATGCCCCGTAACTAATGATATTCAAATTTATATACTGTTCAACAATTATACAATTAATTTATGCTCTATTACAATGACACTCACTAAACCTCTTGAGACAATGGAAAAAAAACGAAAAATATATTGATCACATTCAGGTTTAATATGAAGTAAAGGTGAGGCATTTCTTCAGAAATAATTATGACAAATAAAAAAACACAATGAACCAAGTAGACAATTTACAGCATCTAGCTGGATATTGAGCAAACAAAGCAATGAATCAATAATAAAAACTCTACAAAGGTTAAAGATGTTACTGCATTGAGGTTGCATAACTTACATTGATCTGGTCTCCATCAATTGTTGATGGTAACTGACCATTAATACGGATCTCACCAGAAGTAGCATCAATAACAAAAGGACTGGAATCATCACCAACAATACTGTACACAAGTTGTCCAAATGGTGTAACCTATAAGAATGGGATGAATATAAAATGATTCTGTATCCATTCATTAATGACTTCGTACATAAAATGATTCAGACTGGAACCAATTAAAGTCACTAGTATGACAACAATGGAATAATTATATTACTTGCTCTATTGTATAATCCACTGTACATCTTAGCATATAAAAATATTATGAAGCAATGTATTGTCAATACAACGTACAAAGTATTTCATTGGTTACACATAAAATTCATTCGAATTATTTTTCTTCTAGACCATCTTTATGAAATCTTTATTCAGTAAGCAGATTGATTAAAGGAGCAATTCCAGGATTTAAGTTGGCAGTGGTAAATATGTTTATGCATTTAGTTTCCAGTTACATGAAAACATATTTGTTTCACTCTGGGCGGACATGAAGAGGCTGCTGGAGGGTAATAGCCAGAAAAATAAATTCATTACAGCATATAAGATAATTACCACTGGATCAGCATCTGTAGCTACAGCAGTGTATATTGAAGAAGCCGTCAAAATATTGGCAGTAATTTCAAGAAAATGTGGAAGATTTTGGAACATGGGTGGATTATTGTTACGTGTAACATTGATAGTACAAGTCAAAGTGTTCACAGATGATTGACCTCCGCCATCTAACAAACTGATTGTGAACTGAAAATATAATGATACAATATTTGAAAAAGATTCCTGTTCATGCACATTGTAATATTCTGAAATACTTTATGAATGCATGACAGTGTGTACATTAACCAATCAGAATCAATAATTATTGACTGTATTTATGAAATCTGAAAGTTGAAATCTTTCAGACAGTACATAAAAATATTCTTAAATTCATTGATAAATTTTCCTTTCTTTTAGCTTGGAAAATATACATAAAAATATTCAAAGTAGATAACCATAGAAATAAACTCTTAGCCTCAACCAAAACTTTGCTATCCATAAACAAACTTACTTGATACGAGTCAACTCCACTGTTGACAAGATCTCTAATAACAAAAAGGTTTCCATTGTCATCAATACCGAAATAGTTCTCAGCTCCTGGTGTCACAGCGGTCAGGCTAAAGTAAACTTCTCCATACACCTACAAAAACAACATTTAAACATTACATAATTGATACGAACTTTAAATTAAAGAACTATCAAATTTAATGACTGGTATGCATTTTTACCTGCCTCCATACATACAATGTATATAGCATCAGTCACTAACTTAAATGCATCTGTTTTTTGCTACATGAGGCTTTTAAGAACCATTTATTACAAGCCAAGGTAAATAATGCTATTTTTTCATTAATTGTAATTCATAATTACATACCCCTGAATCACCATCTTGAACAGCGATCACTTGTAATGGGTCTGCCGTGTTCTGTATTTCAAAAATTGTTCTATCGCAAGATGGGGTGGTAATTCTTGGCTCATTCAAGTTGAAGTCAAGACGTAGAGTAAACACCGCTGTCTGACACAACTGTGGTATACCATCATCACAAGCACGTATTTGTATCTGAATTAAAATACATTGACATTTTTATTGAAGTTAATTAGTTAACTAATCAATAGATAGTCAATTTTAAGTTAAAGCAATTTTATGTTCCTTTGAGGCAATATCTTATATAACAATATTTCACAAGCATTCATGACTTCTTACAAACGTTTTGCTCTCAATAATCATTACCAACATTTATCAACAACCTAAATGTTAGAAAGAAGTGTGGAAATGAATACAAATGTCTGTTGTCTGAATATGTCAAATATAAAGCAGAGGGCAAATATAGATGTAAATAAATACCCTGTAGCTGTCTTCAGATGGGTTGTTTATTCTGGACGCTAAACTCAGATCTCCATTGTTAGGATTTACAGAGAATAAAGTTTTGTAACTCTCAAGAACACCCTCAATACTGTATGTCAATGTCTTGAATGGTACCTGGAAATGATATCATAAATTACATACTTTGACATTAATATATATATACTTTGACTCAAACAAATCTACTTTGAGATAAATATACATACTATGACATAAATATACAGTACATACTTTCACACAAATATAAAAAATTTGACATAAATATACATATTTTCACATAAATAAACATAATATTTTATTTTTATTATTACAAATGCATTCATTCACATTGAGTTGAACAAATTGGAAAAACCATTAATCAGTTAACAATGTATAACAAATTGAAAATGTCTAACAACATACCCAGTCATCATTATCACCATCAGTTGCTGTGACGACAGTTGAAATCACACCAGGTGCCTGATTGAAGTCAATTGTAGCACTGTATTGGTTCGTATTTTGGAACACTGGTCGGAAGTTGTTCCGATAGATGGAAATGATCACATCAGATGTATCAATTCTCCCTCCCCCGTCTTCTGCTGTTACAGTCAACTATGAAATGCATAATAAAAACATATGATTTTGTTTCAATCAGGGAACTAAAAATTGGTAAACTTTTCTTCACATTCAATATTGATATCCACTTTAGATACACATTCAAAACACTTTCACTTCTCTTCAACTGTTACACCTTGACTTAAAAATTACCTTCTCAATCCATCCTAAGAAAACCCTTTTCATATTCTGATAACAAAATTGTCATTTATTTTCATTAAAACATTTTATAGACATTTTATTAAGTACTTCTCATTGAATAATTTTGTTTACTGTGTGAACAAAAGTTTAAGCACAAATAAACTTTTTGAAATTAAGTGTAGAGCTACATTTGGAATACACAGTCTTTCATGAACTTCTGACTTTTATTCTTAAGCCTTTTTTTTGAGAAAAAAAATCATTACTCTACATAAATACTTCAAAGATAAATATAAATAATGTATTTTCAATGAATCAAAAAATCGTTAAAACAAAAACCACACAAAATGAAAACGCTGCATAAATTTTACATCAGGGATTATTTAGCATAATAACAGTCAAACCTGTGTATCCAACCATCTCTGAATAAAGGTCGCCCTGTGAATTAAGGCCATTCTTTGAAAACTGTCATTGATTATTTGGAACAAATGACCCATAAATAAAGACCATCCGTTAATAAAGGCTACATTTTGTCTTTCCAAGGGTGGCCTTTGTTCACAGGTTTGACTGTACATGAAGATATTGTTGAAATGATTATACATACCCTGTAATCTACAATGATCTCAGAATCTTCATAGATTGGACTAGCAACTTCTATGCGACCGAAATTGTCAATACTGAAATACCTCATACCATTGGCAGGTCCATTGTTTCTCATTGAAAATGTAACATCTCGGTATGGAGACTGGAATGGTAATGTTGAGAATTGAATCACTAATCCTCATGATAAAACTAACTTCATAAAACTATTCTGTGATTAAGAAAATTAAACACAATTTATTTTGTGCAGCTGTAATACTGAGTAAATTTTGTGCTTTATAAAAAAAATTTTGATAATCAAAAAAAATACCAAAAGCAACAAAATATAATGGGAATGTGCTAATGCCAGTAATTAATTCACTTCATCTGGTATGTTATGGCATGTTGTTATTGAAATGATAGCCATATATAACATATACAGCTAATTTGGAGTGCAGCAAATCAAGCTATGGACATAAAATACAATCCTTATGTCATGAATTCATGGAGAATTACTCACGATTCTGTCCTGATCATTAACAGTAACTTCCAGGACAACATTACCAACATCTTCTGTCTCTGGTATTGATGTTGTGTAAACTTGTTGAGAAAACTCTGGTGGGTACAGGTTACGATCTACTGTAATAGTTAGCTGGGCCGAGTCCTCACACTCAGTACTTATTGGATTATGCACTGTGACAAATGGCTATAATATACAATATTATATATATTATAAGTATTTCATAATAATTATGACAAATAGGATGATCAATTTGAACTTGAAGAAAATGTAACACGAAAATGCAAAAATTAAAGTGGACAAAACTTCCAATTTCTAAAACATAACATATTCAGTGTTATTCAAAAGTATCACAAGCTACAAGTGGATTTCGCAGGTGACCTTATCCACAAATTCAAGTACCAATGCATTAAAAGATTGGATAAGTTTCGAACATATCCAAAAATACATTATCTGAAATTTGAAAATCCATGAATGTACATACCCATGGAATTACTAACAAAATTAAATGCAACCACAGTACATTTATTTATAGGTCTTCCTTATCTCAATCTTATCAAACCATCAAATCAGTCCAAAACACTGTCTAAAATCACATGAATTATACACACACACATTGAGGCAGTATAAAACATATCATATATGATAACACATCAACTCAAAATGATTAGAATTTCGTTTTCAGCCCAATACCTTAAATGTGACAATATTTCCAACATTCAGAAGCTCTTTGGTTTTAATCGCAGCTCTGTTGTTATCAATTTTTTCCACTTCAAAGAATGTGCTAGTGTCCGCATCAGCATAAAGAGAGAATATCATTTCATTGTAGGGAGCGACCTAAAACAGAGTATGCATCATAATTACACACATTTCAATTTATTACATCATGTTTGCAGGAATAAATCATGATTTCATTTATGCAAGCAACAGCACAAGGGCTAGTTTGTAAATTTGTAGGTCACAATTAATTTGACAAAAAAAATACCATTATTTATATGAGCAGTGTATAAATCACAGACTGAATATATCATGATTCTGTCATGATACAGTAATGATAAAAAGAAACAGTTCACGTCTTTCAACTATAATTTTAACGAGCTAACAAAAATCTATATGGTCATTTATAATGATAGCTAAACAAAAACATTTCCTTGAAATATGGAAAGAAATTTATTATTTAATTTTAAAAATGCTTACAATATCAGCATCACTGGCTGTGACAATAAGGACAGTCTGTCCAATGGCTGCATCTTCTTGCACAGTACCAACAAAACCATTGAATGGTCTATTGAACACTGGACAAGCTTGATTACGATTTATAGTTATCTCTACAGTAGCAATATTTGACATCTGCCTAATTGGGAATCCATCATCATCTCCAGTGAAAATGATCTACAGAAACATCCAATCACAAGTTAGAAGGCAACATCAAAGACATAAGTTAAGTGACCATATGGGGCTTGCACGTTGAAGGGATGGTGTATAGTATATGTGTTTTTGGTCCATGTGGCCATTTTACGCCTAATGCACCTTTATACACCATTCCTTCAACGTGTAAATGATAATAAATGCAACCAACAATTTAATTACATTCTCTACAGAACAAGGTCATTGCACTGACAAGAAACTATTCGTAGGCCAAATATGAAAGTATGACCATTTGTTTTCATAACAATACAGAGTTATAAGATATTGTCAGAAACGATTAAATATAATCTTGAATCAACTAATATAAAATGAAACAAAAGCACAGAAAAAAAAATTGTTACACTTTACATTCCCCAATATAATACACCATATTCCCTATAATAACACTTTACATTCCCCATCATAATACGCTATATTCCCTATCATGACACTTTATATTCCCCTATATAATATGCTGTATTCCCTATCATGACACTTTATATTCCCCTATATAATATGCTGTATTCCCTATCATAACACTTTATAATCCCCTATATATGATACACTATATTCCCTATTATAACACTTTATATTCCCCTATATATGATACACTATATTCCCTATTATAACACTTTATAATCCCCTATATATGATACACTATATTCCCTATTATAACACTTTATGTTCCCCTATATAATACACCATATTCCCCTATCATAACACTTTATATTCCCCAATATAATACTATTAATCAACGGTCTGATTGTTAAGTCTTCCTTTGAATCAATTTACCAAAGACAAGATTTCTAATAATGTACAACAAGAGGGATTCAAGATTCTCTACAAAAAACATACCGTATATACATCATCTGGAGCATTCATCAGGTTTGTTCTCACGTAGATTATACCTGTGACAGGGTCAAGATAAAACCAATCAGACCAACCATCAGGTGTAGAGGAAACAGCTCGGTATGTGATTGCATGCTGAAATCAAAGCAGATACATGTATATTTACAAGACTATACATAAACAAGCATTCATCACATACTTCAATACACGTTTACATCTCCTTTTTTGTAACTTGTAATCCATGAGGTGAAAATCCAATCAAACTACTTGAGATATGGATTTCAGTAATGATTATTCATTCATATATCATACCATAATTTCTGAATCTACATAAACAAGAAAATGCCATAATCAGACAGCTTCAATGATGTAAGATGACTAATTCTGTCAAACATTGAAGTAGCTTTGAGGATTTCTGGAAAATAACAGTCATCTCAAGAAAATTGTAACTTCTTGTTTACATAATTGTCAGCTTTCTTGACTTGAAGATACAAGACAATAAAATGGTAAATATGTATATTACAAAATGTGAAACCAAATACATGAACATACCTCATCAGCATCAGAAGCTTCAAGTTGTTTAAGTGAAGTACCATAGTTTTCTTCTTCGTTCACAGTTACAGTGTAAGCAGTGGTGGTAAATTGAGGTGAAGAAGGATTTCTGTTAACATTTATGGTTAGGTTGGTTCGAGCGATATCAGCCTCTACTTGATCGTCATATGCCACTAGTCCCAGCTGAAACATAATTCACAATATAAAAAAAGTCACTTTGTCCATACGCATTAAAAAAACAAGGGAACACCGATATTCAATCTACAAGCCTTATTTAATTCCTTTTCCATACTTCTATTAAATGTATTGGATTATTGCTGAAAGATAAAGCCAAGTAGTCACTAACCACATATTGAGTTAATCGATCCTGGGCTAGAAGTTCAGATTTCACAAAAACACCAGCTCTGACTCCGACTTTCCTGATACCAAAATACGATGGTGCACTGAAGTAGCCATCTATTTCATACTGGATTGTTCCTTGTAAATCACTATCAATGGCTTCAGGGAATTGGAAATTAACATTAAGATCCTGATTAAAGTTGATGTTGGCCTCGTATGGTGGGCTGTTGATGAATTCTGGACTGACAAGATTTCTGCTTACAGTTACAGTACATGGAATGGAGGAGCTTTTGCTACGCCCATCTTCAACAACAGCAGTGAACTGCAATATACATAAATATACATAACATATTAACAACAACAGATAAACAATCATCTCACAGATGGTTTGGAGTCTAATGTACAGCCTATATTGCTATAATGTGAGAAGCATTTCTGAGTTATCTCAAAATATTCATTCATATTTAACTGAATTAAATTGCTTTAATTTTACTACAATGTTTTATTCCCTAGCAAAATATCATTATATAGGTAAAAAAAATGTGGTATACATACATCATAACTCAGCTTGTTTGATGACAGGAGAGACTTTCTAAGAGTTATCTCCCCTGAGACCCGATCAATATAAAAGAAGTCACCATCTGCACTGGGTGTGATACTGAATCTCAGATTTGGCAAATCCTGAAGTAATAGAGAAATGTAAACTGACAGAATATTTGTAAATAATCTATGTTTACTTGAAAATCTCTGTATAAAATCCTAGTATAAAACCTTAGTAGAAAATCTTAGTATAGAATCTTAGAATAAAACATTAGTATAAAATCTTAGTATAAAACCTTAGTATAAAATCTTAGTAGAAAATCTTAGTATAAAATCTTAGTATAAAACCTTAGTATAAAATCTTAATAGAAAATCTTAGTATAAAATCTTAGTATAGAATCTTAGTAGAAAATCTTAGTATAAAACCTTAGTATAAAACCTTAGTATAAAATCTTAGTAGAAAATCTTAGTATAAAATCTTAGTATAAAACCTTAGTATAAAATCTTAGTAGAAAATCTTAGTATAAACCTTAGTATAAAATCTTAGTAGAAAATCTTAGTATAGAATCTTAGAATAAAACATTAGTATAAAATCTTAGTAGAAAACCTTAGTATAAAATCTTAGTAGAAAATCTTAGTATAGAATCTTAGAATAAAAATCTTTGCTATTGTGATTTATTTCCTACAAAAGAATTTAAATTACTATACGAATAACATAGGGAGCTGAAAAAATAAGAGACTGTTAAAAGTTCCCATAGGGTATAATTGGTAAAGTGGCTCCAATATATATCCAAATCCAAAATTTATCATAAACAAGGCAAGGTGAAAAAAACTTACAACATCATCATTGTCATCAGCTAGGAGCTGTGTGACTAAGTCCCCTTGACTGATTGTTTCAGCAATAGAAGCAGAACATGCTGTGGTGAATGTTGGTGCATTCGCATTCCTCAGAACAGTTAGCGTAACATTTTCATAAATTTCCTGCACTGTAGCCTCAAATTGACGAGTTGCCTTGATTCTTAACTGAAAATAAACAGAAAAATAACAACATTATAACATAAATAAATTTTAAATGTTTTTTTTTAAATTTTTACTTAAATATTAAAATGTTGTTTTTTTTATTTATTCATTACTAGTGATTTAATTTAGTCACAGGCCAAATTAAAACAAGAGATGTACAGATAATTTAATATCATAGGAAATTAAGTACCCAAAATAATTTGTCTTATGTTCAATAAATAAAGAATGACTGAAAATCTTCACAGAGATGACAAAAGAAAGTTTCCCAAAATTGGATTTTATTAATAAAAGGAAAAAAACCTCATGGTATGCATTCTAAAAAAAAGTCAAGTGCGTACCACATAGCTAGTCTCCTGTGCTTTATCCTCTAACAGACTCTGCTTGATTGATACAACACCTGTGGAAGCATCAATCTGGAAGAACTGAGGAGCTGTGTAATATTGATTGTTATCAATACCAAACATCACATTATCCTGCAAAAAAATCTCTAATTATTTCAAATACACAGGAAATGAAATCATTTTTTTCTTGTTGTAACTTAATAAACCTTTCTCCTCCTCCAACCTTGAGAAAAATGAATAAATTGAATATTTATAATTTACAGTCCTATATGTTCCATAAAATATGTAACTTTTTTTATATTTGCGTCAATTTTCACTGTTTCACAATTTCAGTATGTAAAATCAAGTAATATTGAAATTTTGATAACTGGTTCAACAAAAGACTAAAATCTTACAGAAGGTGAGGTTCGAACTGTGACAAGAGGACTGCTAATGGCCAGAGATTCATCAAACTGTCTATTGTATGGCAGACTAGTAAAAATCAAAGAAGCTGTGTCTCTGATCACATTGATCTGAACGGTGACATCACTTCTTCTGGTAAGAGTAATTCCCTGGTCTTGAACATATATCTCATACTGAAACATGCAGTATTAATCAATTTGAAATGTTTTTAATGAATTTGTTCAATGGAAAGAAAAAAAGACACTCTTTAATTCATGCTATCATGTACCCAAGGTGCATTGGGTTTTACAGACATTTTTCAATTTGTCCCATATTTGATATTTTGATATTTGATTGATTTTTGGAAGCCCTGATTTTCTCAATAAACATGGGGGCTTCATCAAAGAATAGTGATCAATCATCTATAGTCATGTTAATGATACAGAGCAAACATTATTATGCATATAATCTTTAATCTGTTTCACAAAGAAACGTACAATTAATCATTTGAATGATTGGGTAGATGAATATGTTTTTCATAAATTCTGAATAATTGAAATATAACTTTTTTAATAAACTGTATATGTACACAGAAAAACCATACGCAATGCTGTCTAAAGGAATCTGTAGAGAAAAAAGTTCTATTCTCAAGAAATTTATATTCTGTTTTTGATATGGATGACTAAGATAGGTTTATCAACAGTTATGAAAAATATGCGATGAATAAATTGAAAAGGTGTTCAACACAATAATGACAGTCTTACCAAAAATGTATTTGGAGCATTGTCGAGTTCGGCTTTAACTCTCAGAACACCATTAGGATCAATTTCTACATACTGACTTGCTGCAGTTTCATGGAAAGTAAACAAATTGTTTGGTTCCTGTAGGAAAACAAAGTACAAAATAAACATCATAAGCAAATTTATATCTAACATCAATAACTGTATTCATAAATTTAAATCTTACAGTTAAGATTTTAATTTAATTTTTTTTTATATTAAATTAATTGCAGTTGTCTGAATACATTTTTTCTAGGAAAGTCATATTCAAATTTCAAATAAATAATTTAGTTCAAAATTCGACTATTTTAATTATCACAATTGAGAGAAAATCTTGAAGCCTATTTTCCATACCGTAGGATCACCATCACTGGCAGGGATATAAGCAATTATGTGACCAACATTTTCAGTGACAAAGACATCAAACACAAATCTAGATGATCCAACAGGTAAATCAAATATTGGAGGTAGCACGTTACGTTCAACGTTTATAGTCACATAGGTTTGAGCTTCCTTTGGTTCAGGGCTGTGGTCCCGGGCTTGAAGGTATAACTAGTAAAATATAATTTCAAAACAGGATAAATATCCATGGAATATGTGAGCAATATATAATACAATAATTAAGATGCAATTTCAAATTTGTGCAAACAGTGTAAAGAAAACTTGAGACATGACTGAGTTTCTCTATATATTTGAATATGTATAAAAAATCCTTGAGCAAAGTGGTAATACATGTTTATAATTAGTACAACAACTTTTTTTCAAGATGAAGTGATCAGCTACTATATCATTTCACTTACTGTGTATACACTTGCATCATCTGATTGCAACACTCCGCTGTTGTAGACAACAATATCTCCAGAATTTCCAACAACATTGTCCAGTCTGAAGATCTGACTGGCATATCCAGATGAAGGTGATAAGGTGGTGACTGTAACCTCACCATATGGTGCTGTATTATCATCATCCTTCCATGACACACTAGTAACTACTTGACCATTGTTTGCTGTGCGATCAATGTTTTCAGAATACGGTGCATTGATAAACTCAGGTGGGAAGTCATTGCGGTCAACACTGAATCGAACTTCAGCAGTGTTTGTTGCGTTATTGCTAGGATTACCAATGTCCCTACCCCAGATATAAACTGTGTAAAACGTTAGATTTTGTGGGTCTTCAGTAAGTGGTTTGATCAGCTGCAACTTGTCTTCAACCATAATGAAATAGTCACTATTTGGTCTAGTATAATCTACATACATTGCAACCTCATCTCCGTCTGGATCACGAAGTTCGATAATAGCAAGATCTTCACCAGTTGGGAAGTGTTCTAGTTTTTGAGATAATGTATACGAGGATGGATCGAATGTCGGTGCACCTGCATTTCTATTAATATTTACCAACATTGAGTGAGTCGAAGATCTGTATGGACGACCAGTTTTTCTTGGCAAACCACCGTCTCTGGCTTCAATAAAGAGCTGTAAAGATAATAAAAAACTCAAATAGAAACAAATGGCCATGATTTTTTAACAGGGATCAAACACATACTGATATAAAAATAATAATATGCGCTAATACCAAATATCAGTAAATTTCATACATCTTAAAATTTTTTAAAAGGATCCATAGACTCATATACTTATAAAGCCAAACATCGATATTTTGGAATTTAAAAAAGACAAAAACTTTTTTCTCTTATTACAAAATGAATACTTACAGTGTATAGATCACTAGAATCTGTATTTAAGTCCTGACTAAGGGTCACTTCTCCTGTGATACTGTCAATCGTAAACATGTCCACACCAGGATACGAACCAGCCAGATAATACCCAACAATGCCAAACTGATCCTGGAGAGAAAATCTAGTATGTCAGTAAAACAATTTTGAATTAAAAACAAAATACACGTACACATTAAATCTTTGACCTAAATAAAATAAGTACTGAGACAAAATTAATGCAATTATTACACATGATTAAAGCATTCTAAATTTTTTAACAAGTAAAATATCCATATAAACGCGAAATACTATATCCTTTGTATGAATGTTACATAGCAAAATGTTACAGTAGTGAAAATGAGATCAAAATGAATGTTTACCCTCGTATCATTATCTGAGGCTGAGAACTGTGCTACAGACTTCCCAGCACGATCGGTAGAATAAAGCAGGACGGATGTCCTGGGATTCACAAATTGGGGTGTAAAATTGTTTCTATAGACGTTGATGGTAACAGTGAAAGTAACACCTTCTAGTGGTTCTGGAGCTTTATCCCGAGTGCCAACACTCAACTGAAGATGAACATTAATGTTATAATGTTATTTATCACCATGAAATGATTCAACACATCATGATATATTCTTACAAATACACAGTTGAAATGATGATATATTTACAAATTGTGTCAATTCAAGTGATTTCAAACACTAATGAGATGAATCATAAACAAAAGTCATCTGGTCAACCAGGCAGAATCTATCTCGCAAACTGACCAATCAAACAATCCAAAATCAATTAGTCTTTAATAAGACTTTACATCTTTTCCTTGTTATACACGTACTATTCCTTCAGTTTAATTAAATAAAGCAAGAGTAACTTAAATGTAACTTACGATGAAAACATTTGGTTCATCCAGGAGAGATCCCTCAACAGTAATTTGACCATTATCAGGATTCAGTCTAAATGGGATGTTGGACGATGATTTCAGGAAGAATTCAACTTCATTATATGGGGACTGAAATAAATTAGACACGTTCAGATGTTTTGTTTGTTTTTATGTGACTTATTGTCACTGAGGTTTAACACCGTTTTTCAACAATTTTTCAGTTATATACAGTGACCGGTTCACCTAACCAGTTTTCTTGGACTGTATACTAACCAGTACTAACTTACCCTTCGACAAGGAGCAGCAACTTCTCCACATATGGAGGAAAATTGACAGTAGTCAATTTTTCAGAGAGTAGAATATATAATAATAGTCTACAAAGAAAAAATTAAATAGATTTCATACCATGCATCCTGTGAACACCATTTTGTGTATCCCCAATCATACAACAATATTCAAGAAAAATATTTTTATAAAATGATTCAACAACACATACACTCAGATCATCATCCTGAGCATTTAAGTCCACAATCAGTCGACCACGTAAGGCAGTTTCAGACACTTCAAATTGTAATTCTTCATTTCCACCAAAAACCAATCGTGGGGCATTGAAATTTCTCTTTATGTTTACAATTACTTCAGCTGTTGCTGATCGTGATAATTCGGCTCCATCTTTAACCAACACACTCAGCTGTCAAATGATAAAAAATATGTTAAAAATCTGACAAAAAGGAAAACAGCAAAGAAGCTTAACAAAAGAACAACAATACTTGTTACATCTCTGGATAATTGTTAATGTGTCAATCTAAGACACGACCTAAGTATTCTTAATCTTAATGTTATATCAAGCAGGAATATTTCGGTCTTCACACGCAAATTTCATGCAAGATATACACATGTAGGTACAATAAAATGGGATCATTTTTATTTTTGTATCTGCTCTTTGATTTCACTGTTTCTTTTCTCAACAATTTTTCAGTCATATACGGTGACAGGTTCACCTAACCAATTTTCCCGGACTGTATACTAACCAGTGTCGTCTTACCCTTCCACACGGAGCCAACAACTTCTCCACATATGGAAAATCAACATTTTTGTCTGGTATTTAAAAAGAAAAATAAAGCATGAATGCAGCACGAGAATACAGAATGAAACTATAATTAGAATACAGAATACTTACAGTGTATTTGTTGGTGGATTCAGTTAAAACACTCTGACTTAATGTTATCAACCCAGACACTGGATTAACACTAAAGAATTGTCTGGCCTCAAAGTCACCAGTTAGTAGATACGTCAATGTTCCAAATGGAGCCTGCAAAAATTCATTTGATTATTGTAATTAGTATTACATATTCAGTATTAAGGCATAACATTCATAACATTTAAGTCTAGACAATAGTGAAAAAAAGTCATAATTACCTGATCTATGAATGGGATTGTTGTAATAAATACAGTCAGTTTAACAATTACACATAAAAAGAATTGAGCACAGTACAGGTATGGCCAAATATAATGATGAAATATTGTACTTAATATTCTTATTTTCCAAAGTTTACTTACGTTATCATCTGGATCAAATGCGTCCAATGCAAATACACTTGACTGAGTTGGATGGGTTTCATTAATGGTTGTCTCAAAGTTAGTATTTCTAAATACAGGATCAGTTAAGCTGTTTCTGTTTACATTGACGGTACACAGTATAGCATTTGATGTACGTTGACCATCAGTAGCAACCACTTGGAACTAAAACGATCATTAATAAGTTCAGAACCTCATATCATGACCAAAATTTAACTATGTGTGCACAGAAAATGATATTTAAATGTTTAAAGCTGAGTTTACCAACACTGACTTGCATAAAGGTCATCCTCAATATAGCATTTTGAAAAAATATTTATGAATAAATGTTGAAATAAATATTTATATATTTGACATTCAGGAAAAAAAATGCATCACAAATTTACTAGAGAATTAAATAGGAACTGTTCATACCTGGAATGTATTAGTGTTGGTACCAGGACCTGAACGAAGATCTTTTTTCAAATAAATGTTTCCAAGTCCACTTGAAGTAGTTTCCACATCAAAATATTCAGATGGAACAGGCAGCAAATATTCAACAGTGTTGAAAGCAGTCTAAGTGGTAAAAAAAATCATTAAAACTAACATCTATTGTCCACAGTAGAAAGATTTATCAATCTGAGAAGCAATAGGCAAATTATAATATATTAGACTAATGCTATATTTTTATTGGTCAATTGTGAAAACACTAGTGTTTTGATAAAATAAGAGAAGTTAGTATTTATTAGTGTGATGGTATTAAATATCAAAATATCAGCCAGTAAACTAATTAAGGCATCAACGTGTTGCTAAGGAACCAAAGCTGATTTCAACACTTCTTTTGATAAAATAAGATCTTTTTTGTAACTGTAATGTTCTTGATCTATATGTAACAGATTTTCATTCTTTGAGGAATCCATTTCTTGGCATTCAATATAATAATAAAACAACTACTTCAGTTGCCATGGGTTGTATGTTATAAATCAAAATTACCGAAAAACAGATAGGCATAAAAAATTTGAATAAATACCCACCTTCTGATCAGCATCTCTGGCAGTGACAGTATCGATAACATTGCCAGGTTCAAACTCTTCTGATATTTCTCCCTGACAGTCCCCGAGAGACAAGTCAAATATAGGATCATTCAAATTTTGACGGACATTAATAGTCAATGTGAAATCAGTAGACCTTGGTGGATTTCCGCCATCCCTAGCTTTGACACGGAACTGAAAAATGCAGCAAGTATATCAGCGACATTCCATCAATAACTGTGTAAAAGTAATAAGTTCAAAGTATATTTTGTAATCTGAAATGCACTTTATAATAATTAGACCCAATAGCAATTTCAGTCATATACACAGTCAATCTCAATATGACTCGAAAATACTTACAAAGAAAACATCAGTTGTTTGAAAGGCTAGATTTTGCCTAACTCGTAACTCGCCTGATGTTGTGTTCAACAGGAAGTAGTTTAGAGCCTCGCCCTCACCAACAGCTTCTAAAATCAAATCAGCAGCACCAAATGGCCTCTGTAAGAAACACGCACTATGATAAACATTTTCTTCAAAGATTCTTTTCATATACTGAAGTGATAAAGATGCTGAAGAGAAGCTAAAATTCCAAATATTTTGTTACCAAACATATCAAAACAATATCCAATAAACCGGAGTTCAAAAAGGTCCCTTAATATCATACACTCTTTGCAAAAACAATTTGGTACATCAAAACATACTTACATCAATATCAGAATCACTATATACAAATGTATAGAAGGGAGAAGAAGTTGTCTGTGTCTCATCAATGGTAACCACATTACTACTGGTGAAGGAAGGATCGAAGTCATTACGATATACTTCGACACGGATTGCCACATTATTAGAGGAAAGTCGATCCTCACCATCTCTGGCCACCACTCTTAACTAAAACATTCATAGCAACATATTAGACAGGATCAAGTGTACTTACAAAACAAACTAAAAAATTACTTCACTAATCATGTATGCAATAAACATATCATACAAGTAGTTAAACTCACATAAAATTGAACAGTTATATCATGTTTCTAATGACTTTTAAATTACAACCAAGCTAAGATATACTTAGAGCTATATTCTTTCATTGCTGTGTTGTCTTTCTGTGTGAGCTCTTGAGGAGTTTGTAGTGGGTGAAATTATGATCAACCTTCACCTTACCAATGGAAGTTTTGCTTAATTATTCAATTAAAACATATCATATCATTAAATCTATCATAAACATGTATATAAACTTACATTGTACACATAGTCCCTGTCGGGATCATAACGTAAATTACCATATACTTGAACAACACCTGTTGTTCTGCCGACTGTAAAATAATTGAGTGCCTTTGAATCACCTTGAAGTTCATAGTACACCGTGTTGTATGGTGCCTGTAAGTAAATGGGACCATTTTAAGTTAGAGCAGAATTTGCTTTCCGTAATAAATCGTACTCCTGATATAAATATGTATGTCAAACAAGTACAACACCAGGAGAACAAAGGAAAAAAAAAACATTAGAGATGACCATCTTATAAAAAGTTATCAAAGTTAAAGTTATTAAAAGTGACCCAAGATGCAATGCCACCTATTCCATCATAACAAGTATGTAATTAGAGAATAAATACCAAAAACACCAATAACAAGTATGTAATTAGAGAATAAATACCAAAAACACCAATAACAAGTATGTAATTAGAGAATAAATACCAAAAACACCAATAACAAGTATGTAATTAAAGAATAAATACCAAAAACACCAATAACAAGTATGTAATTAGAGAATAAATACCAAAAACACCAATAACAAGTATGTAATTAGAGAATAAATACCAAAAACACCAATAACAAGTATGTAATTAGAGAATAAATACCAAAAACACCAATAACAAGTATGTAATTAGAGAATAAATACCAAAAACACCAATTGTCATAAGAACATACTTCTTGGTCATTATCTGTGGCAGTAACAGTAGTAATTGGAGTGAGATAGTCTGCCTCTTCTGAAATTCTTGCATTAATTGAAGTAACATCAAACGCAGGAACATTCAAATTACGTAATACAAGCACTCTGACGTCGGTGGTGTTTGTCAGAGGAACAGGAAATCCATTATCAGCAGCAGTCACACTCAGCTAAAAAATAAATGTAGTTAACTTGAAGGATAGCATGTTATACAAGAATTATGAAAATTGAGACTAAGTACAATGTTATGATAAAACCAGCCGAAAACAACAAGGGAATCTCTGGGACCTTGCAATGTCAGTAACCAGGTCAAACATGTGTACAGGTAGGACATATTTGGAATAGCAATACACTCATCACGTGAAAGTCAGTAGGGCACTTTATAGAACAATGATATAACAAAATATTATCAGGATAACTATAAGTTAACTATAATTCTAGGCTACAATACTAATACAAATGAAAGAATCCTAATTATTTGTCTTACCGTAAATTCAGTTATGCCCCGTACATCCAAATCATTAAGATCACCAATAAGTGTAATCTGTCCACTGTTAGGATTTATACTGAAGTAATTCTCATACTGCCTCATTGAGTATGTAATTGTATTGAAAAGGTCATTATCTACAGCAGATACAAGAACAACATTTGTATTGATAGGCGCAGTGTAGACAATGGTATCTGAATACTGATACGTATGAGTGTTTGAGTCCACAAATCTTGGCCCAGCAATGTTCCTGAGGATATTAATTGTGATGATCGCCGTGTGATTTGAACGCTTACCATCACCATCTACTGCTTGAATATACAACTGAAACAATACATGGATTAATTATGATATGATAATAAAGGTCCTTCATATGAAATAATATAAAAGAATTATTCAAGATTAAATTACCGTACAGAAGTCATGTAAGACAAGCACATTCATGAAATAATGTTGGCAAAGCATCCCATTAAAGTTATTTCAAACAAAGACTATACATGGATCATTTGTCAATGTCTTACATTTATACTGAGCAATCTTAGTAAATAAAACTAGTCCAGTGGTACTCAATAAAAGCTATTTCCAAAATGGTGATCAACTTAAAAAACATCACACAATGCAAAACCTTGTGGCTACTAATAATTAAAGATACCAAAAAACAGAAATTCACCTCAAATACATTGTCTGTGGCATCTGCTAATGTCTTTTTTATTGTGATATCACCATTTCTGTAGACTGTAAACTGATCAGTAGACGTAGAAGAAGTTGGATCCACCAACTCAAAATAGACTTCATTATATGGTGACTGAAATATAAAATACAATTACATAAAATTCAAAATCAATTATAAACGCAAATATAACATTAACTTACCGGTAAAAGTATTTTTTTAATATACCGTAAACCCCTGTCAACCGGAGTCCCTGAAAACCGGCATTCTCTAAAAATCAGACAATTGTTCAAGTCCTATTTTTTCTGTAATCAACAGTTCTCTGAAAACTGGAATTCTCAGTAAACCGGACTTTCGGCCCAGTCTGAAAGGGGTGCGGTCTTCAAAGGTTATACTGTATCAGGTTTTGGGTCTGTTTTCTACATAATTTCAGTTACTTACCAGTAGACAGTCAAACTAACCAGTTCACCTTAATTCTGTACCAGTACTAGTCTCGTTCTCCACAAGTGACTGTCAACTGTTCCACATGAATGATCAATAGTGGCGGACAAATAGCTTTAAAGGTATTGTCTTCGACCAAATCATCATAAGTCTGTGCCATGCCCAGAGTTCAAACACACAAGCCAATGGTATTGGCACCTAACGCTGAACTTTTAGGGCTGAGCAGGCAGAATTTATGTAAGAAAATGAATGCATGAAAATTTATGAAAAGTTTCATAAAAAACTTGTAAGAACAATTAGTTTCTGCTAAGGATAAATATATAAATAAATGTACTGTGTCATCATCGTCGTTTCCTGTAACAGTAAATAAGACAACGCTTGAAGAAACATCTTCTCGTATGGAAATACTTCTCCTGTATCCATCACTGGCAGGGGGATCTGTGATATATGGGGGGAATAAGTTGCTATCAACAACAATAGTAATATCACTGTATCATCGTCGTTTCCTGTAACAGTAAATAAGACAACGCTTGAAGAAACATCTTCTCGTATGGAAATACTTCTCCTGTATCCATCACTGGCAGGGGGATCTGTGATATATGGGGGGAATAAGTTGCTATCAACAACAATAGTAATATCACTGTAGTTGCATTCAGTTGCATCTAGAGCATCGTCACAAACACGGATTGTCATCTGAAGTAAGAAAACAATGATACAGCTAACAGTATGCATTACATTCCATTCTAAAGGATAATAATATTTACTTATGGTAGACAATTGAACTTTTATGTTTGTACATGCAGTACAATTCCATGCATTTTGGTTTACATGTAAAAATATACAAGATCTTGTCATAGACCATTTTATCTGTGCTCAAGATTTTAGAATTAATTTTAACTTTTTATTGCAATTAGTATCATGGTCAAATGACGTAACACAGTGACAATACCTGGTATTGGGCTAATCCATTACTAATGTCATCAATTACACGAAGTATACCAATATTTTGCTGGCCAAGAGCGCCAGATGTTGTTTCGATACTGAATACATTTATTCCAGTACCATGCAAAATAGAGTAAGTCAAATCTTGGAATCGTGCCTGTAATAAAAAACAATAATCATAAACAAGCAACTTCCTCAATTACAAGTACACTAAAACCTTGCTTAGTGACCCCCTAAATATTAAGATCACCGTTGACAACCATTTATGTTCAGACAGGTTATCTATATTTCATCAGCATTTCACCTTGATAATGACGCCAGTTATTTCCAGTCAAAAAGGTGGTTGTGATATTGAGGTATTACTGTAAATGTTATTGGCAATTAAACTTGAATAATCATGTTAACTGAATAATCAACTTTAATTAAAAAATGTTGGATTTATTGTATTGATATCTTTTGAAATGAATATCTAGTTTTTTTCAATGAGTTGTAAACTTACTCTGTCATTAGCATCATCAGCATCTGTCGCAGTGAATTCAAATACACTTGTTCCTACAGTCGTGGTTTTTGGTACAGCAATGGGTCCAGTAGGAACATTGGTAAATACTGGAGTGTAAAGATTACGTTTTACCAAAATAACATAACGTGTAGAGGTTAAAGATGTCTTAGGAATTTCACCACCGTCCCTAGCTCTTATATTCAGCTGAAACGAAAAATGTACAGATAAGAATCCTTCTATTTTTCTATTGCTGAGAAAATAATTGAATACAGATATCATATTTTCATTCATTCAATAATTTATTAAGATCTAGCAGATTAAGTAAAGAGGTAATGAAATCTGCTATCGCACTAATTCAAGCCATAAATTTTTATTAATTAAACTTGAAGCAGAGGTAGAATTAGGAGTAAAATACAATAAAACAGTTACAGCTAAGAGATTAATTCCATAAAACCTAACCCAAAGAGTTGCTAAAATATTTTATACAGTAGGTGCTTTAGTATATTATCTAATTATAACTATACAGACTGTAATGAATGAAATAAATTAAACATAGGGGATGAGTTTATCTACATACAACATATTCAGTATCCACAGCGTTTTTATTGGTTAGCCTATCCTTTGTAAATACTTCACCAGTCATGCTATTTATATCAAACAACGTAGATCCCAGGTTAGTACTGCTCTCAATGAAGTAAATTATGTCATTTGAAGGTGACTGAAGAAAAGAAAACATTTCAATAATACACAATTATTTCAACTGAAAAATGTAGATCCCAGGTTAGTACTGCTCTCAATGAAGAAAATTATGTCATTTGAAGGTGACTGAAGAAAAGAAAACATTTCAATAATACACAATTATTTTAATTGAAAAATGTCATGTACTATTGAGTAAAAAAATGCAAAATACACAAAGAATTCTATCACATTAATACACATGTATTACATCAGCTCTAGATATAAAACACCATGTTCACATTAAGAAATCATACATGTTAGATGCCAAATTCAGGACTTCATTTTATACAAAACTATAAGTTACCGAGGTATCACCATCAGTAGCGCTAACACGCTGTGGTAGAGGATATCCAGTAGGTACAGTCTCCAGTATTGAATCTGACAATTCATTAAAACTCATTTCTGGTGTTTCCAAGTTACGTTCAATTGTCACCAATAAGGAAGTTTCATCAATTAATTCTCCATCGTCTCTTACTTCAAGTACAAGCTGTAAGTAAGATATATGATCTTAAAATACAAAAAAAAGAAATAAACTCATTTAAAAAGTAGACATACAAATATTTCCAAGTCTTGATCCATTACATTTAGTATAAGATTTCAGACAAGTTGTCTAATAAATGAAGAATTTATCTATAAAGGTTTATCTATAAAGTGTAAAGTAAAATAAAAATATTAATAAAAATTATTTATCAAAGACACAAGCATGATGAATTTAATTGAAATAAAGGTTAGGCATAACTGCATACGTACATCCCAAACATTTACTCTGTTAGAGTTAAGTGGTTCTTCCAGATTCCGTATAGTTTCAACTACCACTGTATTGGTATTTGCATCATCAACGAGACGAAAAGTGCTCAAAGCACCAGGTGGGTATGAGATTCTAGTTGAGAGGTCAGAAAACTTGCCATTCAAACCATTATTCTGCACAATTAAATTGAAACCACAAACATTATCACAGAGAAAACTGAACACACTAAGCATAATTGTACAATGAAAAAAATTGTACAATCTAAAATCCATCAAAAGTATTAAACACTGTGGAAAGTGTTCATTACTGCTATAACATAATTTATATAAAAAAAACATAAAATCATATAAATATATATAAATCTGATAATAAATTAAAATGATTATGAAAAACATACATCAAATTATATCAAAATACATAGTATTATATATAACATACATAAATCTTATAAAGAAACATGAAATGAACATATTTCATTACCACATCAGGATCTCCATATATGAACGAAGCCACTGTATGTCCAATACCAACGTCTTCATTTATTGTTACAGCCTGTCCATTGCCTTGGAAAAATGGAGGATTATTTCTGATAACCGTGACTGTTACCACAGCTTGTTCTGTAGGGTCAGACCTTTCAGGGATACCAAGATCATAGATATTGAATCTCAACTGAAAAGAGATTTCAATCAATGATAAATTCTCATGAAGGACAATACTGTAAGTCCATATCAATTTATACATTAACAGACATAAATTGTCACTCCCAGTATTATATTTTTCAACAGTTATTTTTCATCATGAGTGACTGGATTCTAATTCAATACAAGACAGATAGACTCAATTCAGAATATGATTCTGAAATTATTTTAATAATGTTCATATGGTCCACATGTTACCTAGAAATATTGATAAGAACAGAATGCAAGAAATGGAGCATCTTGTGCGATATTCAAATTTCCCTTGACAAAAAACTTTGGTCACCTACTTGGTAAACATTTGGTGTTGGGCTCGTTCTAAGATCTTTTTTCACAGATATAACACCTGTAGCAGGATCCACTGTAAAATATTCCTGTCCATCAGAGGTGTCCACGAATCTAAAATTGTACTGATTATGGGGAGGCTGACTATCAGCATCACTTCCAGAAAGTTGTTGTATAGAAACCCCCAACTCTTTGTCCTCTGGGATAGCAACGGATAATGCCCGTGTGATAAACTGAGGATCGTTGAAATTACGATCCACAATTACAACTAATTTGATGGCAGCTTGTCTTGCAACAAGACCATTATCTGTAGCTAGTATTGTGACCTAAAAAACAAAAAACAGAGATGTACAAACTGAGATAAGTTCAAGAAACTGGAAGTTTTAATACAAAAATAAGGGATTACGTTCTCTACCAAACAGAGGTTTAATTCAATGCAACTCTAATCCTAAAGTACAGAGAAGAAATTGCAAATTGTAATTATTGATTGTGTTGTTCTATGTGCTTATGTAAGATACCTAGTCATTGTACTATCACTTACCGAGTAGGAATTATCTGGGTATAAAGTTAAATCTCCAGCCAATGTAACTTGACCAACTTGTTCTCCATTAACGTTTATGTTCGTTATATCAAACAAACTGGCATCTAATGAGTTATCATTGATGATACTGTATGTTATCTGATTGTTCTCAGACTGAAAATAAAACATAAAACATCATTTATCATTCTTTGATACATTATATAGAAAACATGTAAAACATTTTATTTAATAATAGTAGAGTTAACATAGCTGAGTAAGACATGTTTAGTTTGTTATCAATCACACGGATATATGTTAGTTAATGTTGGCAATATGCAAACAAATAATATACAATCAAACAATATACAATAAAACAATACACAAACAAACAATACACAAACAAACAATATACAATCAAACAATATACAATCAAACAATATACAATCAAACAATATATAACCAAAACAATATACAATCAAACAATATACAACCAAAACAATATACAAACAAACAATATACAAACATAACTGTTGCTATATTGTTAGATACCATCTTACTTGCTCAGTATGTAATTCTGAAAGAAATCATATTCTGAAGAATAAATGCACAACTTACATTTGGATCAGCATCAGATGCTGTGACCAGTTTCACTTCTGAACCAGAAGGCAGAGTTTCAGGAATTCTTGCCTCATATCTGTTACCGTCAAGGTTGAAGAATATTGGAGGTTCGTCATTTCGAACAATGTCAAACTGGAGGTTCAAATCTGGTCCAGTAAGAGAATCTGGCTGACCTCTATCAGAGAGTGAGAGGACAACCTACAAACGAAAAATTATTGAATATAGGATATAAAATACATCACAAACCTATATATTAGTACATAAATTAATTCCACCAATAATTCTTAATCAGGAAACAGTATCCAAGAACAAAATGGTTATACCATGACAGTATCAATAATGTTGTTCTAGATAAACAAAATTCTTACTTACATTGTATGAATCATCAATTCGGTTTCTCGCAGGAGACCTTCTCAAGTAAACATAACAGAAATCATTTACATTATCTACTAAAGTACTGAAGTAAGCCACAGCACCACCGGTAACACTACAATCCATCAGATTATGTGGTTCCTGAAATTATTCATGTAAAACAAAATCAAACCATGAATCATAAATTATATGCACAGACTAGATGGACAAGCATCATCAAATATTACGTATTTTAACTCAGCTGAAACAAAGCAAAATACCATCATTTTTGTTAGGCAAGGAGGTTTTCTAGAAAACTTAAAAGTATATTTTACCAGACTTTAGATATTGTTTAAAACATTCTTACGAGACATATGCTTTCAAGTACTTTGTTACAAACAAACACAAGGTCATTGTTCCTTATCATGTCTGAAGTTTTTAGAGGTATGTTAAGAATGTATACTAACTCTAATGTCATCATCTCTGATGGTGAGAACAGCAACAGGATCTGACATGAAGACATTCTCACTAATCAAATATGGAGCTGAAGGAGCGTTAAACCATCTTGGCGCATTACGGTTTCGGTTGACTTCTACAGTCAATGTAAACTCGGCTGATCTTTGGGACTCTCCGAATCCTTGATCCGTAAATGTCATGGGCAGCTGTGTAATTAAATTCTCAATGATGAGCATAAATAGCCTGATCATGATCATTTAACAACTATATATACAAAATGTAAGAAATATACCAGTAAGTGTTTATTACAATAGTTGGCCATCTATCTTGAGGTAAACAAATAGGTGATGGAAATAAATTATGTTTTCTTGAACAGCTTTATCTACATTAATTCTATTCACGTCAAGACAGAGATTGTATTGATAGAATAAAATTCCATGTGCAACTAATGTAGCAAAAATTTAGGGGATAATAGTTAATAACTTACAATATATTCCAAGTCATCTTCACCAAGCAATGATTGTACCAGAAACACTTCATATTCATTGAGATTAATATTATTACTTCTGATGATAGAAAACTTGCCAGTTGCAGATGGTGTGTTGATTGTACCAAAACGACCCTAAAAGAAGTACAAAGGAAATTTCTCAAGCCTCAAATTGAAAGTATAGAAATTGTGTACACTCATGTGGTACACTCACATTTTCATTATTAAGTTTAATCAATTGAAAATACATATAACATGAACCTATGGGTAGGGATAAATACAAAAAAATGCCAAAGTAATTAAGATAGAAAAAGTTGATGTAACAACAACAAAAGAAAAAGGACCAGGCACTGATGAAAAAAATGTGCTAAGCAATCCAAAAAAGGTCAATAAAAGGGGCTATTAGCTTGATAAAATAAAATATACGATACTTACATCATCGTTATCTGTAACTGTAAGAGTATAAATTGGGGTGTTTATATTTGTTGTATCATCAATAATGATTCTATCACTAAAACCAGCATTGATGGTTGGTGCATTGTTACGTATCACTCTCAATGTGAGCTGAACATTATTGAGGTTTGATTGTTGTGGTGTTCCGCGATCAGTTCCACGAACAGCCATCTGAAAATGTTATATTAACATTATTGTTATTGTTTAGGAATGTCTTAATGCAGTTATGACATTTATAATCCTACCTTGAATGAGAATCATACACAAACTTCATGAGACAGTACTTCCAAACAATTTGCTAAAAATATACATAAATGTGCAAAATCCAATGCAATATTCATTCATTATAAAAACACTATCTTAATCTCATATTGAGTCAATATAATCAACATTCGTATAAGTTTAATTTCAGACACTTTATAGTATAGCAAGATCTAATAATATTTACCGTAATATTGTTACCAGCTTCTGAATTCAATGATTCAATAACTGACACTAATGATGAACCAGAGTATATAAAAAAGTTATCTTGTGCCGATGAGGGTAAAACAGCACCAATAGAAAAGTCTATCTGACTGTTTGCCGTATTCTGAAATAATAAATAATGTAAGAATACAATATAAAGTTAGGGAGAAATTTAAGAACAAGATATAAAATTAGAGAGAAAGTAAAACTACAATATAGAATTATAAGGGAGTAATGTAAGAATACAATATAAAGTTAGGGAGAAATTTAAGAACAAGATATAAAATTAGGGAGAAAGTAAAACTACAATATAGAATTATAAGGGAGTAATGTAAGAATACAATATAAAATTAGGGAGAAATATAAGAAAAATGAAAATTTAAATCAACGTATATTAACAAATGAGTGTTTTGCATCTCCACAAAAAGGCATGTATCCACAGTTAGACTAAACGAAGTTAAAACAATGCTTAAAAAAACATCACCACTCAACTCATTGACAGGAAGATCATGATGAAGCCATGTATTTGAAACTTAAATAAAGTAATAAATGTTGAAATTCTTACTGGTTGGTCACCATCACTGCCCGTGATACCGAAATCCAGACTACGATCCATACCCTCACTGATACGGTACTCAACATAATCCGACAGAACGGATAAGACTGGGTTGGCAGCTGAAATTTGCGGCCTATTGTCATTGACATCCTGTAAAATAAATAAGTTTTCCTGTAATAATATGCTACATACATCTACCTACAATGGTCAATCACTTCTGAAGAGCAGCATTAAACTTCACTGACGAATTCAATGATGAAAACTGTTTTTTGATGTTTTATCACTATGAAACTACTTCGAGAAAATCTTACAAAATGATGAAGGACAACTATTCAGTGACTCAAATCAATAGCAACTGTTTAGATTTACATCAAAATATATCATTTTATTACTTTATTATTTTTTTAAATAAATTGAGACATATTGTATAAGTGGTTATGTTTGTGATGTGGAAATGTTCGCTTTTTTCGTGAACAGCAATTATTTGCAAACATTAATGTACATGTAAGTTTCAGCCATCTAAAGGAAAAAGTTTACCTTGACACCAGGTTATAATCATTATACCACTTAAAATATAATTCAAAACAAAACTTACTGATCCACAAGAAGACTATCTCAAAACGTGCTATTATTACGTTGTTTCCAATGTATATTATCACGAACTTTTACACACGAGAAATGTCCAAAATTCCATAAAATGGAAAATTCGCAAACTTTCAGACACGTGAACGTTTCCACTTACACAGTAACGGTGAATTTAATGGTGCAAAAACAATTTTACTTGTATGTATAAGTTGATAAATAATATTAAAATGCACACACACACACACACACAAATTATAATACCCAAATACTCACAATGACATCAATGTTAACTTGTGCCCGTCTGCTTGGATTAAGGTCATTGATACCGGCTACTGTGGTAACAAAAAATGAGTAAGAAATCCGAGTCTCATAATCAAGTGGCCTCTTTGTAGTTAGGACTCCAGTGTTAGGATCCAGATTAAAGTCAGGATTTGGTTCAGTCTCAAATCTGTATTGAACGTTGCTTGAGCTATCTAAATCTAGTGCCTGTAAGATTATACATCGGTATTTATACATCATTAATAATTTCGGCTCATCAGGATAAAATTAACAATACATCGAAGACATTCCTCATCAGGCCTATCACAAAGGTAACAGAAAAAGAGCAACAATAAAATAGAAATAAAATAGATAAAGTACTGAAATTTAAAACAACACTTTCATATAATGATATATAACTGATTTATGAAAACAAAATGGGTGCAATAAAGTAAAAAATGTTTTGATGAAAGTTGTGACTTACAAGTACAGCAAGGGCCTGAGATGTTCCTGTCTCTGTCACAGGTACACCATTCTGTTCTTCTAATACATAACCCGAGTATATAAAATCAACAAATAATGGCACATTATCATCAGCATCTAATACATTTACTGTGACATAAACAGTATTGCTCAAAGATGGATTTCCATTGTCACGTATTTCAACAGGGAAAGTATACTGCCTTCTGGTCTCAAAATCAAGTGCTCCTATAGTTGAGATCTGTCCACTGGTAGCCCCTAGGGAGAATCTAAAATGACAGAATTTAAGGTAATGTTAGAATACAGTTTACTAATGACAAGCCTTGTGGTCATTTGTGATGCAGTATTTGACTGGAACAGGCTGATATTCAACAGATGTATGTCAGAGGTTGATGTTATAATCCTCAGCTGGAAGATTGAAATCTAAAACTCAAATCACTAACTGATTGTTTCTTAGTTCAACATTTAATAAACCAACAGAAAGATTGCATTCTGAGGCACTATCGTACAACATTGGTACCAGGTCTTTCAGTAAACTCCTGTACAGAGACTAGCATTTTTGTATCTTAAATTGTCGTTGAAGTTGCAGGTTGAATTTAAAAGCAATATTAATGGATAAAGAAATAACATAAGTAAATAATTGAAAAAGTTGACAGATCAATAGGAAAATAGTGCAATAAATTTTAAATCTAACAGAGTACTTACGTCCCTGTTTCACCTCCGAGGAAAAAAGTGAAACTGTCAAAATCAAGATCTTCACCCTATAATGTAAACAATAATATATAAATAAAGTAACCATGGTCACAAAGACACTGACTTTCCAGTATAAGCCAATAGAAATACATTTATGACTGTAACAATTTTCAAGAAGCTATCACATGAGTACAAAGAAAATTCATGCAACTGTATGTATAACACATTAATTAGGAATGATCATAGAATTCATGGTGAGGCAACTTGTACTTGTGCAGTTATATACATAATGTAATTACACGATCCAAAACCCTTTTAAGGGACTCTACCCCAGATTGACCTCAGAAAATCATTACATTGAAATACTATCAAGTCAATTCAAAGGCCAAGTATTTCTTTGATATTTTATTAACATGACAATACATCCAGCTATATGTTATTTTATATAAAAATAAAATATATACATATTTTATATGTACTCTCTAATGATGGAACGTAAAAGAATGGACTGGATAGGAAAAAGTCATCAATCTAAAGAGTGTAGTCTATTTAAAAAAGAACATTTAGGACATCATATCAAACCATCTCAAAGAGACAATATTTAAAAATATATCCCATGTGAGTCATGTAAATTATATGCTAAAGTGTTAAAACTTACCTCAACAGTTCCTACCAGCTCATTACTCAATCCTTCCAGTACACTGAATGTGTAAGATGTTTGTAAAAATCTTGGTTGGTTATCATTCACATTTGTGACATCAACAGTAACTGTAGCTGAGCCAACCTGGATACCAATATTTAATATAGATCTAAAACTTACATTGACTCATTTAAACACAGTAAGAAGAAGATTTAGATGTTGCGAAGAAGATATGTCCATATCAGGAATTTAAGAGATCATGAAGTTTTTGGCATGTAAAATGACTTTATATACATTGTCACTATTTCTAAAGATCTCAGACTCAAATTGAAAGGAACATTTGGGGGCCTTTATGCATTCTGACAAGTAATCTCTAGTGCTAATCGCTTTGAGTTCATATCCTACTTGGGACCAAATTTCACGCGCGAGGAAGCTGTCCAGCTAGCTTACAGAAAGTCAGTGGTTCTACAAGGTTATACAAAGGTGAACTATTGAGGTCTTCCTCCTATGTTAAAACTGAAAAGTTGCCAAATGGCCCTGGATGTTGGTGTGACGCTAAATCAAGTGAAAGGAACATTTCAATAGTTCTGTTCAATATATAATTGAGTTTACATATGTTAAAATTACTTAATCAAAAAATAGTAAGCTTTTGTACTTTTGAATGGTCAATTGGGCAAATTTAACCTATTCAAGACTTTATCCACAAACTTCCAATATCTGAAATTTCAGGGATCATTGTGGTAAGTTTGAAATTGTAAGTTTGCATACCCTGCCAGTGGAGTCTGTGGCTGTCACCAAGAATACGTATCTCTGTTCATCTTCATAATCTAAAGGCTTATCATTTGCTGTACCGCTTAATACAATGTTTCCACTATAATCAAACAAATAATATTAATAATATCAATAAATAGCAATATAGTATTAGTATTGTAAATTATTGACCTGGTCCTCAGAAAGACCTATCCATATGTCATGATTTTAATATATGACAGTACCTGTCTTTAGGCTATGTGGCATCAACAGAATTTTTCATTTCCACATGAGTAAAACATATGACAAAAGAAACACAACACTATTGATAGATATGAGATACACATCATACATACACATTATAACACAATTAATATGGTAAAGTACTACATTTACTTTATATAAATAAAATAAAAATTGAAATAATTTATCTTATACACACTCTATAGCATAATTTATATCATACACACTTTGTAAGATGATTAATATTAGATTCACATTACATATTACATTGTAAAATATTATCTAAATATCAGTTTTGAAATCTGATCACTAACAATTTTGCATATAGTATCTGTTCCTGTTTGAATGTATGTGTTTGCATCTTGGTAATTATTTTACTGAATATTGCCTTGTTTTGGATATGTAATTATACCGTGTTTTTGCAAAATATTATGTCATATCTAGGTTGTATATATTTTTAAGTTTTGATTCATACTGCTTTATTGTGCAATGCCATTGAATACACTATGATAAGCAAAATTAGGCAGTTTCAGTTTTATAAGGTAATAAATATTATATCCACTTTATAAGATAATTAGTATTACATACAAGTTATACCTGCCATATTATAATGAACAGGTAAAATATGTAATAATCAGGAATTATTCAAAGCGTAGTTAGTAAACTATAGATCATCAATTTTCAAATAGAGTTTTTTCTCAAAAAAATCCTGTACCTGGTTCCAATCAAGAGAAACTTGTTACCAAAACCTTCAATGTAAGGAGTAACAATGTTATAGTTAAGAACTTCATCACCCACATCTACATCAGTAGCCTGAAAATAAAGAGCATAATTAATTACAGGAAACAGACACCTGTTATTAAAAAATGTATGTCATTACTAATTCAATTATAATTATCATTTGTCATCATTATACATATTGTAGAAGTGTTCAAAGGCCATATAATTATGCATAAGCGTTCAAATATGTAAGAAATACTATAGAAGGATCATTGTATTGTGACATAATTAATATAAATATTTTTTTTACAAAAATACTTACTGTAACCCTCACAACAAATGAGCCACCTACGGCACCTTCACTTTTCTGTACAAAATATGTCTGTGAAGAGAAAACTGGGGTGTTGTCTGCAGCACTTATCACACTGACTGTTAAAGTCTCAGTCTCCGTTCTGAAGGAAAAAATAACTTTGTAATGTTAATCGTAGAAATACCAACACTAACAAAAAGAATAGTTATTTTAGAAATAAAAATAACTAGAATAGTGAGTAACGATGACAATAAATCATACATGAACTAAACAGATAACATATATCTTTAAGGTATACATTATAACAGTTAAAACATACGTTAAGCTGGAGTGAAGAGATACCAGTCAAAGGTAATTAATTATAAATAAATCATTTTCTTATTTGCTGACCTGTGATTTCAAGTCACTAGAATTGAAAAAGTAATGAATTATATAAACAGCAACTTAATGTGTTAAAATATTTACCTTGGTTCGCTTAAAGCACTATCAGATGCTTCAATGGTTAAAACAAACACTAGGTCACCGGGGAGAAAACCATCTACATAAACATCTCCATTCGTTTGTACATAAGTAATATCCAACACATCTGCCTCGCTAAAGCTACCATCTGAAGATAGTATCTCAGCACTCTTGATGCTGTATACTACTTGTCCATTGACGCCTGAATCTATGTCAGTAGCTCTAATCTGTAACAATAAGGCAAAATTGAAAAAGGCATTCACATATGAATTTTGTTCTGGATTTTTCTGAAAACTTATGATACTGAATGACACAAAGTTATAGACAGTCATGCTTAAAAAGGCTAGAAAAAGGAAACCATTATGTATATATGTATATACAAATATGTAGTATTTCTCACCTCAGCTAGACGTACTATATTGTTACCAGCGGGAACCTGAGCATTGTAGTTTGATCCTGTAAATTGTGGCGTGTTGTCATTGTCATCTTGCACAATGACTCTGATAGGCAGTAAATCTGCACTTCTACCACTAATACCTGTTCCTAAATTCTCAGTCACCAGCACCTAGAATCAGTAAGGTTGTCAGTAAAATGTCAAATGAACAATGTACTCCACAGTTTCATACAGTCAGTCCAGTAGATAAAGGCCGTTGAAGGAGAATAAATACATCCTTAACCATTTGCCTCATAAGCATATTTTGGACTCTTCCAAATTCAAAGGTAATATACAAAACATCATTTATTTTGTAAAAAAATGGGTAATTTCTAACTGACAGAGAGGAAAACATTGTGAAAAAAAGCCATTACTCATTATAAGCGATGGCTTTTTTGGCCACGATATTTTGAAAAGTTGTCTGCTTCAGACGCGAGGGAAATGCGATATTATGAGGCAAAGGGTTAAGCACATTTGGCTTTTGTTGAGAGACAACTATAGTCTTTTTATCAATAAAGCCTTTTCTTACATGATGGCCTTTATTCACAAGTGACTTTCAAACCAGTTTTTACCGTATAATAAAGAAGCTTACATTATCTACAAAGAAACCTTTATAGACTTTAAAAACGCACAAAAAAACATTATGTTTCATAACTATCAGCCACACAGGATAAAAAATCACACATGTGTACACATTGTATGTTTATGAGCATGTATCATCTTCTCACATTTCATCACATATTAATAACATAACAAATAAGGTCCAAAGCACCATGATTCATGTCGATATAACAGACTGATATTTCTAAATATTAATACAAGTTAATTTTTTTTTGTTTCTTTGTTTTTGTGACTTATTGTCATTTTTCAGTTATATACGGCAACTGGTTCACCTGACCTGTTTTCCTGGACTGTATACTAACCAGGACTAACTTACTCTTCCACAAGGAGCCGGCAACTTCTCCCCTTATGGAGGAAAATAGACATTTTTGTCAAATTTTCATAGAAGGGTATGACCTGTCGTGACCAGGATACAAGTTAATAGCCACAGAGCACAAAAATATCAGCTGTATTTTTATACATGTATTCCAAGTAAGTTTAAACAGCAATACCTGTAACAAGAATTCTATAACTTAATCTGAAGAGCTCATGATTTGTATACTAAAGTACTTACTGAAAAAGTGTATTCAGACTGATCTTCTCTATCAAGAGGCTGTGTAGCATAGATAGTTGCAGTATCACCATAGTTATCTATAGCAAATGGCACCCCGCTTGTAATTTGGTAAGTATAATCCTGTCTTTCATCTCCAATCTTTTAAAACAGAAAAACAATGTATCATCATTGAAATAATAATCTCTTTTTTGTACTGTTGTTTGGCTAAATAGCTAGCAATTTTTTGTAAAACATTGTTAATTGTCAATAATGTGTACCAATTTGGTTACACATTAAGATGTGATGATATTATGAATAAGTAAAACAATTACCAAATCAGCATCTGTAACCAAAATCCGTAGTGCCGGTGTATCACTCGCAGATGAACGTACAAGGGTACCACTTATTGCGTTCTCTTTAATGTAACCAGTGTCAAGTGGAACATTCGTGGTAGCAACAGGATCATTTTGATTGTTTGGTTCAACAGTGAATATTATTTCAGCAGCATGCAACATAGTGTCATGATCTACTTGTCTAGCCTGCAAATAAAAACATGATAAATGTAGATCAGTCAAAGGTTTATCAGGTTCATATTTGACGAGAGAACAAGAATGATAAAAGAAAGCACATTAGAGACAAATGTTCCTAATGAATGAATTCATGAACAATGAATTTCTCCATACAGTTTCTCAAAACAGAAATTTTACATTCATTAACCAAAGTCAAGCGATGAGTTTCCGCAAGTTTACAATTTTCAAACCAAGGGACATGAATATTAAACTGACTAATAATGCTAAATTGACAATAATGCTAATTTGAAAATTGATACCAAACATATACAAGCAAGTGATGAAAATTTTAGCACACTATGAATTTAAACATAACTTTTTTACAAATATATTTAGTTATGCAGTAAACTTCAAAACTGAAAGAGAATGTTAATTTCATTTTGTTTGTTTGTTTTATGTGACTTATTTCACTGGGGTTTAATGCTGTGTTTCAACAATTTTTCAGTTATATATGGCGACTGGTCCACATAACCAGTTTTCCTGGACTGTATACTTTAAAGTCAGTACTAACAGGAGGTTATTTTTCATACAGTTTTTTTTGCCATTTCTTTTCCAAGACATGTATAAACCTTTCTTTTATTTCAGTTTTTTTCTTGCTTTTCAAATGCTGACATCACATACATATGAATAATAAATCATGTATACATTTACACGAGAAAACATTCCAACAGTGTTCATGAATATTGAACTTGTTTTCTTACTGTTAAAAAAATACTGAATGTTGAGGCTTCTTGTCGTGTAATAGCTGCAGTTTGATACAACGTTGCCGTATAAATAGCTCTGTCTGGGATGTTTGTGTCCGAGGTAGGACCAGTTGTTTGTATAAAGAAGTTGTTCCATAAACCATCAGGATCACCTAAAAAGGGATAAAAATACTACAAATGACATGAGGATGATAATGTGCATAATATTTTGCAAAATGAGATCATTCCTATGTAATATGTTTGTGACACAAACGTTTTGAAACAAGATAAATCTAGTAACACACATGCATGCATCCATAAGTACAAATGGAGCAATTGGGAAAACAGGGTACAAAACAGACAAAGTCTATTATATAACACAGCATGGCAATTTATCAAATAATACCAAATACTCCTGTCAAGGTTAAATCAGGTAATTGTGTGAAAACCAAATAGATTTATGCTGTACATTTTACTCCATATCAGTAGATTGAAGAAATTTTGTAATAAATAAAATCTGAATTTGAATCTTTAACATTTAAGATCAAGATGGCATGACTTACTCCTTGGTTGAATAGAAAATTCGATAGCTGCACTTAGTTTATCCATATCAAAGGCTATTATATTACTTGTATCTGTTTCATCACCAGTAACTGTTGGTATCATGTCAAGTGCTACTGCCGAGTTCTAAAAAATTCAATGTCATATCATTGTAGCATATATAACTATAATTACTGTTAGCATATATAACTATAATTAATCTTATCATACACAGTCGACTCTCGTTATGGCAAAGTCGTTAACACGAATTATCCGTTAAGGCGTAGTATTTTTTAAGTCCCAATTTTTTTCTTCTAAAAGTATATAAAATTCCATTGCTTAGGATGAATTTTGCTCTCGAAATTTTTCATTGTCAAATGAATTTTGAAGTCCGAATGAACAATTTCGCACCTAATAACAATAGAGGGATTATTATTGTTTACTCTTAAATGGAAACATATTATCATAATTTATGTAACTTAATAGCAGAATAAATGTTGGATTTGTAAAACATGTCATAATGAAAGATATTTGTAGTTTAGTATATGTTTATGTAAATCATCATGCATGAAGTAGATATCATTTATTTACTTGTAAATAAAAATAAAATATAACAAATAAGTAATTCTTACAACACACACCAATTATCATGAACTAGTGATTCTAACAACCGCAAAAATGTATAATACAATACTGGTATTCGCCTGATGTTTATGACGAATTTTAGTTAAGATGAAGTATTTTTTGGGCCCAAAAAAATCGACATAATGAGAGTTGACTGTAAAACTAAATACAGTAAGACCTTGCTATCTTACTGAGTCAACTGATCAGACAAAATGCTCAAGATAAACTGGGTGAGCATAATAATAAAGTATTTGTTCATTTGGTTGAAAATCTTGTGTCTTGTGTCTGAATATTTATGAAATGCTTCCATAAAATATGGTCTATGAAGTTAGAGAGGAGTCCATATGTTCGTAGATTGTTTAAAACTGCAGAGGATGCTGATTGATTAAACAAAGTTTTTAATTCATGAATATATTTGTGTCTTCAACAGTACAATATCATGCCCAAAAATTGTTTTATATTCATGTAGTGAAACGTCTTTGTTACACAACATGAAAGTTACTTTGTGGTGCCAAGTACGTGAGTGTATTGAAGAAAAGAAGAAGCAACCAAGAGTTAAAAGTTTGAAAATAGAAGAGATTAATTAACAAGGTATTTATTTCATTAACATAATGTGTATGGCTTTATTCTCATAACTTTTAAACATAAGTCTTTGATAAAATTCTATTCTTTTATTGTCCGACTTGCGCTCATTGGCAAGTAAATATCATTGTATTCACAAACATGATACAAGACGAAACTCCTTGAGATAATCATGGTAATTAAAAGCTTAAGTTCAGCCATGGGGACCATCATTTGTACTTAAGATATTGACATCGATGCTCATATTAAGCATAGATTATTATACACAGTTAAGAACAAAAATTCATGGGCCTTTTAAAACTTCTCAAAGTAAGTTGGGTGCTCATGATATCGATGCTTGTAGTAACAAAGTTTTACGGTAAGTTGAAGTACTAAATACATGTACACTGATGTTCACTCTGATAGTTTCTAATTCAGCAAAGAATTGTGAATAAAATAACAAAGAATTAATCGTATTCAGTAATTTTTACTTATTTTCTGTATTTAACATTCATTTACAGCTTAACGAGCTAAATATAGCATACAAGAATAGTTTTGAAAATGCAAACAGAGGGAGGCAAGAGTTCATTAATAAGTAATACATTCTTGCCTCTGCAGCAAGATTTTACAGCAGAAAATGAATATAGGAAACCATGGCAGTTTGCCAGAACTTAAGTACGGAACTAAAACCATGATTGATAAGTTTGTACTTACAAAAACGCCTGATGTAATTGACGTTCTGTATCTCACATTCTGACAGGCGTAGGGTAAAGGAGAAGTATTTAGACACCCTGAATGATAAAATGTAGGCCGCAAGTCATCACTATCTCCAACTTCAACTGATATTGTGCTTGTTGATGTTAACCTTGCAGAAATGTCTTCAGATTGATCCTGAAACATAAAAACATTCAGTCTGCTGTATTCCTCTTGTGGTTCATGCAGACACATTTTTAGAACAAAAGATTTTTGATAATTTCAAAAAAAGCAATTCTCTATGACTATGAACACTTTCCAATACATTCTATAGACAAACACAGAGGTTGTTACAAAACAATAGAGGATTCAAACATTTGAAGATACTTACAGTTGCTGTTATCACAATATCAAAGAGAGTAGCATTCTCACTGTCAAGATATTCAAAATCTACGCCTCGATCTAACATAATGTAACCTAGATTTGCATCCGGCATCGTGAAGTAAACTACATTATTCTGAAATCATTTGAACATGGTTAGATAAATATATACATTAGCAACAGACATACTTTGCTAACATTTATTCACTTTATATCAATAGTGTGACAAATGAATGATACTTATCATTACCAATGACTTATATCAAGAATAACAACCCAGTAGTTTCAAGACATGGTAGAATCTTATTATCCTATGATGATGTCAAAACCATGTTATATTCTTGGATTGTGTCTCTGGCATTTTACCACAGGACCGTACTGCCTCCATTATATCATCAGTGAGTTTATAAAAATATGGGTGGAAGTTTACTGAAAAATTCTAGATTTGTAGCGTAATATTGATTCAAGAAAAAAAGTAGAATAGAAATAATCCTTGGATACAACTGTTTATCAAATCAACCGTAATTCAAAAGGAAATGAAAACAAAGTTTCAACAAAAGACGACATGTATATAAACAGAGAATTACATAAATGCTTTATTTTCAAATGCTTCAGCAGTAAACAGAACATTAAAATCTGATCTGAAAAATTAAAATGAGATATCAACACTCACATAAGAATTACCACCAATGATTTCAAATAAGCTGTCCTTGTTTAGATTTACATCTAAATCTATCACAGAGACACCATCAAAAACAGTGTTTTGTAATGGCAAAGCCTGAAATGAACAGCATTTATAATATTTAAAACAAAACTTTTGAAAACAAAAAAATTCATTTGACAAGGCCAGCAGCTTTTTTGAGTGAAGCAAATATTAATAATATGCTTAGAATGTAAATAAGCTGATGAAATAAAAATCAACATCATTTAAAAACATGTTGATTTTCTTAAATAGATATAAAAAATATGTTATTAGAATTTCAAACCTCTTTGATTTCAACTTGGTATGGCGTGTTCAGGAATTCTGGGCTATTGTCATTGGCGTCATTAATCCAAACAATAACTGTGAAAGTCACTTGTGCCTGGAAACAGTATAAATGAACAGACATGTAACAACTATATTTCATGCTATGCATTGGTAAAATTTAAAATTTAGATACAGGGTACATCAATGTAGTGGATAAAGACAAGTAGTGATTGAATCTTAAGAAAATTGGAATCCACTCATATAATGGATAAAAATAAGCAGAACTGTAATACAAGTTTAAACTTCACTTACCGCTGCACCACCAGATACCTGATATCGACATAAAAGATTAAACTGAATGACGTCTAAGTCATCATTATTCTGGACATCCACACCCTGAAATAAATATTGGGTAAAATAAAGATGCTCTCATTGAATTCATATTTTGATCAGATCCAATAAAAAGTAAATACATTTTATAAATAAAGAGTGATCAATTATGTAATTCTATCAAAATGTTATTACATAAAACATGATTACAGTTTTGTTTTGTTTTTATGTGACTTATTGTCACTGGGGTTTAATGCTGTTTTTCAACAATTTTTCAGTTATATATGGTGACCGGTTCACCTAACCAGTTTTCCTGGACTGTATACTAACCAGTACTAACTTACCCTTCCACAAGGAGCCGGCAACTTCTCCACATATAAAGGAAAATCAACATTTTTGTAAGATGTAGGAATTCAAGATTTTTATTTCATACATTCCCAGCATGAAGTGCAGTGTGATATCCAGTATGCTGTCTAGTACAATGTCCAGTACGCTGTCCAGTACAATGTCCAGTACTCTGTCCAGTACGCTGTCTAGTACAATGTCCAGTACGCTGTTCAGAATGCTGTCCACTACAATGTCCAGTACACTGTCCAGTACGCTGTCCACTACAATGTCCAGTACGCTGTCTAGTACGCTGTCTAGTACAATGTCCAGTATGCTGTCTAGTACAATGTCCAGTACATTGTCCAGTATGCTTTCCACTACAATGTCCAGTACACTGTCCACTACAATGTCCAGTACACTGTCCACTACAATGTCCAGTACACTGTCCACTACAATGTCCAGTACACTGTCCACTACAATGTCCAGTAGTACACTGTCCACTACAATGTCCAGTACAATGTCCACTACAATGTCCAGTACACTGTCCACTACAATGTCCAGTACACTGTCCAGTACGCTATCCAGTACACTGTAAAGTATGCTGTCCAGTACAATGTCCAGTATGGTATATAATACAATGTCCAGTACAATGTCCAGAATGGTATATAATACAATGTCCAGAACAATGTCCAGAATGGTATATAATACAATGTCCAGTATGGTATATAATACAATGTCCAGTACGCTGTCCAGTATGGTATATAATACAATGTCCAGTACGCTGTCCAGTACGGTATATAATACAATGTCCAGTATGGTATATAATACAATGTCCAGCATGCTGTCCAGTGCAGTGTCCAGTATGTTACCTAGTGCAATGTCCAGTATGCTGTCCAGCATGATATCCAGTGCAATATAACATATGATACATAGTTTGACGGCCAGTGAATTGTCCAGTTCAATATCTCATACATAAATTGACAGTTTGTATTTTCTCCCTGACCCTGGAACGTGTTGTTTGTTCAATCTAGAGACTCCAAATAATGATATGCTATTTCTAAGGCAAAAATATTTGATTTCTAAAAAATCCAACAATAAAATATATAGGCATGACTGACTATAAGTGATTTACAAAAAGACATGGAACAAATATACAAGTACTAAATAGTACATACATCACGATCAATTTCCTTGGTGACTATCATAACATTATATGGATCATTATAACCAAATTGTAATCCATATAAACCGATTTTGGCTGTACTTTCTGCATCATTGGCTGCACTTAAAACTGAGGCATCACGACCTGCCACTGGTATATTGACAGTTTGCCTTTTGTTAACCTCGAAATCTATATTATATAAAAACATATATAAATATTCCATAAAGTTGCTTTAAAATCCACACAAATGGTTTCATTTGCTGCAGATCAAACAATCACAATGGCTTTCAATTTTTTTTAACCTAGGCCATCTAAATTTTTAATTATTGTATAAACAAACTTAACAATTCTAAGAAATTAACATAGATTATGACAAATAACATGTACTGAAATACATTTATACTAATGGCAATTTTTCTGCCGACCCCTGACTTTTTTGGTCAATGTCATTTTTTTCTTGCCAATATTTTTTTCACATGAACTTTATCTCCAGACCTAAAATATGTATTTGAAAAAAAGTTTTGCCAACTGTACAAGCCACTATTTCTCCTTGAGAAGTTAGTTGAAGCTAGTTTTTTTTTTTATTTTTTTTGCCCATGTGATAGTAGAAAAAAAGGTTTAATTTACCTGTTTCATCTATGTATACCCTAAATGTTTGTGTCTGAAGTATATCTCCAGTGTCAAAATCATATACACTACCTAAAAAGTGATAAAATAAATTATTACAAGAAATCTTCATTCGAAATGATGTATATATACATGTATATACAGAGATTTTTTCATACATTTTACAGCCAAATGTCAGCTGTCTAAAAAAGTTATATTTACCCCTAAAAATGCTAAATAAACAAGTGACAGTTTTTCAAACTTTGCCCTTTTCTCTGATTTGTTGCGCTGTATTTTCCATTTCAGTAGGCCTAGAGTAGTTTTGAAAATTCCCCCAAAAAATCACTAATATCTCTTTGCAGCTATACATAGTAAGCTGTAACTTGATTCATCTATGGTATACAGTTTAAAAGGAGAGAACAAGCATGTTTATTTGTTTATTTCTTTGGGTAGGATTTAACTAAAGTTATCTGAACAGTGTTTGAAGCTTACATACATACACATATTAATCCGTCCCTGTGCAACTTTGTAAGCTGTTCCTAACTTTCCAACATAATGTGCGAGGCCATGCAATCTAAGTCACCATATTAAACTTAAAAGAATTCTTGTGGAACAGTGTAAATAAAATTTCAGATGAAAATCTGATCTCATACTTACATGGATCGGTAGGTGGAGAAGACACTTGAGCCTGTATTTTACTGACCAGAAAAAACAGGCACAGAGTTAGAATATTGGCGCTCCACGCCATCACTCACAATATCTCAGGCTGGTTACCCCAGCACCTAAAAAGTTAAGTCAATTATATTAAGAATGCTTGCCAAGTTTACCTAAGGCCTTGCAAAGTCATATAGCAAGTTTTTTTTTGAAAATGTATCTATAAAGAAGACTCCCAAGGAAAAGCTAGCAATGTCCCAAATAGATGAACATGTAGTAAGTTTGTATTATATGGAGTAAGTGGAAAAAACCCATCTGTTTCAATGTTAAAATCAAATAGTGTATATGTATTGATCAAAGATTTGATTTTATTCAGAGTTAAAAAATTTCAAAAACATTGAATGAAATAGTTTTCACAAAAGTTTTATAAATCACTCATGCACAAATTGCTTATTACATTTCATTATTCGAACAGACAGCACAAGATGTGATGTCCAGATACCATATTTAACAGTGTATGAGACACACCCCTGTTTTTGATCAAAATCAGGTAGTTTTATTCAAACAGGATTTTTCTTATTTAAATACAAGTCAGGAAATGGAATTTCACTCCAAATAAATCAAATTTATTCCTTCATCACATGATAAATGACTCAAGAATGATGTAAAATCAAGTACACCCAAATTTCACCAATGTCTACCCATGCTGTGCATTCATGCATTTATTCATGTACATATAACAGCACACACACACATATATATTAGACAATTTTGCATACATTAAAATAACCTCATTTAGCAAAAACCTCAAAGCAACACCACCTCATCGTGATGATCACTTACAGTTACACTGATTTTAAATATTTCAGATTCATTTTACCCAGATCAATATGCAGGTCATTTGTTTTTGTCCCAAATGTAGTTTTAATACTGAGTTTTTACGGTGTATTCAAAATTGATCAAACCGACAAATTGTTCACTGTTCCAGCAGAAAATTCAGAGAAGGACATTACATAACCAATCACTGAAAAATTGTTGAAGAATACCAGAATACAAATATCAAAATTTCTGAAACAAACTTTTTTGTGAAATTGATAAGGAGAAGAGTAAATTATTCAATATTTACAGAAGAAGAGAATGCAAACTTTAACTTGGGTCAATTCAACTAGATTGATTTATTAAAATCCAGTCTTTTTCAAAAAATCTTACATTAATAGACTTAAGATGTTTTAGTAATCTAATTCATAAAAACAACATAGTAAATTGGGAGCGAGAAAAATCCATGGTCCCAACCGGAATCAGGCCCAGGACCCTTAGCACTGTAAGCGGACACTCGACCACGTCGCTAAAGAGTTAACCCAACAGCAAGGCTATTGAAAGTGGCCTATATTCCTACAATCACTACACTTCTCCCCTTTTACTTATTAGAGATGACCAGTTCTCCAGTTTGATACTCCATGTCTCCGCATAAGTTTGTCAAACACCGCTGCTACCATTATAGTAAATTGGGAGCGAGAAAAATCCATGGTCCCAACCGAGGAACGAACCCAGGACCCTTAGTACTGTAGGCAGACACTCAACCACGTTGCTAAAGAGCTAATCATAGGCAGATCCAGGGAGGGAGGGGGCGGACCGGCATATGCCCCCACCCCCCAAAATTGCCTAAACAAAGGTTTTTTATCATGAAATATGATATTTACATGAAAATATATATAAAAGTCAAAAATTTTTGCATTCTATGCGTGCAATAAGTTACAAGTACACAGTAGATTAGAGTTCTTGCACATTTTATTGTATACCCTGGGAAAGGATAGGTGAGGTTCTGGAAATGTGCCTGAATCCCTTAGAAATGACCAAAACTCAGGAGCTTTCAGAGGCCTCCAGCCCCCTGGCCAGGGCTTTGCCCTAGTTTCCGCCCCTCCCTAACTAGAAATCTTGGATCTGCCTATGTTAACCCAACAGCAAGGCTGTTGAAAGTGGCCTATATTCCTACAATCATTACAGCAATTATGAATACAAACCAAACAAACATTCAGTTGGTAATTGATTAAACTTCATTATGATAAAATTTCCCTATTTTACAAAACACTACCTCTCTAACCATACTTCTTCAAGAAATATAAGTTTGAATGTTAATAAAATATCTTAATGTTGAAGATAGGATCATAAAATATTATTGAATTGAATGATTGTTCATTTAATTTTTGGAACTAGGCCTAGAAAGGCATCCAATCAACGGTATTATCTTAAAGACCATATTACATGATACATTTACACATTTCATTACACAATAGGGTGCGATCAAACAATATACAATGATTTATCAAATCAATCACAAAATGAACATATTAAGATAAAAACGAAGACTTACATCAAACAGAGAGCATTTTACATGCATAGTTTATTCAAATAAAATATTATTATAGATTGATAAAAAATATAAAAAATAAGTTAAGAGGCAGATCACAACTAATTTACAAATCACTATAATTTTTTCATCCGACAAATGAATTTCGTAAATCAAACCGCAACAAATAATCAAAATCTACTCTTCATATGCCTTATTGGTATTTAAAACATTCTTACCTTTTAATTAACAATTTCTGTCTTCAAAAATCGAAAATGTCCAAACTGATGTTGAATGCACAACCCAAAACTGCAAACTGGTTGAGCTAATGTTTTGGGTATGCCTCTACCACACCTTTGCCACTGGAGTATATCGCGTGTAGTAGCAAGGCTTACCGGTATTTTCTATACAAAACGCAGCATTGCGAGCTATTTTTAGAAACGAACAGTATAGAAAATTTACTCGACCATGAAGTGGTAAAACCGGTTTGGCAGCTCGAGTTCATTCATTGAGGACAAGTTGTTATAAATATTAGCCAATGAAATTGTCCTTATCACTCCCACGATGGTTCCCTGCATTGTATTGTCGTCATATATTGTTAGAACAGCTCGAGACCAGTACGAAATATTTAACTGTCATCTCATGGCCGACATACATTCGCTTAGCTGACTCGACTGCAGTATAAATCAAATACTTAAACCCTTTTGGATGTTTATCGGCATACAAATTTACATTAAATTTCAATATACATGATGCACGCAGCAGTTATCTGCTGAATCGCCTACGAATTAAACCCCAAATAATAAAATGTTCCGTGTAACATGGTTGTACCCGTGATTCACGTAAGAGTTTATTTGTATCAAAACTACATGCATACATGTTAGATTACATTTGTCGCAGTTCAAGAATATATGCATATAATGTAAATTTCTACCTTTGATGTAATTAAGAAGCAAAAATATCGAAAGTTAGATAATACGGACAAGATCCGGACAATAAAGTGATGATGAGACGTGTCGGTTGATAATATAACAAGAACAGTATTCAAGCGTCAAGACATAACATACTTAAATGTTTTACTTTTATATTCAAAGACGAAGCTACCAGGATTCTATTAGATGATCAAAATATATATTTTCATAGTTTCTTTCTTTATGCAATACTTTGTACAATCGCGCAAATGTTCTCAAAAAGCATGTATGTTCTATACAATCGGAAATATTACAACGATGACAGGAACGTGACTCATTTATACATGTCACAATATGGATGGTCAGAGTTAGAAAGACATTTTATTCTTATCTAAATAACTTCAAACTGTTCGAACGAGATAAGAGAAATTATTTCATTATGCCATAATTGTTACAGAGTAGTGTGAAGTAGCCTTGCAGACATTTTCTTCACGAAGTTTATATGCATGTACATGCATATATAGTTTCGTATCTTTTTTGTTGTTGTATGTGATATAAGTATTACAATGAACACCTGAGTGGTTTTAGATACGAAACTTGGAAAAAAATGTCCGTATAAAGAATGTACAGTGACACATTGATATTAAAATCCCCATTGGGACCGGGCAGCAGATCTTAGCTATGGAAATAAGGGTTTACTCTTTCTTGTGTTATCCCTGGTGTTGGTGTGCATGCCATGGTGTTAATACTCATGCTGTGTTATGTTATGTACCACAACATGTTGTTTTTATTACCATGTATGTACTATATGCCAAAATAAATCTTATCTTAATATTGAAGGTCTCATTATCCAGTTGGAATTATATGTAGAAAGATGAAATATTGAAAACGGGCCTAAAATCAATGGTCGTTATTATGAGGTGAACATTGAGGTGATCACTAGGCAAAGTTTCGTTATATAAGATATCCTGTTAATAAAATCTCACGCCAAGATTTATTTTTTATATTTAGATAGATTCCCAACAACGAACATTTCACATTTGCATACACAGGTATATTATATTACTGAGTGTCTAGTTGGTAGACATAGAGTATTGGTAAGGTATGCTTATCTCTATACAATATTGAGTGTCTGGTTGATAAACATAGAGTACTGGTAAGGTATGTTTATCTCTGTACATTATTGAGTGTGTGGTTGATAAACATAGAGTACTGGTAAGGTATGTTTATCTCTGTACATTATTGAGTGTGTGGTTGATAAGCATTGAGTACTGGTTAGATATGCTTATCTCTGTACATTATTAAGTGTGTGGTTGGTAAACATAGAGTACTGGTTAGATATGCTTATCTCTGTACATTGTTGAGTGTGTGGTTGGTAAACATAGAGTACTGGTTAGATATGCTTATCTCTGTAAATTATTGAGTGTGTGGTTGGTAAGCATTGAGTACTGGTTAGATATGCTTATCTCTGTTCATTATTAAGTGTGTGGTTGGTAAACATAGAGTACTGGTAAGGTATGCTTATCTCTGTATATTACCGAGTGTGTGGTTATTAAACATAGATTAATCTATGCTTATCTCTGTACAGTAATGTGTGTCTGGTTGGTAAACATAGATTAAGATAAAGTAAGCATTGAGTACTGGTTAAATATGCTTATCTCTGTACATTATTGAGTGTGTGGTTGGTAAACATTGGATACTGGTTAGATATGCTTATCTCTGTACATTATTGAGTGTGTGGTTGGTAAACATTGAGTACTGGTTAGATATGCTTATCTCTGTACATTATTGAGTGTGTGGTTGGTAAACATTGAGTACTGGTTAGATATGTTTATCTCTGTACATTGTTGAGTGAGTGGTTGGTAAACATTGAGTACTGGTTAGATATGCTAACCTCTGTACATTATCAAGTACCTAGAGTTAGATATGTAAGTATGCTTATGTATGTATTTTATCAAGTGCAAAGTGTTCGTTTAATAGACATATCTTAGTTAATACAGCATTTTTTTAATTAAGAAATCTTTTTTATAAGTATGAAGTACATGTAAATGTATATTACCCTATTGGTTGTTTAATGATTCATTGTTATATACAACTGTATTTACAATTAGTTTCCTATTTGTATTTCATTTATTCTTTGTTCACATTTTTTATTTAGCCTCTATTTGAGAGCGGGTCACAGAGCCTGATTTCATGCTGAATTGACTTAAAACACATGGTTTTTCGAGGAATTGCTTTCTCATAAAAACAAACAAACATGAGCTTTTCAGATATGATTGATACACAACGAAGCATTCATTACCTATAGTTTATATATTGACATTGCTAGAAGTATAGAAAAATACATGTACTACGAATAAATATGATAGGATAACTTAAAAGAAGTGAGTTTAATTATTTTTGAAATTGGAACAAGGTCGTATCTTGTGAGTATACCTTGCTATGTGTTGCTTACAGTGTGGAGCCACTTAAACTGTGCCAAGACTTATGTGAGTGTAGATGTACATACCATTTGTTGTTGTATAGGCCTGATATATAATCACTCCGTTTGTTTTCCTATCTGGTACTTTTGTTTTGAATATGATAGATGTGTGAAGCTAAAAAAAAACAGTGCCTGAGTGAAAACAGGTCAATTTAACGATTTTTATGAGACTGTGAATTAAGTCACCAGCAGGATAGAAGAAACATGGTGTTCTTATATATAGTTAGAATTCAATCAGAGGTATAGTTGGTCTATCATATAAACAAAAATGACCGTGAGTTACATGTACCTGTTAACACACGTTTGACTGTATTTCGGCTTTCAGATCATTATGCCCGTGTTTGGATATTGCGTAACTTAAATGTATAAATGCGTATTTACATATGATGACGCATTCTATCGTCCTCAGTAAACATTTTAATCAATTCAATAGTATGACTCATACTCTTAAATTTTAGATATTGTATTTTAACCTCAACTTGTCCATAAATCAACAACTGTGAGAACTATGAATCCACTGTTTCAAACACGTACTTTACAGATGTAAACAACATATATATGCTGCCTCATCAAGCCAAATAAGTGTTTATGGTCCGTGGGGCCATTTTAAGCTTAATATAACAATATGCACCATCCCGTTAAAGTGCTAAACCCATATACCACAAACTGCATGCCACGCCAAAAGGTTTTTAACAGCTCAACATCATGCCTTTATTTGATTATGTTGAAGTAAGCGTCTAGAATGTTCAATCTCACTTTCTTAATTTCTCGGTTCAGTGATTTTCGGTATGATAAATATCTTGGTATTCACGGTATATGGATGCGTGGCTTAAGAGTCTGATATAATATAAAGATAACAATTGTACTTGCTATAAAATGACAGCAACGAATCGAAATTATCCGGCTCATGATCAAATTTAAGACCAGACAGTTTCACGATCATTTTCGCAAAGTTTAATGAGATGTATCCTGAGCCCGTTATAAAACGTAATTTACTTTTATACGTCTAAATTTAACAAACCTGTCGCCATAACTGTAAACTTTTCCATACTACTACAATAGACCTATACAACACAGTACATGTCTTATAGTTATAAACTTTGACCAGACAGGATAAACTATATCTAAATATTCAAAGCAATTCTGTCAACATTTAGAAATCTGATCTTGTTATCATTTTCACAAGAAATAATGAAAGATCTCGATGACGGTTTTTTTTTGTCAAAGGGAAATAATCATAACCAAAGACATTAATACATGCAAGAGTTGAGCATCTTGTTGACGCATATACATGTATATTTCTTATCAACAAAAAAATCAAACTATATTTTGTATAGCTGAATTCATGTATTGCTACGGTATTTGAAAGTGGCAAATCTCAAGTTAGGGATTATAAAGACTTACTCAGCAGTTCAAACCGTTTTCTGAGCATAACCCCAACACTGAGCTGGTTCCTGTCGACTCTGCCTTTGGTGCACTGAACATGGAACGGGAACCAATGCACATAAACGCACGAGAGATTTATTTGATTCTTCTTAGCGTACGCATAACCGTCAATAAAGACGCTTAAGTGAAGCTTTGTTTCTGGTAATTGATTTCCAATATCACGTGAGCAGTCATGTTAATTCTAAAAAATCTCAATATTGCAATGTATGTCCAAATACATGTATGTATCTCTTTGAAATTATGAGAAAATTGGATGAATCGGCTAATTAATATCATCATTTAATATAATTATTTGAAAAGATTTGAAGCTATCATGTATCTTTTTTTCGTAGAGAATACTATATTGGCAAGAGTAACAGCCGCAAATTTATTTTACAATAACAATTTCTATTTAATAGAATCAAAACAATACTGAGTAACTGTTGTTTAAATCCAATTGTGTATGATTTCCCAGCAAATTTGAAGCATTGTACGGGGCATTTGTACGGTGTGCGACTCTATGTTTATCAAACGGCGGAAACTAATTGAAATAATTAATGTACGAGCTAATTCAGGGACCCTACATTTATCTATACAGCAGACTTAGTACGGATAAGTCAGTTTAAACAATTAATAATTTGCTAAGAAAGGACTCGGCATTTTCATCAAACAGGATTTAATACGAACATTTAATCTTGTGTAGATATATATATATCTATCTTGTGTATATATATATATCTAGCATGTACAAAAAAAACCAACAAAAAAAAAAAAAGTGGAACGTATAGCGACACGTACAGCCTGTACGATCAGGGACCCTACATTACACCCTGTACAGTTCCTGGTACGGTGAAGACAGTTTCTAGACTGAACTCACAAACTGGAAAAAAAGGAATTTTGTTGTATGTTGTATGTAAATTGTTTAAAACAGGGTTTAAAATGAGTTCAAGGCGAAGGAAACTAGACGTAAGTAGCCCAATGTGTTTTTAAACCAGCCTGTATTTTTACCAGAATATTGTCATGATATAATTGTCAATTTGTCATATAATTTCGCGATGTATTATGATTGCAAACATTTTGCAATTAATTTTAAATATATTACTTTCAATCATGATTTCCATGAAAAAAACATGCAATACAAGAGTCACAAATATTGAACACATATCTAGGCACTTACTATTATGTACCTCCTAGAGTAGCTAGATAGGACACTAAATCCACATGTAATTGTTGTCTGTAATATATGTATACTTGTTTCATATAACCAAAACTATTTTTTGTACTGTTGAGTTACCAGTTCCAGTTGATATAATGATTTATCGGCAGATTACATTTATCAACATTAAATATTGTTGTATCTTAGGGGAAACTGACTTTCTCAACAGTATGGTGTAGGTATCAGGGATTTCACATCAGGTGACATCATATCCGTAATCATTACTTTGACAGTGTGATTTAGGAGTTTCATTTTAATAATATGTTGTTTTGACGGTGTTTTTCATATAAATAACAATTATTGGATGACTTATTCTGCAATTCATCTTATAAACTATAAAGTCAGACTCGATTTTATAATTGTTTATTTTCTGGAGATTTTGAAAACAAAATTGTCTTTTTGAAAATATTAAATCTCTTGTAATTATTTGTCAAGCAGTTGAAAATTATCTTTTAGATGTGGCATGACAATGTATAAGTTAGCTAAACTTCATTGTTATTATTATAAAAATATTGCCATTATTGTCTGAGTAAAAAATAAGAGATAATGCAGTGATGATAGCTTTTATTATCAAACATTATTTAACAGAGTTCATTTTGTACTTCCTGGTTTTGATGTATTTTTCAGAAACCACCAACCACTAGTTCAAATCCTGAAGAACAAAACGCAGTTTTTGATGCTGAGGTAAGAAGGACTTTACAAAATACTTAAAAAAGTATTTTATGGGTTTTCAACCCATTGGTTAATTTTTTTTTTTGAAAAAATACATTTGATGAATGCTCTTACATTTACAATTGAAATGACAGTTTCACTTAATTTTACAAATAAAGAAATGTTCTGATATGCCCTTTGATTGATGTTTGTATGTCATCAATAAGCCATGCATAAAATTACAAAGTTAAGGTCTTCATATTTGAATTTTACAGGGAGAGTCTCAAGTGGAGAGGTTTGAGCGTGAGCTTGTATGGTGCATAGAACAATTACAGCTTGGTTTGGAAACACAAAACTCATCCTCTAAGCAAGGTATTGCCTAGATTGTCAGTATTATACTTTGATGATAACTGTACTTTATCAGTATGTATTTGGCTGACATTTCATGTAGTGGTATAAAAAACTTTTCTCCTGGTCCAAATAAAGTTGTTTTTATTCTATGAAACTAGTATATTTTTAACTCCCACCTTTGTTGATGGGTAATCACTTTTCATACAATTACTGTACATTGCATAATTAAGCTGTTGGAATTTACCTTAATATATTGCATAAATTAGTCTAGAATTTGTATTCATCCTAAAGACAGAGAATATACTTACTTTGAAAGAACACAACTCATAACCAAAGCAACTAACATCTTGCTATATGCAAAGACCTTGTGATTCTCCTTCAGCTCCTTATACATAGTTGATGATGATATGAAAACAACAATTCTCTGTCTGTTTCATATTTCCTTTGATTCATATTATTGGTCAACTGTTGTTCAATTCATTTGTTAAAATATCTTCTATCATTTATTAAAAAGTACATTTGAACTGGTTATAAAATATGAGGTCAGTGACTCAATGTATTGTTTGTTCTACAGCATTAGAGGCAACAAAGATTCTGAAAATACTATTGAGTGCTAAAGCTCCAGTGATTAAAAAGAGACAAGCCATGAGGAATGCATTTGGTGACTACAGGAAAAAAATGGCTGAAATGGAGAAACAGAGTTTGCTAGGTAAGCAGATTTATGCTTGATGTTTGTAGTCTTAATTTCTTCCTTGGCACAGCATATGTTCTATGTGATAATTTGGTTGAATACATTTCATCTAGGGCCATTTGTTCTTAAACAATGAGTTGAATGATTCATGTGGAAGTGTTGGCAGTACATTGTATAGAATGAGGTTGGTATTGTAAAGATTCCAAGAGAAGTGTTCAGGTGAACCACTTGTTACTCCTAAGTCACATATGTAAGCACAAATTTTAAACATAAGTTGCAATAATTCATTTTTATTGTATTACAGCTCTTAGAAAAAGCAAAGTGGTTCCAGTGCAGTCTTTGGCTCTTCAGAAGTCTAGATTCTTTAAGAAGAGTTCATTTTCTACCATAGACAACTCAAATTCTTCTGTTGTTGAACATGCTCATCTAAATACAGACCAGTCTGTTGATAGTGTGAAAAAATCAGGAGACCAGTCTGATAGCATATCATCAGTGTCAGACTTGAGATCAAATTTTCAATTTGGATTCAAAATTGACTGTGATCATAGTGCAAGTAATGGAACTGAAACTCGTGTCAGTGATAACTCTTCATCTAAAGAGAAACACACAGTTGAGAATTCTGTGGCATTTTGTAAAAGTGATAATTCCTTTAGATTTGGTTTTGCATTACCAGAATAAATATTGTTGACCTAACTTTGTTTTCATAGTTGATAATTTTCACTTGGTATTTGTTGAATTTAACCTGGAACTTATTTTCACTTCAAATCTTCATTTATGTACATATGAAAACAACATACGTGTACAGTGCTCCCTCCCATAACGTCGCCTCTAAAGACCCATTCCCTCAAAGAAACGACAGTAAAAGGCACACATACACATAAAAAAGCCCTGTTGCAAATGTATCAATTCCCTCCAAACAACAACTCCCTCCAAAGAACAACACTTTTTTGTGACTCCGACAAGTGTTGCTTTTTGGAGGGAGCACTGTATTAACACAATGTACATTAACATTCAGTTTAATGTGGCATTGTCTGTTTTCATTATCTGTTCAATGTTTCCAAATAAATGCACTATGTTTGAAGAATTTTCAGTCGGGGAAATGGATGTCCTGTGTGATTTGCAACTGTAATAAATTGACTAGTCACTGTAAAAAACTTCTCACTCAAATTAATTTTTAAGTTCAAATTAAGGAATATATTTAACAATACTGAGTTTGTTCTATGCTCTCCAAAAAAGAGCATAATGTATTAATTTGGAACTTTTCTCATTTCAATGACTTGTTCTATCTTCAAGTCGGATGATTGTGAAATGGTTTAAGTTAGCATGTCATGCATGCATATGCATAAAACATAAATTTTTTCATTACCAGAATAAATGTGTATATTCAGGGTACATAGGCCATTCATATTGTTATCTTCATATTCTTAATACATCTTGTATGTGTGTGGATTAATCAAGTCAAATATCTTGACTTACAGATTCCTTTATAAATGATTATCACGTCATGAAATGTAAAGAAAAAAGGACATAAAACTAAAAAATACTATATTGTTTTGATAGACTGTGATTTGGAGGTAATACAATTGTTTAACATACTTCAAAAAATCGTTGAAGGGATTTTGTCTACCTTTTAAAAAACCCCATCTATACAAATTTGAGAGAGGGAGTTCAGTGAGGAGGAGATTTTGTCTGTACTTCTATTAAGAGCTTGCAAGAAGGCCCAAGAACAATTCCCAGAGCAGTTTTCTTTTACAAATAAAGAGCTTCCACAAATTGAAGTATCGTACATTGGACATACACAGGATCCTGCCTCATGAAAATATGCATTAACGGAAGTTCAGAGTAGAATCATTGTCTATACAACAAATATTTGTTTAGATAATGCTTGTGAATCTATTGATTTGCAATTTCTGTGAAAACTAATCTTCAGTTTACTACGGAAAATCGGAATGGAATGTTTTTGAAAGCTTTTTAGCTCACCTGAGCACATAGTGCTCGGTGAGCTATAGTCATCAGTCAGTCTACTCCGCCGTCGTCCACACCTGGGGGTTGTTAGTGCTCTAGAGGTCACACTTTTGAGCGAATCTTCATTCATAACATGAATGTTTGTCTCAATTATATCTTGGACCAGTACGAACGTGGGTCATCTGGGGTCAAAAACTAGGTCACCAGGTCAAATCACTGGAAAACCTTGTTAACCCTCTAGTGGCAACAGTTTTGATCATTCTCAAACTTTGTCAGAATGTTTGCATTAATGAACAGCTTTGAATATGGATCAACTCAGGTTAAAAACTAGGTCACTAGGTCAGATCACAGGAAAACCATAGAAGTTGTAATCCTTACTCAGGTGAGCGAAAAAGACCATCTTGGCCCTCTTGTTTAACTTTAATATGCTATAAAAATATAAGAATTCGTTTGAAAATATAACCCTCGGGTCATTGTAGTTGAACGTAAAACATAATATCTAGTTTGATGTATGATTTTCAAAAATCCAAAAATTATAAAGGCCTAAGAGCGTGAAATGCGCTAGGGTCGATAAATACGCAGACCGCAAACGGCTAGTTAAGCAAACTGGTTCCCGTTGACTCTGGTTGTACAGAGACATTTTTGTCCACTGCAACATGGAACGGAGACCAATTCATAGTTAAGTATACGCTGAGTTACCTCCCCTCTTTGCAAAATCGCCATTTGCTCGGTTAATTAGGTAAAAATACTACAAATTTCATTAACTCCAATTTTGGGGAATATTAGTTGATTACTATAGCTATGTTTATGGATACTTGAAGTTCATGTACTCCCAGCGTATTCGTGTTGTTATTATACGATGATCAAGTTTTATATTTCGTATCCTTTAATATACGAAACGTTAGAAGTAAAATGCTTAGTCGAGACTGTAGTCTAAGAAAATAAATTTGATTTAAAATTATCTTATTACCAATTAGAAATCCAACCTCTTTGAAAGTAGCCTGTGTTTTGTCTGATTTCTATTACAAGTTTGATTAAATTGATTTTTATTTGTCAGTAATGCAAGTTTCCATTCTATTTGCATGCATATATGTTTACTTAGCCTTAATTTTTCGGCTTTCCGGTTGACTCATTCCATAAATGAATTTGGAAGGGCCATCCTCTCAGCCTTACAAAGAACTGCATATTTATGTGCAGAAACACAAATTACGTAACGGATATAACTTACTCAAATCGATAGAAATAACAGTAATCCTTAATTAGGAGCCATAAATTCTCAGTATCTATTGCCAAAATTTAAATATTTGACTTAAAATTGTTCATAGCATGTCATGTTCAAGCGTGATGTTTCCAAACTTCCACTCTCTACAACTGCTCTGTTAGGTGTGTGCTCCACATACAAAATTTAAATCAGCTGTTTAAATACCTCTTCCGTACTGCTACCACAATGGGTTGAATACAGTGGATAGGAAGTTTACCATGACACTGGTAGATTTCTACCTTGACACTGGCAGTTGTCTGCCATTTCACCAGTTTCGTTTTCCATAGAGAAATAGAGGAGAGAAACAAAACATTATTGCACCTTTTAGTTTAAAAGGCGTGTTGGAATATTTTATGCTTGTATGAATTTACTAACATGTTTCCTATCTACCAAACAGTTAAAATTGTTCACAGATATTGTAGTTATCATACCCAATAGATTTTAATTGGGAATTTTCCGCACACAAATATGCAGTTCTTTGTTAGACTGTTCGTGACGGAGCCAAATAAAAAAAATGTCTCGTCGTCACAAACAGTCTGATTAGTTGGACTACTGTTTGCTATGCAAACTGTGCTTTGTAAAGAATTATCGAAGCCATATATTCATTAGTTAGAATATAACTCATAGAAATTTTATTTTACAGTGTAACCTCTGAATACTGGACCCTGTCCGGACCAGGTCAAAGGTCTGGTTTTCAGAGAGTTCCGATATTCAGAGAGGTTTTCAATCGAAATTATTGCAGCGATCCTAGACCATTTTTTATCTGATTGAGAGGGCTAAGAAATAAATCTTAAAATTCTGGACAAACTTGATGCCAGTGATTCATTATTTTGATCAAGCAATGAAAAATATTTTAAAAGATCTTTCTAATTGTCATGTAGCAAAAAAAATCAACGTTGTATGGCACAACAAACATATTTAACATCTCAATCATTAAATATTTTTCACACTAGCGGTTCATAAAAACGTGCTAACGTCAGATCTAAGAAGATGTATTTTAATCTGACACCCGTAAATTGGTGTAATCAAAAGTAAATGGACCAGTGTTATGCATCGAGTAGAACATCAAAGTCAACTTAAGTCTATCTGTACAATAAAGTGTTTTTCATGTATTAGCTATTATTACACATGACCGCTGCAAGTAAACAATAGATGTTTGACACGTTTGTTAATTGGGGGGCCAAAATCATGTTGTTTCAGTAATAATATAGACCCTTCAGGTCAGTGCACAAATTTTTGACTCCTTGAAAATGTCACGTCCGATAGTCAGAACAAATATAAAGAACAGTATAAAGTCCACGGGCCGGAAAGACCGTCTGGTTTCCGGAATTTAGAGAGTACTGTATTCAGAGAGTGTTTTATAAAGGATTATATAGATAGAAAATTGGGACTTTGAAAATTGTCCGATTTTCAGAGAGTTCAGGTATTTAGAGAGTCCATATTCAGAGGTTACACTTTATTAAACTTCAGTATTTTCACAGTATTCATATGGCCTTTCTTAATACTTTGTTTACATTGCTTGCTTTGCAGTTAATATTATTCATGGACTATTGATGGTCAAATCAAATGATACAAGACATGGATGTATCTGGTATACATAACATTCCAGGTTATGTGGAAATTTTGAGATTTGTTTTAAAAGCACAAATACAGAATTTGGTAAGTTTAATAATTTAAGTACATTGCAGGGTTTTTCTCAGCATTTTGGGAACATGACCTGACCCCCAGAATTAGGAATTTTCACGAATTTTGGACAAAATTACACTGTATGAAAATACCACCAGGGTAGTGTACCAGTCTAAAAATATGTAATCAGTGTTTGAGTTCCTCATATTATTTGCCGTCGCTACTCTCAACCCCAAACATGTTGAAAAATTTGCGAAAAAGTTTTTTTTCTTTTGAATTGGGAATTTTCGCCTTGCAATTGGGAAAAAAACACATTTTGTGCCATTGGGAACGTGACCAAATATCGGTCACCAAAAACGGCCCAAAAAACTCATTTTAGTCATACATTGATACCTGCCCTGTCTAGGTCTATTTTAAAAGAGAATTTCCTGATCAGAAGCATTCCTCATCCTAGACTTTCTTCTAATTTATTGAAATACAAATTCATTAGTCTTTAACTCTGCTTAAACTCAAAAGAAACCAGACACATTTTGTGGTTTCTCCCATTGACAGTGCTATAATTCTGTCAAGCTTATGTGCTTCCTGGCAATGAAGAACATTTCCTGTGCTTTAAAATTTGAACAAAATTTCTTTAAGCTTTTCAGATCTGTAGCTCTCAAATTTCAGTTGAGACTGGAGTAAACATATATTCTGGGTGCAGAATATGGCAAACTAACACTTGAAACAAGAATTGATCTAGGATTACAGTTTCATACTAAAAACTGATAGGAAATAGAATTGAAAGTGTGTACTCAGCACACATTCAATGTTGCCGTCTTCTTTTTAATCTAAAAAAATTGCACTTCTTATTGTCATTTTGGGCTCTCAAGTTGCAGCATTTTATGACAAAGTGTTCAAAGTGAAATTTAGTTCATTTACAATAAAAGATTTGTAGTTGTGTTGGTTTCATCTTGGCTTATGATTAATTCATTTTTAATGTTTTCAAAAGTTTTAGTATTTTATTGTTTTGTAGGTGGAGCAACTTCGAGATCATGGTGGCGAGGAGACATTAGTTTTATCAGCTAATCTAACAGCTGGCACAATCAGTCACCTTGGCTCTGATAAGGGTCAAGGTTTTTTGGATGTCAGAGATGACATACGGTCCCACTTTTTAACTCACTGTCTGCAAGGTTAGTGACTGATAAAAAAGTTTCCTTTCTTGGACAATCAGATATTAAATCTGTCTTGTCATTTGTATGATAACTGTATATTTGGCAACAGGTCAGGGTTATATATGATGACGTTTACTATGCTAGAATTTTATCGATTAATTATGTGAGCCAGAGATTATGCATGAACAAAAATAAAGATTTAATCAGTTACTATGAATTGGATTGGCATGAACAGTTGTCAGACATGATGAAGTGATTTATTGTTCAGTATGTCAGCTTGTATTTTGATATAAATGTTTTCTCTTTCTTGCTAATATTTGCAAACTTTTGAATCATATTAGCAAACTTTCAAGACTAAGATCATTTCAATAACAACATAAAGTTTTAAAGAATGACTCTATTTTATAATTTTATCTACCTGTGAACCAAATATTGATTGGTAGTTTTTATCCCTTCTAATACCAGTAATTATCATGGTGTTTTTGCAGGTAACCAGAAGTATCACACAGCTCATCAACCAGGCACCTCACCCATACCATTGAAAAATATTCCAGGGATGGGTTGTAAGGATTCTTCTTCACTTTGTTCTTTACAATCAGCAAACAAAACTATCTCTAGTCCATCGAAACAGTTTGATGTTTGTGTAGGGCACAGTCCAGGAATTAAATCAGTCAGTTTGCCTACCATTGATCAAGTCACTGTTCGTGATATGATCCGTCTACCGTTGGGTACACAAATATTGCCACATGTCTCAGAATTTAACCAGGACAGTGTTCAACATGACATGAGTTATTCCATTTCACCTAGTTCAAAGATTAATTCTGACCATAGTACATTGCCCACTGTTACATGTGCTAATTCTCCTTCAGCAAAATTGTCCACAGAACCGATTGTATCAGAGAGCTTACTGGAGTCTAAACATTTGACTGTGGCTGATACGTCTTTGCTTGGTGTAAAATTTCTCACAGATTCAAACATACTGCATGGAAATAGGGATCTATATACTAGAGGTATATCTGAGGTACCTTTGCAAATGAATGCAGCAGGTGATAATAGTGATTCTGTCTCTATGGTGACTAAATGTAAGGAGCAAGTTTCAAAACCAACAAAAAGAAAACAGAAAAGAAGGGGACAGACACAGTCTAACTTACCTGTTTATGCTGAGTTCAAAGGAAAGAAGACTAAAGTCTACGAGTCATTACTATCACCTGATACTGTTGTTACTTTAGTGCCTACAACATCTACGAGTGTTGTATCAACCAGTAACCAAGTCAAGGGGTCAGTTTCTGTTCTTGGAGACAGTGAAAAGAATGATGTACAGAGTGATTCAAGTGTTGGAAATATATCACTACTTAATATGCAGCCAGTCTTACTGTTAAATGAATCAAATATGGCTGACATAACTCCTCAAAATGTGTTTATAGGGTCAGCTATACATGGACATCCAATCAAAAAGTCTGTACCAGAAAGTACTAAATCTTCAACGGTGGAGATGTCTGGTATGACATCTCTGATTGGTCAAAATAAATGTGTTGTTGACCCCAAGGAAAAAGATAAAACGAAGAAGACTTTGTCAAGTAAAATTGATGAAATTACTCAAAGAATTACAAAAGATGATGCGATTAAGCAGCACACAGTTCATACAAAGATTTCCGAATTTTCGACTGATCTGACTGCTCCCCCAGTTTATAGTAACAGTAGTGCTCCACAAAGTGGACTCAGTGACTGCCCAGGTTTAAGCTCTGTCAGTGCAGGGAACCAGTCTGTGGGTAGTGCGCCTATGACTCATATAAATATTAACTGCTCAGACAATAATGGTATATCTAATATGGAACATTTACCTGATTCTGAAGGAAAATGCAAAGGTTTGTACCATGCTCCAGATATTGTTTTCATTTTTCACTGTTTAAGGAATACTTATTTTTTACTGTTCTTGTAATTGCTGTAGCAGCCTTCTTTCCCTCACATTTGTTGTAAAACTTGGGCACAGTGTGCATGATCTTTACATTTTATTTGGATTTGAATGCAGACAAAATATGAACAGTGTAAGATAAAGTCAAGTTTCACCAATTTCCTTATCAAATCATTAGGTAACATATTATGAACCATAATATTACAGTGGACTGACAAATTTGCCCTGATTCAAGGTGATTTCCAGACTAGAGGGGGCTGGGAGAGGTCTTGATTTATAGTTTTCATGGATTAATTTTACTGTCACTTTTAGTCCTGTTTCCTTATTTTAATTATATTGTAAAATATGAACATATGATGGTAAGATCTTGGTCTGTTTATTTATTGGTTTGTTCTAACTATAAGTTTAATCTAAATCTAACTGGGTGGTTTATCCTGTTGGCTCTTGTTTCATTATGAATGTTTTTAGGCCATCCTTAAATTGTTTGGTGTAAAGTGATCCAACATTTTTTCAGTGGGTAGGTAGGGATTTTTTCCAGAAAGCCATTATTAATAACAAAAGGGTAAAAAAAATACTGGGAGGATTAAAAAAAGTTGAGTTGTGGCGATTTTTATGAGTTTGTAGTATTATAGCAATTATTTGTTTTAGGATTGCCTAACCATTTTTTTTCTTTGTGTATTCTTTCCAAATTGGGTAGAATCTTGACCCAAATATTAAAAATATTCTTCGATTGCTGTATATACATGCTCATTGTAACTTGCATATGTATATTCCTTAAATTCATTAATGTGTATATTTGTATTTAGATGGTTCACGAGCATCGCACAGAAAGCCAAAGCTACCTAGATTTAATATTGGAGTTGCTAGTGATGATGAAGACAATGGGGATAATTCCCAATGTTCAAGTCCTCAAACACCTGCTTTGTTGAATACCATGGTAACCACACCATCTTCTGTCAATATCAGCCATGATGATACCCAGGATATTATTAACATACAAGTGAGTAATGATGATTCGGAAACATCATTTCCACACATTAATCTTGAAGAATTAGCTGAAGGACTTCTGTTGACTGATATACCTATTGTGAACTACTACAATAATGTGGATGAATCAAGTAAATCATTGATAGAGTCTGTGTTTAACTTGAAACCTGGTAGAGATCCCAGTACCAAAAAACCTTTAAATTCTCAGTCAGTTATTGTTTGTGGTTCTAAGCAAGAAAAGGATTGGGTGAAATGTCCTCTATGCCCGGATAAGTTTCTTACTGTTGAAGCTCTTCAGTTTCATATAAAGAATGTTAATCATGCTGTGAAGAAGTATAAATGTGATTTGTGTGGCAGAAAGTTTGGACAACTTAGAGATATGGAACGGCATCGTCGTATACACACTGGAGAGAGACCATTTACCTGTGATGTTTGTCACAAATCATTTTCACGTAAAGACAATCTGAAATCTCACAGGAAAAAACACCCAATGAATGTGTAGTTTGGGAACTTCTGTCATCTTATTCATTCTACAGTAAAACTAAAACATCTGGAAATCTTTGTACTGTACCTGTTGTTGGTTGCGACAGTGTTCCAGTGGTTAATGCACTGGACTTGTAACCTGGCAATCTGGGTTCAAATATCAGTTGCAGCCAGTCATACCCTTCTAGGAAAATTTGGTCTATTTTCATCCATGTGTGGAGAAGTTGCTGGCTCCTTGTGGAAGGGTAAGTTAGTACTGGTCAGTATACAGTCCAGGAAAACTGGTTAGGTGAACCTGCTGCCATATACAAAATGTATAACTGAAAAATTGTTGAAAAACGGCTTTAAATCAAGTGTACCTGTTGTTGTTATTACATGGTCAAATATCAAAGCTTATATGTTATTATTTAGAATGTGTTTATTTTAATAATTTGTATGTTTTCTGTTAGATGTAGTTTTGACTGTTTAGTTCTGTTGAATTTACTCAAAAAACACTGATTTAGGTTAGTTGATACATAATTTTGATTCACATTTCTAGTAAAACATTAATCGTAGATAAAATGGAGTTTTTAGGGTTACTTCATCCTGCCATTCATGTTCAAAGTTTGCAAGCTGGGATTTTGATATAATTTATTTGTGTGAATGTAAACCACTTTGGAAATAAGGTATAATTTATCCTTTTGTTGAGTCATCCCAGGTATTGATGAGCATGACAGCTGGCGTCTTATTTAACAAGCAATTGTCATAGCTTTATTTGTTCTGAAATAAATTATTCTTATTATTTATAAAACAAATGTACTATTAATACTATAAATAAATACATATAAATAAACTGATAAACTGAATACTGTATGGATACACTTATTCTAGCATACATAACTTAAATGATATGTGATTAAAGGATTGAGAGGCCTCCATGGTCAAATGGTTAAGGTCTCTGACTAGTAATCTCTAGCTCTTCACCACTGTGAGTTTGAATCCCACCCAGGACCAAATTTCACATGTGAGGAAGCTGTCCAGCTGGCTTATAAAAGGTCAGTGGTTCTACCCAGGTGTACACCTGGGGTCTATCTCCACCGTTAGAGTGAGAAGTTCCCAAATAATCCTGGTTATTGGTTTGATGTTTAACCCCAAGTGAAAAAATTGTTATATGTATTACTTCAAAGTGCAATTTATTCAATTATTTTAGCTTAAATATGTATATGCTGTATGAAATGTGGAGCTTCATCAAGCTTCTTTACTGCTCATTTGTTGGATGTCAATTCATATTTTTAAGATAATAATACTGGTTAAACTTAAAAATCCTGTCTTATTTGTGAAATAGAAATGTTCTGTTCTAACAATTGTTTGTTGGTGTATTTTACATGTGACTGAATATTAATTCCACAATATATACCAACGGGTGATGCATATGTTTTGTGTAAGGTATGTGCCCGAGATAATTCTCTGATAGGTAAGAAATGTTAGTAGTACATCCACATGCTAATATTGCTGACACATTTTAATATATCTGAGTTTTAATTTTATGTGGTTGGTAGTATGGATACATAGTCTTTCATCAATACAATGTATAATATCTTTATTAATGTTGCATGTTTTTCACATGTTGTTCATACATGGGGGGGTCCTTTCTTTTTTTGTGAATTAAGCTTTTTATAACTTAATTTTGTTTTATTTTGGATGGACCTACAATATATCTTAAAGCATTGAAGATTTTTAATATTCTTGAAAACTTTTGACAGTTTGCTTATTTGTTTTAATCAGATTCTATTTTTTTTTCAGTTGTATTTTTCTCACAATGCCAATTAGCCAAAGACTGGAATTAGTAATGTTGGCTAATTTTCAACAGGGTATTGAGTGTCAAGTATGCAATATTCTTTTACTAGTACCTGTCATGTAATATTGTTGTATGGTTTATATTCGCAATAATGTTCATCTCGTGAAAAAATGGATTTTTCAATGTAAATTTAATGCTGATGTTGGTTACATCAAAGTGATGTAATATGGTTGTTAATGATATTTAATTATTTATACCAACTGTCTGTGTTATTTATTACCTTGTATGTGTTACATTATTGTATCCAATTTTAGGTTCTCTCATCTTTTTAATGACTTAAGTATTTAATAAATCTATCACTTTTTGAAATTTTGTGTTTCTTTACATGTGACTTATTTTTATTAATCTGAAAAAAAAAGATTTTTTTTTATTAAGTCAATGATGTTTGTGAAGCGGTATAGAATGATATCTGTGCTTACACCATGATCAGGTTCCAATCTTTGTATAACACACAAATATATGAAATGTATGGTTGTACATTCACATTACTAAGGATCATAGTCTTAAGATCAACCAACCAACCAACCAACCAACCAACCAACCAACCAACCAACCAACCTACCAACCAACCAACCAACCAACCAATCAATCAATCAATCAATCAATCAATTGACCCATGCAATTACATAATCAATTATTAAGCATACAATACATATACATGACATATGACAAAAGAACAAAAGAAAGAGAAATTTCAACATTAAACATGAATCGCAGTTCGTACAAAATGTGTATACATTTGTACATTCTTCTTGAAGTGCTAACAAGATGGAAAGTCCTTATATTACAGCATTTGTTGAACTTGCATCATGACTAACAGTTTCATTAGGTATGTTTTACAAAATTGTGATTAACTGACTGCCTGTGGATCAACTATGTAAGTATATACCAAATGGTATTTACCAAAAAGTATAAGTATTCTCCACAAAGTGTCAATAAATTCCAAAAAGATACAACTTACAATATGAGTCAGGATTGTTCAATATGTTCTTGATTAATGATCTACAGAAGTGATGGTGAAGGAAGTTTTACTCAAACATGACTTGAAATACATGGTTGTACATTTTATATAAACTTTGTGATATACCAATTTTAAAAAATTCAATTTATGAGACTGTTGATTTATTCCATTGATGTTCCTTAACTTCGTGCACAGTTGTAGGTTCCGTATTCTCCCGTTTCCTGAACTTTAGCAGCATCATAAGGTAGAAACTTGCAGGTGCTCCCGGAGACACATCCGCAGTGACCAGTCTGTTTGGCTATAACATTACAATATTCTCCATCTTGGGTATACTTCTCACAGACACCTGTTGTGTAGGAAGATATTAATATTAAATTATCAGTTTGACTAAACTTTGTAATTAATGCCAACAGTGATACAATAAAGTTTGATCTTTTAATTTAGATTCTATATTTGACTTGCTGAAAAAGACCTACATGTACATGTAACAGAATAGAAAAAAGACAAATGTAACTAATGATTTTTCTCTTCAATCAATTTTATTTGGTTCTTCCGGATTTCGGAATAACGGTCTTTCTAATGGAATGATTTAGACTGTATTACAAGAAATTGTCTTGTGCTATGTTTCCTGAGCAAGGTGTGACGAGTTCCCCTTAAGCTTGTAGTTTATACGGGCATTCAGCCAGTTGTTCCCAGTTCAAAGCTGGTGCCAAATTTATATAAGGTTGATGTACATGAAATGATAAGTATTATATTCATGTATCACTATTTCATAACCATATTGGGTATTTGAAGACCATAAAAAGCATTATGATACGTATGTATATTACAAGATTACCCTGTGAACTTGAAGTTCCACTAATAAGATCATGTTGTAGGTAACAGCATTCATTTGAAGGACAATCACTATCACTGACACACTTTGTTGGTGCGGTGGTTGTTGTCGCCTGACAAAGACAAAGTATGAAAAATACTAAATCACATTAAAGAAATATAATCTCGAAGTTGAAGAAAAACTTCTGAGAATGGAGTATGGAGTGAATAGAATGTAAAATTAATTTTGAGGTGGAGCGAGTTAAAATGGCTTTTTCAAACAAAAACTGACAGATGGATACAAACTGAAAAGAGTAACAACATGATAGAAGATAGGAAATAGACACAGTGATTGATAAATCTACACGGCGGGAACTACAAACAGACGCAAACAGGGATAGAAGGCCTCAAACTCAAAGACGGTATACCTGAGATTTTGATAACCAAACTCTAGCTTAGAAACAGAGACAAGTAGAAGAGTATCACTAAATACAGGAAAACATTTTTGATACTGTTAAGCATTATTAAACACAGCGCATTATTGTAAGAAATTAAGCATGGAAAGTTAAATATAATAAAAATATAACATGGTACATAATTATGGTGAAGCAAAAATCAAAGCAAAAAAGTGTCTTACAGTTTGAATCTACAATTCTTGTACGACTTTTTATTTGGTTTTGGTTACTTGCTAGGGTCATGCTTTGTAAATAAATACAATCGTTTTCATGACTTCACAAACATTTTGTAAACTGATAGTTTAATAAACTCAAAAATTGTGTTAGGTCTTAAAGTTCGTGAACTACATAATTAGTTTAAAACGAATAAAGACTAAAGTGTAGGCAGACAACAATATGTTAAGAAAATATATCTTACCTGGCATAGACCTATCGTCAGAACTATAAGGCAAACAGTCAGCTTCATAATGTCGTTGAATATGTAGCTGACTTAGACAATGTGTCGAATGCATATTTAACTTCTTCAATTTATAATGGGGGTCTTATCTCTGACGTGTCTTGATGGCTCTTTCAGTCATCAGATATACTGCACGTTTCTGGCGTCCCCGTTTTTAACAGACGCATGTATTCAGCAGAATAAGTAGAAAGTGAACGAAACCATTTCTAACAGGTGAGTTTGAATATAAATAACAAGATTTATTCGGATTATGAATGAGTGTATAATCGAGAGCAGACATTTAACATTGTCTGTGATGTCATTTAACTTTCATCATTCTGTAACTTCACTGCCACGCTAATCTACTCATTTATTTAAAGAAACGTCTTCATTCTATTAATGACTTTGGTTCAAACTTCTTTAGTTTGTTAACATTCTTCGTGTTACGTATTCTAATACATAGTACTTTGATTTCTTCCTATTGTTTACATTACTTTTATTTCAATATTTATTGTGTGAAGAATATGGCTTGAGGGCTTAAATTTCTACAATTATTGCTGGAATTTATCACATTCATTCAACTTACTGTATATACCCACTTAAGCATATTCATTTCTAGCATTTTTTTATATTTTTATATACATGGTATATATATATATATACAGATTAACATGTTTGAACAGTGGCTTTAAAGTGTCACGTATACTTACATGCGTGCAAATTAATATTATTTCTTATAAATATTACTATTTCATATAAATTACGTCTATACGGTATTGACAACCTTGTAGGACAGATTACGTAAGAATTCATTACAACCTCTCATATAAAACCAGAAAACGTTTTATAGTTTAACAAAATGTATTTTGTTGAAATACGTGTTTACATTGTTACATCGGCAAACTGGATCCAAAAAATCTGGAGTTTACAAAAGAAGAAATACAAATGTAGTTTGTCGGAAAACAAACTGTTCAACTCAGATCAGCAAGGCTGGAATTTGTCAACGAATAACCTCCATATATTTTAGCACAACAGCGAATTGGGTGAAATAATTTCACTAGAATATAAACACGTACTGAAGTGTAAGATAAGATTCACTATCTAATGAGTGAATATTTGACATTACTTCTGTGAACCTATGTCAACCAGCAAACGTCCAATTACAGTCAACTAAAATTTCTAATATATCATAACAGGCAATCTAATTTGTGGGGTCAATGAAGTGTCCTTGCCTTTATTCCATTTTAAGATAGTTCCATTGTAGGGATTATTGCAAATCTGCTCATATCTCTGTCGGTACTTAAAGGTCGCTTTATTTTTTTAACGACTGAAAGTTTTATTGATAAAATGAGTAACATTCTTGTATAAGCTGTCGTATTGTTTATTCTGAATTTAGTAACTGATATTTAAATCGAGGGATAAACGTGATTCATATTGTTGATATGTTGTTTAATTGCTAACACAGCTGTAGGTTCCATAATTTCCAATTTCCTTGGATTGATCAGCATCGTAAGAAATATATTTGCAGGAGCTACCATTCTTACAACCGCAGTAACCATTGGCTTTATCAAATAGGCTACAATATTCCCCATCATTAGTATAGCGCTGGCAGACACCTGTCATTGTAGAAAGTATCAAATCTATTACCATTCTTTGTACATTTTTAAACCAGTTTCAAGTTTTATATTCCTTGGCATTTCCTAACAAACTTAAAAAAATATTCCACTGGCTATGAATTAGTGTGGACACAATTCACTCTCATAATGGACTTATTGATATAAAGTTTGTGTTCATTCATGTCATGTGTTTGAACTATCTAGAATAATTTAATAGGCTCAAACATGAGCAAGAAAAAAGTCACGAGGACGTTATAAACCACCAAAACTATATAAGCAATACAGATCTCACGTTCCAAGAAAACAGTCACGAGGACGTTATAAACCACCAAAACTATATAAGCAATACAGATCTCACCTTCCTATGATACCGTGATTAAATGATTGGCAATTTACATTTTTAATGATGCTAAACAAATACCCACATAGAAGTCGTAGAAATCAAGTTACCAATTTTATGTGTAAGATCCTGCTCATGAATTGGGTATCCCTCAAATGTTCCCTCTCTTTTCTTGCTGACTACTAAGAAATCGTGTTTTTTGTAACAACATTCATCAGCTGAACAATTATCATCACTCAGACATTGTCGACCTGTTGTTGTTGGTGGCGCAGTGGTTGTTGGTGGTGCACGAGTTGTTGACGCAGCCTATGTATCACAATTTTGATAAGCAGCAAAGTTCAACACTATGTCACATTTTTAAACAATTTTTTCTACAATTTAGAATTCGAGCGAATTGTCAACATAATTTAACCGATCTAGTTTAACACTAATAATATGATAATTATAAGCTTAAAATACATTTAGTTAACAGATAAAAGTGAAGTCTTGTTAGATACGCTTCTTGTCACGTGGAAGCCTATATACATAAATATACATAATGAAATTTTGTGTCATTGTTCTGCAGACGATGGACTAGCATATAAGTATGACATTACTAAATTTGCCCGTATTTGATAAGAGGTCGTCTTTATGTAGTCCAATCACCTACAAATTGACATTCAAAATCCCTGCTTAAATACACAGTACGTTCAAATTGTAGCATGAAACAGGAGTGTTTGAAACGATATGGTTTTGTATAATGGAATCTTATATTTAAAACACGTTTTTGACTGTTTTAATTACATCATACCAGCTATCCAGACATCATTATCACGATGAAAATGAATATATTTGAAGTTGAACTTTTCAGGCTTAGAAAAATATAAGTTTACGGATAGGACCTCCGTGGTAGACTGGTTATGGTCTCTGACTTGTTATCACTAGCCCCCTCATCACCGTGAATTCGAATCCCACCAGGGACAAAATTTAAAATGTGAGGAAGCTGTCTAGAATGTCTTACAGAAGCTTACAGGTCGGTGGTTCTATCCAGTAGTAAGCATGGTGTTTTCCTTCATCCTTAAAGCTGGAAAAGTTGCCAAATGACCTTGGCTGTTAATGTGACGCTATTTCAGTGAACAGGTTAATGCATGTCGGTATTACAGAGGATTTGAATTAATTAATAATGCAAAGAAGCATAAACAATATTTTCCTGACTTGCACATAGTGAACACAAGTAAAAAAGCTAACCTGACAAAGGCCCAACGCCAAGACAAAAAAGCAGACGATAAGTTTCATTGTGTTGTTTTTCAACGGTGTTCTACGATGGTATGTCGAACCTACTGAATTTTGTTATTTATAAGAACATATCTTATCTCCAGCAAGGTCACCATGATATTATATAGCTCGTCATGTGACAACAAAAAGAACGCTGATTGTGGTTTCGACGGATCAAACTTATGTTAGTAAAATTAGTCTGGGGTCATCTATTGCCTAAACAAGACATGTATAGCCCTTTATCCAACAAGATTTACCAGTATAAAATATCACATGCCCGGTTCACAGGCATGGAATTAATTGCGTTCGAGAATGTACACAGGCATGGAATTAATTGCGTTCGAGAATGTAGCTGGTTGTTTGAAGAATTACTTCGACTTGTCTTTTAAAATATACCTTATTTTAACAATACCTTAGTAAAACCTGCGAACAACCTTTAGTCAGAGGTCAGTTTGTTCTGAAGAATCAGTGACAGTTTAAAAGAATGGCCTTTATTCACAGGGTGGTTTTTATCCGGAGATGCTCGCAAACACAGGTTTGACTGTACAATTATGTAACTTTGTTAAACCGAGACAGCAGTGTGACAGAGGCAGACGTCGCCAGAATACAAAGAGATAAAATATAAAGGTGATCAACCTAAATAATATGAAACAGTTTCAAAATGGATGAATCCCCCCTTTTTTGCATGAAAAGTAGGGCTTGGCAAAGTATCTCCACAGTTGTGAGAATGAGTTTGCGTAGTTCTACTACTTAAATTATGAGTAAAGATTGAAAAACTAGGCATCAATGTATCTACAACATGTCCTGTGAACAATTTTGCAGATTGTATGTAGGTCTATTCACATTGATTCACCAGGATGATAAAAATTAAAGACTAATTATCATACATTGTTGATAATAGGTCACAGGACTATTTATGGATTTAAACATACTCGTTTGCATGAGTCATGTGATGAAAGAATATCATCATGTGACATAATCTACATAGTAGAATGTTAATCTGCGTTAAAGGAACCATTCCATGTGGAGTGAAGATGCTCAACCCTGTTCCATCATATTTCACCCTGATGAGTCATATTTCACCCTGATGGGTCATATTTCACCCTGATGGGTCTCACGTCACCCTATTCGGCCACACTCAACTCATGCTCTAAATGTTCCATACTGATCAGCTCCACCCAGATGTATTAATACCAATAACGTATGGTAATATTCTAGATGGGCCACATTCCACACAGGTAGGACATGCTCCATCCAGATAGGGTACACTCCACTCAGATAGGACATACTTCACCACAGTAGGACATGCTCTATCAAGGCAGGACGAGCTACACCTAAGTAGGATGCACCCCATCTAGGTAGGCAGGGCTTTCATTTGACCCTGAAAATAGCATCTTGACTCTGGAATTTCAAATCAGTAAAATAAAGCGTCTGACTCTTGAAAATTTGTACAAAAGGGTCAAATTTACAATAAGATTAGAATGAAATTTTGTTGACTCTTCAAATTTTCATTAGCCAAGAGTCATTTTTGACTCACAACTTTTGACGTCCAATGAAAACCCTGATAGGACATCCTCTGAACAGACAGGACATTCTCCACTCAGATGCATTTGGTCATTTCAGTTTCAGTTTTTACTTCACCATCAAAAGATGATGTAGAAAAGATGATGTGGAAAAGATAAAAACAATAAGTAATAATACATGGTTTTTATGATAAAAAGTAGGCAAAAACAAGAAAGTAACAATAAACAAAAAACAAACATTAGACAAAAATGTGTCGCTTTTATTATTTATGTGGACAAGTTCTCTTTGTATGACCTGAAAGTGTAAGGAAAATGAAAATAAATTTGTAATTATGTAAATCATCATGCCATTTATATGCCAATTTAATGCAAGTAGTTGTCATAGCAAACATTTAAAAAACAATACTCCCAAATTGTTTCTTTAAAATATTATACATATATTTTTGCATGTATTAAATAATATTTAAACATGTTGAAAACACTGGAACAAATACCAAAGTATTTTATCTTATGGAGAATTCTAAGACAGGTTATTTTGTAAATACTTCAAGTAAAGTAAACAGAAAATACTGAATACTTAAAACACCTAAAAACATCAAAATATGCACAATTTATAAAACTCCAATTAATTAAATCTGATTATGTACTGTAGACCTTAGGCAAGGATTCCTTCACATACAACTCAATAATTGTTGAAAACTAAGTATAGCTATTAAACAAATAACAACATATTACTTTATGATTTAATTTATTACCTTCAACTCCACAAAGACCACACTTCTTTCCTTTTTTCGTTGGGGCCCCACCGTCAGAGGGAGCTGATCTTTTCTTACCACCTCGACCAACGCTGCCCTGTCCCCAACCTTGTGTTATATCTTTCCCTCTCCAACCTGTAAAACATGCAGTAATCTAAACTGGAGAGGTAACATGACAAAATGCATTGCAACTTAGAGGTGCTCCACCTTTTTTTGATAGAGGACCCTAGCATATTTTTTTGCATATTATATTCATTTGTTTCACTCACTTTTCTTGCATTGAGATACAAATCAATGCAACATCGATCATGACCAGATCGGTTGTGTAACTTATTTTTAAGCATATGATAATTCAATGAAGTTCAAGGTCTATTAATTAATCCAACTGAACTCTTATATAATAGAGCCAGCCAATTATTTCAATTATTTAAATTTCTGAAATGGCATTTATCCAACATTAACATAACTTATGTATACCTTTATTGCTTCCCATCCCTGATTGGTCTTCATCAGCCCACTGAAAGAAATTACATCCTTCACCTCTAGGGGCTGGACAAGCAAAGAATTGCCTCCCTTTGTTTGGACCCTCTTTTTGTACAGTAAGACTGGGATGAAAATAAAAATCATGTTGACATAAGTAACAAAGTCAACAGACAGGCAGATTAGAACTTCCATGTAAATTATCTAAGACCTTGAATTCAGCCAAATATTATCAATGAATACTTAAAAATTACTTACTATTAATATTTAAGCTTTTTTTATGTGGAGATAATAGGTTGCCAATGAAAATAAGCATGGAAGTTAGTTAGGAACATGAATGCATTTTAAAGATTCATCCTCAAGACATTAGAAAACAAAAAACTAAGACATTATTTCAAAGTTAATTAGGTAAAAAACTCACTTTTTAGCATTTTTCCCACACTGACAAGATACTGATTGATTTTGATCAACAGTTCTACTTCTGTTGAAATTTGAAAACTGCACAGACATATCATTATTCTGTGATCTGTTGTTGGAGAAACTGGAAATGGTTGACCTATATAAAACAATCAGTACACTTAACCATAGGAAAACACATTATTATTGACCACAGCCCACACACTTGTTAAAGGGACTAGACTCTACATTTATGATTTATTTTTGAACCCTGAAAACTCATTTCATTTGACAGTAGATAAATAAAAAAGTGTATCATGGATTTCAAAGCTAGCTAAGAATTTTCAGATATGTAGACATACATCTATAATTTTAGATACACATTAGGAAAAAATGCAATAAGAAGTTTTATATTTGTATTTCATATTCATAAAATATAAACAAACTTATAATCTGATATATAAACTTTATTATCATGATTTTCTAAAGTCAACATGGAGTTGAGTCCCTTTAAATGAGTCAGTTTAAAAAAGTTCTGGCTTTAGAAAGAGTAAGTTATTTATTATCAGGTACACACAACTAAGTACTTTTCTCCACATGTGTGCATTATTCATTACAACATACAATTTGAATACATTGAAAGTTAGTACAAACCAGTAGTTTGCGAACGATGCTATTTTGATGTTGCATTAACAAAGCCCTACCATTCAAATGTATGAAACATTTGGATCTATTCTTTGACATACATTCATGTATCTAGATAAACAAAAGTAATTCTAGACCAGTCAGATAAAATAAGGTCAGATATATAAAGTAACAAACCTGTTGGTTGTTCCACCATCACCAACCTCATTAGCCTCATCAGCCCAGAGAAAGAAATTACAACCTGAGCTACCACACTTGTAGAACTGTCGACCTGTGAACATTAGTTTATAAGTGTGATTGTAAATCAATCATATAAGATTCATATTCCACAGGTATCATACAAAGAAGAGATAATTCATGTTACCTTTAATCTCTTGATAAAAAATGCAGCATACCAATAAAATTAGTAAACAGTAACAGATTTAGCTCAGAGTTTTCGAATCATGGATGATAAACAATATTTTGAAGCCATCCTAAAATCATGAACTACTACATGACCACACTATAAATACTGCATGTTGTATTAAAAGAAGATATACCTGTATTAGGTCCTTCTTTCCTAACAGTAAGTTGTATTGCATCATTGCCACAGTTACACACAACAGCATTACCACTTCCCACGTTCTCACTATTCATAGAATTTGTGTTAACAGCAATTAATGGTGTTCTAGAATTATTTCTACTCTGATTAGTATGATTATTAGTCCTTTGATTTGTAGGGCGCTGATTATTATTTGAACTAAAACTGTTGTTAGAATATCTATTTGTGCTATCACCATGGAAACCAGTTAGACCAACATTGTCTCTAATATTACGACTTGGTTGCACAGAAGCTTGAGTAGAAAAGCTTCTCGAGGACACAGAGCTGAATGATGAATTCTGGGAACTTCCATAACCTGAATCTCTAAATGACTGACTCGCTGTTAAACCTGAAATGTGCCACATAAGATATTTATTTATTTAAACCAATGATAAAACACAGAACTTGTCATATAAGATATTCATACCAATGATGACACATATTTTGTATTTTTGTCAATAAAAACATAGTAAGTGCCAAGTTTTTCAAACTGTAACTTTCATCAAAATCTTATTTCTTTCAAAGCATATTTAAAAGCCTCAAAGTTTGATAAAGAAATATAAAAAAGTAAAAAATATCAAGCTATTTCAATGAACATTTACCAACCTGTCTGTGTTTGTTGACCCTGTGTCCTTGGAGGTCGAATTCCAACTTCATGAACAAGCATTAAATCACAACCAGCCACACACCCTCGATAACTGAATGAAAACAAACGTGTGTTTAGAGCAGCCAAGAATTCAACATATATTTCATCATTCAGATGGTCATATACCAACTCAAATCACATTATCATTCCATGTAAAGTTGAACAGAAGCAGTGTCCTACAAAATTCACTTCAGAGTAAATATATCAACAATATTTTCAATATTTTTTACACACAAATCAAAGAAATTTAACATCTCATGATTCTGACTTTGTTCCTAACTTCAATTATGAGGGGAAATTATAATCATCAGTTCATTTTATTCACAAATCGGCAACTACAAGCAAAGAACTACAAAAAACTACATGTAAATAATTACATCACATGCAAAATATAAAGAAAAGATAATTAGAAGAATATATACACAGTAAAACCTTGATATTGTGACAATCATTGGAATTATCAAGTTGAAATATAGAAGAATTACTGAAAGCTGGTACAAAATAATAAGTAGTTGTAATACTAAGGTGGTTGCTATGTGAGGTTATAAATTGCATTACAAGAATCTTGAGAAAAAATATCACAGTCAATGCCTTAATTCTTTTTTCAAGAATTACTTAAAATCAATTATTTCATCAAATATTCTTTTATAAAACCGGGTTGTACATATATACATTACAATAATTCTTGAAAAAAAAGATAAAAGTGTGGACTATGATATTTTTTTCTCATGAATCTTGTTATGGAATTTAAGTTACATGCTTGTATTTTACACTATATACTATACATATTATTATACTATAATATATCATTATGAGATAATATAATACATCATAATATATGTAATTGTATTTTACATTATAAATTCTATACATACGTAGTTGGTACTGTAGGAGGAACAGATCCACGTTTAAAATCAAAGTTCACTAAATGAACTCCAGGACCACACTGAAATCAGAAATGAATGTATCAATATTTCTTACAGTCAATGAATGTTTACTTGGTGATCCCCTATACATAACCATTAAATTATAGAACGTATCACGTTTGCTAAGTTTTTTCATTTATCAACAAATAAGTACACGAAAATTCTCCCACAAAGACAGAAAAACATGTTATATAATTAATCAAAATATCTTTGCAGGTTATATTCTGGACTTAAAGACATTTGTCGTGAATTGTTTCAAGTCACGAAAACACCAATTGAAAATGCCACATGTAGTTATATACACTAAGTAGCCGATTTCAATTCGTTCATACATACAGTAACAACAAGTGAAGATTATACTTACTTGATCACAGGACACTTCACTAACTGAGGCATTAGACACACATTCAGGTAACCATATTGCACATCTACAGTTGGGAAACCCCATACAACCAATATAATATCTGTAAATTGTAGTGTAAATTGTTCAATGCTTTCACACAAGTAATTTTTATTTAAACAAACAATTTAAAGTAAAATCATTTGCATGCTCATCAGTGAACTGTTTTACATACTTATCAAATGGTGTTGTACAATAGTAGTATGTATAAAATACTAGACTACAGGCTGAAACCAATCCATTATTAAACTAAAGTACAGCATGGACAAAGAGATATTGTCAAGATAATGTTTTAACTGCAGTGTTTCATTTTCTATACTATTTTATAGGTAACAAATAGGAACTAAATCGCTACATAAGACTTGATGAAGAGTTTAAGGGTATCCTAAAAATGAATGAAATCTATAAGATTGAAAGATAGAAAGATGCATCAATGCATATCACGTTACCCTTTGTTATCCTTCTTTGGTTTCAGCAACATATCAGAGCCACACATAGGACATTTCATCACAGAAATAGACATATTCATGGTTACTTCTGTGAACAAATACTAGCGAATTATTGAAGCATAATCACAGAATGGTGGAACAATTATCAGTTTTCTAAATAGATATAGAAGGATTAAGAATATGAAATAAAAATAAGGATCAATTTTCTAAACAACAAACTGGTACATATATTACGTTAAAAAGCATAAATCATTCAATCTATAAGAAAATCAAAACCTTTACTCCACAGCCTGGTATGGTGAACAAGGTCTCTACAACCACACTAAAGTAGATGATAATATTCGCAAGTGTAATAAAATTTATTAGAGGGGCCTCTGTGGTAGGTTGTGGTCTCTGAGTTGTGATCACTGATCTGACTTGTTGTCCCTCATCACTGTAAGTTCGAATCCCACCCAAGACAAAATTTCACATGTGAGGAAGCTATACAGCAAGCTTATGGAAGGTCAGTGGTTCTACCCAAGTTTAAGCCTGTTTTCTTTCTCCATTGTTGAAGCTGGTTCGAAAATTTTCACATGTGAGGAAGCTATACAGCAAGCTTATGGAAGGTCAGTGGTTCTACCCAGTTTAAGCCTGTTGGTCTTTCTCCATTGTTGAAGCTGGAAAATTGCTAAATGACCCAGGCTGTAAGTGCAACATTAAACCCCAGTGAACTATGGGAACTTCTAATGTACAACTATCAACAACAGCATGTTGTAATTACTAACCTTCTTCAGCAGGGGCAGGTTGGGCATTCTCTCCAAGATATGTTGATAATGATTCATCAATCTTCTCAGCCTAGAAAATTAAAGAATTGATACAGCTTATTAATGAAGAAATAATATCAGTTTAAATAAACTCAGCAATTAATTACGTAATACAGTAATCCTACTGCTAATCACAGACATCATCAGCTGAGTGTCCATTTTTCACCGGGTGATTCGCCCCTTAACTCGGTACACCCTCCAGATGGTGGGGCGACAGTGGTGATCAAGCACTGCCTGTCTGTGATGGCTTCCACTCTTGTTCAGAGCATCTTAACCAGAACCAACTGAAACATTGTATTAATCAAATACGTTCACTTACAAATCATTAATCAGTTTTGTTTTTTAAGTATGCATTAATACTTAAATGTTAAATGTATCTGTTAAATGTAGCTGCTATGAAGACCTATGTCCTTACCTGTCTGCAGGCCTCAATAAACACATCCTTATACTTTTTAACTTGGGAGTCTAACACACCTGTAATTACAAGAAAAAATACAGTTGTGATTGCTTGAATTAAAAACAAAGCTGTAACTGCATGAAAAAATACAGCTGCAATTACATGAAAAAAATCATAACAGAGACAACCTCCAGCACAGTGAAGAATTTGATATTAAGTAAAATGTGATAAAAAATCTATAACTTCTATAATATGTCAAACAGATATATCTTCAAAACTTTTCTTTCTGATCGCATACATGAATACTATGTTTCTACAAACAATAACAAGAGAACATAAAGCATTAGTTGAACTAGTGAGTTCAGAGAAATTCTAGTTAGACAATGAAAATCATCAAAGACAGATTATTAAAACAAATTTTTACATTTGTGTACCTTGTTTCTGTTTAGTCCCTTCACATATTCTGTAATGTAAAATTGCAAAATACTGTCAGTAAAACTTATATAAAAGTCCTGAAATCATATTTGATAAAAAAATTCAAATTTGTTATAAAAAATACTTAATAACGCACACTTATGGTAGAGGTCTATTACCTGAACTTACAGTAGATCTACACAATTACAGTAGATTTATAAATGAAACATATTACACCTATTGATTAGAAGTTATGTCTCTACAGAGTGAATCTGTTAAAGTAATTCATAGAAAACGTAATTATCAAAACCTATAAATATACTTGTGTATCTTTTTATTACCAATATGACAACATGAAAATAACCTTTTTAGATCAGCTTCAAGTTCCGCTCTAAGATGAGGTTTGGACATTTCATAGCCCATAGCATCATAACCTGCATAAATAACATATAATATACAAAATATAATACCTAAAAAACCAAAATAGTAGAATATTACAGTGACTTTTTTAGTCACGGACAAACAGCATAAAATAGCAAACAGTCCACTGTAGTCAGGACATGTGAAGTTTATAGTTCATTATAAGCTTAATAAAACAATGGAAACAATTTCATTTTAAAACAGACGTAGGTCTTAGATCATCCAGCCTCATCAAGGAAAGATTTGATTGAGAAATTCTAGAAAAAAGTAATCCCAAATCATTCATCCTCATCAAGGAGATTTGATTGAGAATTCTAGAAAAAAGTAATCCCAAATCATTCAGCCTCATCAAGGAAAGATTTGATTGAGAAATTCTAGAAAAAAGTAATCCCAAATCATTCATCCTCATCAAGGAGATTTGATTGAGAATTCTAGAAAAAAGTAATCCCAAATCATTCAGCCTCATCAAGGAGATTTGATTGGGAAATTCTAGAAAAAAGTTAAATCATTCAGCCTCATCAAGGAGATTTGATTGGGAAATTCTAGAAAAAAGTAAACCCAAATCATTCAGCCTCATCAAGGAGATTTGATTGGGAAATTCTAGAAAAAAGTAATCCCAAATCATTCAGCCTCATCAAGGAGATTTGATTGGGAAATTCTAGAAAAAAGTAATCCCAAATATTGTAATTAGCCATCATATTAATAGTTTTAAATCCCTACAGTCTATATAAAGTAATTATCTATGTTATTAATACGATACAATACAAACCTTCAACAAGACCCATTCCAAGTTGTCCAGGCACTAATCTACCATCTGGTCTAACACCGACATAACTTCTTGATTTTATTGTTTCTATGTGTTCAGCGTGGGTTGCATCAGTACCTGGAATAGTACAACAAAACTCCACCTTTACAAGTCCATTCCATAAATCTGCACACATGAACATTATCACTTACAAATAAAAGACATTTTGAAAGCAAACTAACTTTCCCATTCTATTTTACAGATATTAACGTGACAAAAATAATCCCCAATATTAAGGCTTTCTCTACAAGTGAACTTGCATTTCCGCAGGCATCAAACAACTTGCAAGCATAAAAATGGAAGGAGAAAACACATGTTCTTCTTCAACTCTTTCAACTTTGTCACATCAAAATCACTAAACAGTAAAACTGAACTAATGTCTCCCGTAATGTATTTTAAAACATTACATATTCAGCTAACATACTTTGATATTAGATTGGGCCTCAGTCCGTAGAGGAATTATGTATAATTTAATTATTTTGATGTTAATTATATCAGTTACCTACCAATACCATGTTTATCCATCAATGCTATAAGATCTGCTTCACTCAATAATGGAGGTGGACTTGTTTCACCATTGTTCATCTAAACAGTATAAAAATAGATTTTTCATCAGTATAATACCATTGAAAAACTAATCCATTCAATTGTAATAAATGCTCTAAATGAGACTAGTTTACTTCATTAAATTACCAAAAGAAATATTTACAAACATTTTAAATCATAAGGTACAATTTTTTTTTATACGATAATACATGCCTCAATTGATGATGGTTCAAATTCATCACCTTTCTCAAACACAGGAATTTCCTGAAAAGAAATACATCTCAAAAATGTTAAAATCAATGAGGAAAAAACTGTTACATCCAACAAACATAATATTATGGTCCAAGTCATCTACTTCCTGAGTATTGTGAGAGGCAATAAGCTGGATTTCTTTAAAATCTGGTTTCAATGAGTATTTAACAGTTCTCATTCTGCAATTGTTTTTATTTTATATTTACAATGTAAATAACATGGTGTATACATAAATATTACGCAGATGATGAAACATATACAGTGAATAAAACAAAAGCATCGCTTTAAGAATGTAGCTGTTACAGATGTGGGTAACAATGATAACCTGAATGCTATTATACTTTCAACATTAATGCATTGTCTAAAAAATAATTAAATGCAATAAGAAATATGAAAATATTGATTACATAAATTTGATATTTAAATACTGACGAATTTGTAAAGAGAAAATTGAATTAAAATGTATTTTTTGTACTCTCTGTCAAAAATAAGATATACAGACAGACAAATTCAGTCACACATTTTCAAAATCGATGACTAAATATGAAAACAAGTCTGTTAGTTTGATGGCGTAGTTATCAAAATATACGTTAGTTTCAGATCTTAATTCAATTTGTTAATTCCATGGAACAAAAATTAAATGACAAACCTTTCCACTCCATTTATCATAAATGTAAACTTCCAAATAATTCTTTGCAGTAATCATCAAACCCTGGGCAACAAACTAAATAAAAGCATAAAAAGTCAGTACAAAATATGCATTTATAATAAATAAAATACATTCTATTAGTATGATGACATAATTAATAAGCTTGTTTTTACCATATACCTGGTGGTACCTATAAAAATGTTTAAACAATTAAAAATGTCATGTATTTCTGTAAATAACGTCATATAAAAAGCCTCACAACATCCTAAAATCAGACCTACATAAATAAACCTACAGTAAAAACATTACTTGATGAAAAATGAATGAAGCTACATTAACTATTAATTATAGTGGTTACCCTTTCTTGATTCACATCGATCTCCACAGTAGTCTCAAAACCTTGAGCATCCTGTGAACAACAGGCTAGAAAATGTCGTACAATAAACTCATAGATTTTTTTCTCATTTCCTTGTAGACTGTTTGTGTATTTAGTTGGATGTATGGGAGGGTGAGCATTATCAGTCTTGTTTCCATTTCTTGGCGTAGGCCCTCTCTCTAAAACTTGACTGGCAAAGTCTAAAAAAAAATCAGACAATTGGCCTGGTCAAGCAGCTAGTCAGGTAAATTTCTCAACAACACATATTACTAATAAAGCTATGGCCAAAAAAAGACTTGTTTCTGCTACTAGCTCTGTAAAAATAGGGTCAGTAGGTAGGGACTTGTTTTTTTTATTATTCCAGAATAAGACTGACATAATTTTTATTTTACAGAACTATAATTTAACCAAAACAAAAAACATAGGGCAGATAGCAAAAAATAGGGTGGGTCAGGGTGGCAGAAACAAGCAATTTTTTTAGGCCTAACTCCAACAAAACAGTTCTAACCTTCCAGACCTTAAAAAAAATCATTATGTTTTAACTGTTTGGAGGAAATTCAATGATATTCAGAGAACATTTCTGTGTAGTCATGACAATAAATTTAACAAAACCTAAGCTTATAACTTACCTCCCCAGTTAGGATCTACGGTTTGATGTTGAACTAATGAAGCAAGGTCTATCTCCTTGGTAAACATATTTGTTTCAGTTCTAGGGTAGCTAATAAACCCGCTGGTGTACAACTTCTCAGCAATCTTCATAGTTTCTTTAGCACTGATCCTTAATTTTCTAGATGCTAGCTTTTCAAGTTCCTAAATATATACAATAAAAAAAAAGAAACATACTTCAGTGAAGAAAAAAAAACAATCTAGCGTCAGAATCCTATAAGTACTGATACTTAGGTAAACGCTAAGCGTTTAACTCTATCTTTAACAGAATAATACAATGAACAAACACTTACCACAGTGTCTAAAGCTGTAGGTCGCCATTTACTCTTACTTCTTCCCCTTGTATCCACTACTTTTGCAACAGGTGACTGAAAAGTACATAATAAACAAACATACAATGGTAACAAAATTCAATTGCATCAGACAGTTTAGAATAAGACAACTTTGGAACTTTTTCAAGACGTTGAAAATATAAACAGTATTAAAGTACCAAATGTGAGTTCATAGTGTCACTTAACAGAAAGTTTGAAAATTACCCAAGAACATTTTATCCACTACTTTTATTTAAAGTAAGAGACATAACATAGCATTACAATGTCTACCACACGTTAGAAATTTAGGAACAAATAGAATCAGATTTACCTCCAGGCAATGTTGATAGAGTATAAAACATGCCATGTAATCAAATAATCGGTTCCTGAAAACAAACACAATAGCAAAATTTAGGACAAAAGTGCTATCATTTATACAGATTATAAATAAGTTTTACAGAAAGCATGTGCACTAAACATTTCAGACAAAATGTAAAACTAGTCAACAAACTATTGTTTGCTTGTTTTTATGTGACTTATTATCACTGGGGTTTAATGCCATTTTCAACAATTTTTCAGTTATATACGGCTACTGGTCCACCTAACCAGTAGCCGTTGATCATACCAGACCATACAATGTGAGAGTACATGTAGGACTACAGATAGATTTGTATTACAACTGTCTACTGGGTAGTAACAGCGTAATGTCTATACAAAGGCACACCTTAAAACATCCAAAACCTTCTAGTGACAGTCATTTTTATTCAAGTGTTCCATTTAACAGAGTCATTTTGAAGATATCTCCAACATAACGTTATGTATTTCCTCTCATTAAAATGTCCAACGGAAAAGTCAAAGTCCAGACAGTATGTCACAGATGAAATAAATCATTAATGAAATATGCCACTTTTTTACTTCAGTAATATTATAATAAATACCTTTTCCATGAAAAATCTACAGCTGTATCATCCACTTTGTGAGAAACTGGAAGAGTTAAATGGTACACAAAATGTTATACAGTTATATGACAGAATAACCAAATATATTAGGAAGAAATACATTTCTATCACAATTAATAACAAGGCATATGGCATTAAATAAAGCATATTTCAGCAGGTATTGATCATATATCCAAGTAAAATATCCAAGTATTCCCTATTAAATGGATGTATTTTATCTAAAGATTACATGAAAACTTTCGACTTTTTGTGTGAACAATTTTGGACACTTTGAATAAAATTTTCAAAAGGACAAGAGCCAATAATTAGGGAAGGAGTATTAATGACAAAATATTCTATTTATTCTAACTGTAAAGTTGATGAAGAAATTAAGACAGCAGTCAGATATAGTAAGCTTCAAGTTTTTACAAGATAAAGCTAGCAATAAACAAACTATAATTAAAACCTTGGAAATGCAATAGTTAAGAGCCATGACACTTATTTAAAAATACCTCTGAGTTTCCAGAATGGTTCAGGGATAAAGGCTTGTACTTGTTTATATCTCTCCACAACAAATCCCAAAGTAGGAAACTGGCAGCTTCCATAACTTATAAGCTGGTCTGCTAGTACATTTGGAAATATCTTCTGAAGTCTTTTAGTTTGAAATCTTGTAAATGCTGCACCTAGAATATGATTAAAAGATGTGCATTACAACAAGGATGTGTGTCACAACTTGGCAAATGGTTCAGCAAGAAAAAATATGCAAACTGAATGAGTAAACCACAAATGAATAAATTAATACAATCATAATGAGGCAAGTCTGTAAATAGCAGCCATGTATTATAAACCTAGTACTTGAAAATAGAAAATTACATCTCAGGAATTAGTTTTATGATCTTCACACACATGTGAAAGAACCTAATCACTAATGAAATCAAAGATTTTGACCATTAATTTTCAGCAAAAACATACACAGCGGTATTATATAGATTAAAGAATATGCCTGAACATGTAATGATAAAAACAATACAAAACATAAGCAGACAGCTCATTGAAATCTGGGAGGCATCTCAGGCTCAGTATAATGTCTAAAGAATGCAGGAATTTTTCAAACTAATTCACTGATTTTCTAACAGATTATGTACTTTATGAAATAAGGAAGTACTGATAGCAGCCTATGTAAAACCTACCAGTGTGAGACTGATAATATTTGCTTCGGGCTCACGAAATTTAGCCATATAACAACATCATCTGTAAACTTGTCAGTAAGTGATCAACACATTCTCGGACCATGTAGAAGAGAAAAAACGAGACAATACAATACCTATCCTAAGATCAAGTTCCATCCTAACATCCACAGCATCACTTGTTCTCTTGTCTGGTTGAAGTAAATTCTGACAAGCTCTAGCTATTGCTCTACAAAACATCACACACTTCACTATAGTAGTTGTTTTTCATTTCATATAAATCAAAAACAAAACAAATTATCTAGTGGCAAATACAAAAACGACACAAATGAAAAGATGATATTGATTAATCATACAAGCATTCCATTTTGTAAGGCTTGAAAATATTTTGGGACAACATTTTCATTTTTTTATTTGTAGAAGTCCATTGATTTAGTATTACATGCTCCTTAAATCAGTCCTTTCCAAAAAAAAGTACTGCTTTTTTTCACATCAGCAGATATAGAGTACTTACTGCGGAGTTATTTCTGAGAACTTAGCTCGATAAACTTGAATGTTTGGTTTCACTGAAAAATTCAATAAACAAAATTAGTTGAATTTATTTGGTAAAATGGTATTTAAATACTGTCTATGGATAGAAATAACTCATTAACCAGAACTAACTCTGCTCTCTGCACACAACCAACTTCTCCGCATGAACTATCAGTGTGGTGGAGAACAAATGGCTTCAACATGATGTTATCAACCAACTTGTCACAATGGAGCTAGATGGGTGAGCTGGCTGTAATACTGTTTTAAAGTTATGTAGTGCCCTTTGTACTGCACACACATGAGGATTCCCATAAGGATTATAATACATAAATGACAGTAGTACTAATAAAGAATGACATGAATATTATACATCATCAAACCTGCTTTACAAACTTGAATAATTTCAAAGCCTATATTCTCTCCTTCTCTATCGCAATCTGTCCAGATGACCAAATGTTGTGCACCTCTTACTTCACGTTCTAACGTACGCTGAAGAGTTTAATTACATAAAAACATAAAAGAACTACAAGAAAATAACATATTCTGCAAATTTCATATTAAAATTCAAACATATTTTGATTAAAAAAAAATGAAAACTAAATAAAATTTATTAAAAAAATGTAATTTTCTGAATGACCGAAATATTTCTCTGTAGCAAATCAGTAGATGTATAAGAGATGTCTTTAAACCAGCAATAAATTTTGTGCAAAATGTTTATAAAATGCAAATAAATAAAATAGAAGTTAATTACAATCAATCCATAGCATTTAAATTATTTTACCTTAATATCAGTAAAGTTTTCAGGGCAATATTTTTCTACCTGAACATCAAACAAAGATGCAGGACTACAACTGTTCCTGAAAGCAAAGAAAAAAGCATTGATTTCCTATTATATTAGCATTAAAATAGATAAATTTTTACCATCACTTAGTTTTAGTTTTCTTTTAGATAATTGGTGTAATTATGAAACAGTACAAATTAAATTCACTGTTGATCAATTTGTGAGTGCAGTTTGACTAATTTAGCATGATTTCTGACTCAAGAGAAACAGAGACACAAAACCTGCAACACCATGAAATGGAAGACATGAATTTGTCTCAACCTAACAGATAGGAAAACTGACTTACCATTTCCTGTACTGTCCAATAAAGTCAAGTCCAAGAAGATGTCCAGACACAGATGTCATCATCATGTTACATTTTTGGTTGAATAACATGTATTCATATTCATAAATCTTGTTGAATTTTGAAAAACCTTCTCTCTAGAAAAGAACATTATGTGATAACTTGTATCTACTTGTAATAATTATCAATCAACTTATATTAACCAAGTATAGTAATAATTTCAATAAAACCATAAAACTTATAAGCGATTTTTTTAGTTTGTGCGTAGTTTTAATTGCCTTTAATAAAAGACAATAGCAAAATATCTTAGAACAAAAATTTTCCTATTTTATTGTGATAAAACCATAGATATCTGACCATATTGAGTTTTCAAAAAAGCTGGTCACAGTAAGTCTATATCAGTGTCACTATGGTACTACTCTGTGTTGACAATAAGCTGTGAGAATAACTAGGGGAAATCTAAGTATTTAATCTTATTGGAAAGACAGCATATAGAAAACATGGAAATATTGTGTAAGTTAAAATACTGATTTGTGATTTTTTATGAAATTGTCATAAATGAATCTTAATTTAATTCTATTTCATAAATAGAAGACAGTTAAAGAATTGATTTTGACAGTAGTGTTAGTGGGAAGACAGTGCAAGCATCTATTTATCTATCTATCTATATATACAACACTGAGAAAGGGCTTTAATCAAAATTTAAAATGTGTTGACACAATGTAGTCATGAACTATCAGTCATTAGCACTCAATACAAGTTACATTGAAACAACAAATTAAGTAAAAGATCAACAGTATGGGGTTTTGTTACGAAAATCCTACCAATTGGACTGTTTGTGACAACTCTACATTGAGAGTACTTTAAATCATCTCATAAATTTTCATTCTGAGAGTGACACTATATAAATATAGATAAGAAAGATTCCTAGAGAAAAAAAACAAAATGTCCCAGCTTCCCCCAGTAGAGTAATGACTCGCCACATCAACAAACTGCCACACATTTGCATTATTCATAAACACTAAAGCAAATCAACACATTACAAATGTTCAGAATAGGACAGGGCCATAGGTCTTGGCACAGCTGTCAAGATGTACACTGGTAGTAATTTCATGAGGGCACTTTACAAATGTTTCTTTTATCATCACACCCACCAAATAAAGAGCGTTAATTTGATGCAACATTTAAACATATCAAAACATGGAGTAATGTTTTTGACACTTTTGTATATGAATCAAACATTCAAATGACAATCATACTTAGTAAAGTGAAAATAGCAACAAGTTGTGAGGTACAAACTTTTCCGTGGCAAGTGGTTATTACTTTATGACGAGTTCTTATTTTAGTGTGGTGAGTCATTATTATGACAAGTTTTTACTAATTCCTTCAGGCATCCTTCATTTTTTTGAATGGTGCAGTAACAGTGTTGTATATATAATAACTATAAGCTGATTAGCTCAGTTGGTAGAGCAGCTGACTTGCAAGTAGAAGGTTGCGGGTTCGAACCCTGCATCGGAAATTTACAAACTTCATTTTCTGCCACCTATTACAGTGCTATGTGTTGAATGGGTTTTGAGCCTCGCAGAGGGTACTGCCTAGGAACGGACTATAGTAATGCTATAAAGGAGTTAAACTAGTTCTGACGGCCTAAATTCACAATCAACAGCAAAATAAGTAAAAAGTTGACTGCTCTCGTCCTCCCAAACAATTAACAAAATTTTACAAAGTGAAATAAATGCAGTCATCTATCGAGTTCAGGCAGTGAACAATTTTAATAAAGCCGGAAAATGGGCTTGGTCAGTGAATAGTTAATATAATGTTGAAACCTGCTTTTAAAAATAACCCGATGCGTGGTATTCATAGACAAGCCTCAGCTGTTCCATAACCTTACCCGATTGAACCTTCCCCTTGACATCACTTCGGCAATAGATTTTGCAGCATCATTTTTTTCAGCCACGTTCAAGACCTTCACCATCGTTCTAACTAAATTGATGTTTGTGAGACGATGTAATGACAACGAGCGGAATAACATATTAGCAATAAGTTATTTCTTTTTCCAATAGGCCGCCATGAGTCAGAGGTCAAGGACGTAAATATAACCCAAAGAGTAATATTTAAGAGAAAGATAGTTATACAATTTTAGGGATAAATAGTGTACTCTACATTTAAGTACTTAACATGCTTATTTCAAGAAGTGTTAGTGTTCTACGAATCCCAGTCAACAGGATCGCTGCTCATCAAAGGTGATTTGAAATAATTATTAATTGATAACGAGAGCAAATTTTGTGTGAATATGTAACATATTTTCGCGAACCTACATTTACATAACCATAACAGGCTTATATATTTTTTTTATATCGTAAATAAGCATAATCACTCTATTTGTACAATAACGTTTTATTTCTTCTGTCACTCTTGGATGAATCTCACGAATCACTGGCATTTGTGAATAATGGTAATTACAGACCCAGAATATTGTGTCAAAAATGTCATTTTGTTTATATATCTAAGGATAATGGGATTATTTTTTCGTACGACCATCAGTTTTCTGGTCAACTACTGCTTCTTTCATTTAAATACGTTTTATCTTATGTATAGTCATGGACTTGAAATTTCAATTAGTGTGCAAAAAGAGCTTAATAAATATTTATATATTTAATGAAATGTTGTGAATCAATTTATCTCTGCCTGCTCTTTTTTGATGATGTGAGCATTTTATGAGGTTTTATGATTTAATAATGATAGATAAAATCAACTGTTAGCATGCTTCTTTCTTCTATTTATGTAGTTAAACATCATTGATTGAATAAATTCTTGATATAAAAAAGTTTAATATTCTTGTCATTAATATTTATGATGATGAAAGTAAGGTGTCTCCTTAAAAGTTAGATCATGATGTGTTTTCATAAAAAGGAATGTTTACAAATCTGTAATGTGACTTTATATTATAGCCCTATTCTGTAATGTTACACTTAGCATTATCCATTTATACCAGGCTTCCCGAAAGTTGCTGGACCATCAGACATGTCAGGCAAATTTAGAGCAGGTCCAGTAACTTTTCGGCGAGTACTGGACCAGATGTCTGGCAGTGGGGCACGATTTACAACATTTATCACTTATTTACAATATATTCTATCTTTGCCTGACCATATGTCAGGCAAGTATTCCAGCAGTTTTGAGAAGCCTGTTAATGTTATACCCTAACTGAATGCATCCTTGTATTCTTCTTTTTTCAGTTACGCAGCTAGACTGTTTACTTCACGAACAAGACTGTATTCACAATCCACTGGTAATGATGACAAGCCTTTCCCATTTATGTCAAAATACAGCGAAAATAAATATAGCTCAGCAGAAACATTTAGGACACCTGAGTCTGCTACTTGGGAGTATCAGCCACATATTATCGCTCTAGGCATGATGGTATTATTCCTTTATGCAATTTTCCGAAGAGAAAATGATATGGATGATAACTTCGGTGAAATTTTGTATTCTGCTATGCCAGAAATGGAAATAAGAGACTTAAGGAATAAGATAAAGAGGTACAAGAAAATGGGACTTTATACAAAACATCTTGAAGAACGATTGAATGAATTGTCTTCTTAGAAAGTGAAAATAGACTTACCTCAAGATTGTAATTGCTTGGATAAATGATTGATAATTCTTATATGAAATGCAGTCAGTTTATTTAATAAAATCAAGTTTGATAGTCTTATTTTTCTTACTGTTAAAACATGAATTTCCTCGTTTTCCTTGTTAGAAAAAATATTTTATTATTATTCAGGGTTTGTATGTAATTATCTAATTATGTGAATTCCTTGTGATTATGCCACCAGGTGATGATAGTTGAAGTAGTGCCTGAGTTACTTATCTAAATCTTTAGAAAAAAGCCTAATTTTTTCACCTTACATGCACTTGGCCACAACAGTCTTAGTCTGATTCATTTATGAAACTTCAGTTGGAAAATTGTTGTTATTTGTGATGTGATTAAAATTGAAAATACATTGTATACTGTTGTCCATTTATTATTTGATAAACAGGTGAAAATTTAGATAAACTTTGAATTGGAAACTAACAGTATAATGCAAAATCTGAAAACCTGTGGTGTTTTGATTGATGTATATCTTGCAAAAAATTATTACATTATTAAATAACTGGCTGTTATAAACTGTAGATGTGCAGGTATTACACAAATGCAGATTATACTGTCAGTATACAGGGAGTGGACAAATGCATATGCTGTCAGTATACAGGGAGTGCACAAATGCAGATTATGCTGTCAGTATACAGGGAGTGCACAAATGCAGATTATACTCTCAGTATACTGGGAGTGGACAAATGCAGATTATACTGTCAGTTTACAGGGAGTGCACAAATGCAGATCATTCTGTCAGTATACAAGGACTGCACAAATGCAGATCATTCTGTCAGTATACAGGGAGTGCGCAAATGCAGATCATTCTGTCAGCATGCAGGGAGTGTGCAAATGCAGATCATTCTGTCAGCATGCAGGGAGTATGCAAATGCAGATTACACTGTCAGTGTACAGGGAGTGCACAAATGTAGATTTCACTGTCAGTATACAGGGAGTGCTCAAATGCAGATTTCACTATCAGTATACAGGTTGTGCACAAATGCAGATTACACTTTCAGTATACAGGGAGTGCACAAATGCAGATCGTTCTGTCAGTATACAGGGAGTGCTCAAATGCAGATTTCACTGTCAGTATACAGGGAGTGCACAAATGCAGATTATGCTGTCAGTATACAGGGAGTGCACAAATGCAGATCATTCTGACAGTATACAGGTTGTGCACAAATGCAGATTATGTTGTCAGAATACAGGTTGTGCACAAACGCAGATCATTCTGTCAGTATCCAGGTTGTACGCAAATGCAGATTATGTTGTCAGTATACAGGTTGTGCACAAATGCAGATCGATCTGTCAGTATACAGGGAGTGCTCAAATGCAGATTTCACTGTCAGTATACAGGGAGTGCTCAAATGCATATTTCACTGTCAGTATACAGGGAGTGCTTAAATGCATATTTCACTGTCAGTATACAGGGAGTGCTCAAATGCATATTTCACTGTCAGTATACAGGGAGTGCACAAATGCATATTTCACTGTCAGTATACAGGGAGTGCACAAATGCAGATTACGCTGTCAGTATACAGGTTGTGCGCAAATGCAGATTATGCTGTAAATACGTAGATATTACACAAATGTTGTCATTGTGCAGGTATTATAAAAATACTGTCAATATGCTAATATTACACAAATGCTGTCAGCATGATGATATTACACAAATGTTGTCTTTATGCTTGTATTACACAAATGCTGTCATTATGCTGATATTACACTAATGCTGTCAATGTGCAGATATTACACAAATGCTGTCAATATGCTGATAATACTCAAATGCTGTCAGCATGCAAATATTACACAAATGTTGCCATTATGCTGATATTACACTAATGCTGTCAATGTGCAGGTATTACACAAATAGTGTCAATATGCAGATATTATATAAACATGTATACAATGGTTCGCTTTTTAAAGTGTTCTATTCACAAGTAACAGATGTTTCCTTCTGGCTATGCTGCAACGCAATGAGTAACAGCATCATTCTGTGACATATACGAGGTTTCATATTAACCCTTAAGTGCGACAGTTATCTGAAACTAATTAATTAATCGATGTCGTATCATTACTTCATTTGTACACCTATATAGATAATCGTAGCTACCCACACGTTCAATTATAGTTTCATTGAAATTTCATTCTCACTTGTGAAATTTTCTCTACACGTTTTTGGTGGGATGACAATAGGAGAGTGACGCAGATGTTCATGACTTGAAACTTCACAATACAATACAGTAGTCGTATTCATTAATGCATACTCGGTGCATCTCATCAACACATACATAGAGAATTAATTCCCCGGTTGATACTGTTTTTTTTTTGTTGTGAACAAGTACGTTTTGTCTGGTTTACATTTCGTTAATTGGTTTCTATGATACGTGTTAATTTAAGACTTCTTATCGTAAAATTGACAACGTTACCTCGTACTTATCATCATACGATGACAGTTTAATTATCTGTAATCAACTTTCACTTCAACTTTGTATTAGTCTATACAAATGCAGAAGATATGTTTATAAAATATTTAATGATTTCCGCCATCGATTTCTTATCAGCTTTTTGTTATTGTTTTGTATAATCCAATCCTTGCGTATATAGATGAATAACTGTTATTGGTTTAACGTTTAGAAAGGACAATGTTTTCTTATAATGTTAAACATGTCAACGGTTGTGCACTGTGTATATCGCAGTTTCGTCTTTCGAACGTTCATAACATGGCTACCCTCGGTAAAATTTAATTTTACAATACGTGGAAGTTTCATATGAAATTTGCAGTTTGGCGAAATTGTTTTCAGAATGTTTCTTTGATATAATAGATAAAACTTCAATATCAATAGTCTTTTTTCCAGTTTGATTTACGTGCAGAGTTACAGGCAATTTTTAATTTTTATCTGAAGATGGTGTAGGAAAGGTTAGATTTCTATACATGGATTTATAAAACAAAATTTTATGGATGGTCTGAATTCTTTCCATAAAAGTTAATTAAGAATGTTTATCGAGTAATATAAACCTCGCTTTTTTTATTACATCGCAAACCTTCACACACGTGCAGAAAGAATGTCCTTGTTGAAAGCTGTGTCTGCCGGGCGCTCAAGACAAGTTCGTCTGCTCTTAGATCTGGGAGCATCATTGGAAGAACAAGACGACTGTGGACAGACGCCTTTAATTCGAGCAGTTCTTGTAGAGCACGACAGAAATAGGTAAGTGATTCAAGTATACATATTGATTCATGACATTGAATTATTTTGGATTTCGTTCATGTATAAAGTAAATGCATACGATAAAATACATATATCTTTGCTTCTGGTTAAACATCTGCAAACTTTAGGATAAAAATTATGACACTGCTGTCCTGGTTAATTAACGAGTGCGTCCAGTTATCGTCTTAAATCGATGATTTTCTTAGTACTAAGCAGGATGTCTAACAATTTGATTATAGGAATAGAATTCGGAATTCACATAATCTTCGGCAAATATTTCTGATGATATAAGTTTCTTTTTAAACCTCTACCTACACCATAAAACGAAGTAATCATTTCCAGATATTGTGTGTTACCGTGGTAACATCAGTACATTTCAATAAGAAGGCTTTACATTCAAACATTTACAATTACAATTACTTGTCGAGTACATAAAATAAGTTGTTTTGAAAGAAATATTCTTAGTCATGAACTTGCACGAGTGAAATGATTCTTTCAGGGACAAGATACTGAGAACTCTTTTGAAGAGGGGTGCATTAGTCAGTAAGGCGGATGTTGTTGGTAGAAATGCTTTGATGTGGGCATGTTTGTACGGGCGAGACCATGACGTAGCACTTTTAATTGAACATGCTGATGTCGATATGGATTTCAATATTGCGGACATTAACGGACAGACGGCACTATTCCATGCTGTTTCATCCGGAAATGCAGCGACAGTTAAACTGATTGTGACTGCCTTAGTAAAATATGGACTATCCACAGACACACCGGACAGTCGTGGGTTTACTCCATTAATGCACGCAATGCGTCTTGGACATGATATATGTGAAAGTATACTGATTTATGAAGGCAATGCAAAAGTTGGACTAACAGATTTTGAGAAAAATAACAAAAAAGACAAATGGGCAATATCAAGTCTGAGAGACAGGTCAAAGGTAAAAATATCACAAAATAAAGCGAAACAGTCTCAATTCCCGCCTATTGAAGGACAAAATAGGAGAACTGGAAACCGTTTTAAAAATTCTGATACCGATAGCAGTTTGTCGTCTGATGATGAGGATTTCAAAAACGATCCGACTAGTGGACACTATCTTGCTACATCTGAAAACAATATATATTCTTCAACGATTAGTGGATTGAACACACCTATGATAAAAACGTTTCAAAACGTGCCGCCATGTAAAATCCCGCCGTCAGCCATTGCATCTATAACCGGAAGTAGTATCGGGAATGTTGTGTCTAGTGACAATGAATCAGAGGTTGATTCAGTTGCCAGCACTATCATTGAAGGAAGGAGTATTAAGAAAGAGGCACCTCCGCCCGCGGATATAGTGGCTATATTTGGGATGAAGCAAGAACAAATGTCGTCCTCATTCAGACAAACAGCTGTAAAAGTAGAAGATCCTGTAATAGAGGAACGTTGTGATACACCAAAACCAAAAGGCAAAGGTAAATATGGAAAGATAAGAGGAATTCGTAAATTTTGGTATTGTGATAAGTCACACCTAATACTCAAAATATTTTGCCATGTTTGACCATGATGTACTTATTTATATTTTATAACTAGAGTAAATGTTTGATCAGATAAATAACATTAAAAACTGTCGTGTCAGTTTTATTTGAGTAAACCAACCAAACGTACAAATGTGAAATATTTTGTTATATTTCGCATTAGTAGAACTAAATAATTAATGTACCTGTGCTAGAATATCTTATATTGTAAAAAACTAAAATACCTATCATGTTGTCTTTTAGGGCGAAAGGATTCTGAAGCAAGAAAATGGATGCAACTGAAGAGAAATCTACGATTAACTGGTTTGAAAAAGAGCCAATCACCATTGAACAGCTCTCTTGGCGCCAGCCAATCACCGAGCAGTAACACAACCACGTCAGGAGGACTTCCTAACATCTTCTCTGACCGGAAGTCGCTTCTCTTGTCGAAAATAAAGAAAGATTCACCACAAATAGGTAAAAATCCTCATACGAGTCGTTCTGAAACAGAAAATAAGAACTATTCAGAAATATAAATGTAAAAGTGTTTGATATGAAAAAAATATTACTGACTCTGGAAGAATCAAAATGGAAATACGAATTATGTTTGTCTGTAACATTGTTTAATCATGAAACATTGTTAAATTTCATTGCGTAGTCTATTTATCTTCTAAAAGGTTAAAAATGTGAGTTATTGTCATTGTTTTAATGATATACAGTTTGCATTAAAATAATACAGTTGAACCTTTTTAATCCGAACTTGTTCGGACAGACAAATATGTTCGGGTTAGAGACTGGTTTTCGGAACACAAAGGTCCTGGACTCCAAAAGTTTTTAATGCGTAACAAAAATCGGGACCAGCTGGCGTGTTCGGTTCAGTGAGGATTCTGGATCAGACAGGATAGATTACAGAGGTTCTACTGTAATGCGAATATAGCAAAATGTAAGTCATTTGGCAAAAATGTTTTTGGGTTGGTTTCTGTATAAGTTACAAGAAATGAACAATCGTTCTGTACTTATGGGGTAAGCATTTTGCTTATGTTGTTATATGTATACATGCGTATGTGTTTATTTCTTTGTTGAAATATAATTATATAAAATAGAAACTATATATTATTATATATTTTTGTTGGGTAAATACCATCGTCTACTGTGAAGTCACATTTGTTGAAATATTAACAAGCCGTTATAAACTCTCGTAGCGTGTATTTGACGCTCAAAAGTTCAACATTTATACCAACTGATATGAAAAATACTACTACATTAGTGCGGCATGTTTCATTGATTTTCTTCGGTTTAGTATGTTTGTTTCATTGAATTCAAAATTCAGCGTGTTTTACAATAAAAGAACCGAACAGTTTTTTTTATAGTAAGTCATTTTATTAAACAAATTTTTCCTCGTAATCGCCAACTTTCAAAGTCAGACTTCCTGTTGTTTTTTTTTCAAAATATTTTTCGCAAAAATACTTCAGGCTCGACTCTATCAAGAATAATATAGATATTTCTTTAAAATTTTTTTTTTACAATGGCGTACCTATCCTATGTATTCAGGCTATTCGTCAGATTATTCTGTTGTTTTTTTCGGTTTATATTATTCTACTGCAGAATAAGTTGATAAATAATTTTATTGACTGTTATTCGAGAAAATGCGTGAATAATTTCTCATATAAAACAAAACAAAATCAATATATTCAAACTTAAATAAAGACTCGTATTGAACACTTTGTTTTAATATTTCATTGACACAGGTACCTGACTAGAAGGTGTCAAATTTAACAAAAAATAAGAGAATTCCTGAACAAAATAATAGATGTAAAAATACTTCACTTTATGCTGATTGCGTGAATGGAGAAAGCAAAACGTTTATGTCGGCTCAATTCAGGCGCTTTCTTCCTCTTCGAATTCTTCTCAAAGGGAGGTTATCGCAAACATTTTATTTAGTTTTACATATAAACATAAACCAATACTCTCCCTTTAGTCGCACATATTTTTGTTTGCAGGTACATATATTCAAATATAGACATCCAGCGAAGAAGCGTAATTCTACGACTAATGATTTAATTATTTAAGCATAGAAACAATTTTGTCTGCACTTTATAACTATCATACATAAATTACGTGACGCGTTATTGCATCGCTTGGTTAAAACGACTTACAGAGCTCCGATTAATGTTGTTTTATTCAGAGACAATGGCCTCTGTGGCCTAGTGGTTATGGTCTCTGAACTAGGAATCTTCTTCTAGTGAGTTCGAATCCATCCAAGCTTTACAAGTTTCATAGATGAAGAATCTGTCAAACTAGCTTACAGGTCAGTGGTTCTACCTAGGTGTACGCCGTTAAACCTAGAAAAGACCCTAGCAGTTGGTGTTATGTTAAACCTCAGAGAAAAAAATATTCAGATGTATGCATGTGTCCAATCCCTGGTCGAGTTATTGCCCTTTAAAATCGAGGAATGAGTTGGTCTAATACGGCGTACTCAGAATGGTAAGGTGCTGTATACACATCTCAGATCCGGTTATTTCCTATTAGTCTGATGTGATATAAATGACCATGAACTTTTAAATGTATATCAAAAATGCTTTAAACTGTACATTCTCTTTTTTAAGAAAAGGCTTTGGTTCTCACCACATTAGCATGCGACTATACAGGTATTTCTCTAATACTGGAATTTGTCCAATTCTCACCTGCATGAACCCAGTTTTGACGTACTAGAAGAAAAAAAAACCTAATCACACTCAATATAATAGTAGATTTCACCATGAAGAATTTCAAACTCACCACGCGAAATCATTGCAATTGCTAGCGTCGTGGTAATGGAGGCGCATTTAACATGTTTGGGTAATAATAAAAGGAGATAAAAGATCTCTGAATGAATAAACTTAATATTTCTGTAAAAAGGTGATCTCTAAATATTTTTAATTCAGAGATCCATCATTTTCATGAATTATATTTTTTTCTTTAATTATATATCGGGAATAAAGGCAGCTTGCTTCATTTCAAATAAATAAGACCATAACAAAATTTGAGGATATGACTGTTGAATGTGTAATTTCATGTTTGCAAGGTATCTGCTTTATTGAACAATAATTATAAAACGACGATTTTTTCCATAAGAAATGGCTAATCTCTACATCGGAGAAAACAATGTCTAATTACTTCCGTACGATACCCAATAGAAAATCTTATTAAACTGTACTCCATGTCGCTAAATGATCAGTGTCATATTGTAAAACAAAACAAATAAATGGTTGCACAAATGCCAAAATCAAGTGAAGCAAAAAAAATCAGCCGTGCAAACGTCATTCGATGACAATAATGACGTCATGTTGACGAATGCATCTGCTTAAGGCAGTGACGTCATAATCATGTCATAACGTCATTCATTATCACCAAGGCATCATTTGACGTTCGGGTAAATAATGGACAACCCAGGTGGTGGTGAAAATCTGGGAGGCCCGGATTCTACACCGTCATCATCAGGATCGTCCACTCACGAGTGTGGTGAACACGTGTCAAGGTAACAAGAATAGTTAATTATAACACAATAATAATATTAAATATAGATCTTCATTTATTGTAAAATAAAATGGAACGATGTTTGTTTGTTTGGCTGTTCATGAATGTACATGCTCTATTTTTTAATAATGTGTACTTCACACGACTTCGATTAATGTGTTTGGCTCGACTTCTATAATAATCCCATCGATGCTAAAGTAACTGTAGACTGCATGTTTACAACTTATTTATTTTATGTACATCATTGTTTTGCTAGGAGCTGTCTTAATAGGTACTTTATGACGAAGTCATAATACTATTTGTTTCGTTTGTTTCAGTACATAATAGAAGTAAAGTTTACTTTAATACTTAAAAGTGGACAACTATTAGTCTTTGAAAAAAAAACGTCTTTAAAAAATGGTTGGTTTGCAGTTACACGCCAGACTCACTTAACAATCCCCGACCCTAATTTTTAGCGATGTTGTATTAGTTCCCAATTCCAGCTTTTCCTTTTCAATATAGGCATATAATGCTAAAAATATTTTTTTTAAAAAAAGATGCCCAACTTCCTATAAACTGTTAAAATTTTGGGTCGATTGACCCTGGAAATCAGCTATTTTTTTAGGATGGCCATAAATCATAAATTTCTGCTTTTGCTTCACGACAGAAGTGTTTATAAGACGGAAGAACCTCATTTCAAATCAAACATCTAATTTTGAATGCTTAGTATTTGCATAAAAGATCGTAAACATTTAAACATTATCCGAATATCAGACTATCAAAGGATTGAAACCTTTGCATAAATGTTACTTCAAGCATTTATGTTATAAAAACAGGCATAACTTAAGATGTGAATGGTTGACCATTAACGTATCATCGTAACTATTTTGCTCAGTAGCCCAACTTGGATCATTTGTTTTGACGGAATTGTTTTCATGGAATTTCCCCGTACAATTCTCAAATATAACAGCATCGCAAACCATTCAATATTACAGATCACGGCGATTTTTATGTATACCCTTACACCGAGTACCCGGATGTCACAGTTTGCCAACATATTCTGACAGCAATGTTGCCGTGGAAAACGACAAGCGAATGGTACAAGGAACTTCTGTCTGATCTTTAAAATGTTGTAGTTCCGAAATAAATGAGGTATATATTATATGTCTGTAGTTTTTCTTTCATTCGTTAAGACGTGACTTTGGATATGTTAAAACAAACAGCATTTTAACTTAATTAGTTGTGCTAATGTCATTCCTATTGTGGACACCGCAACTCGCGTAGGAGAAGAATTCTGTGACCAAAAGCTCAGCCTCATCAGAATTTTGCAATAAGATTATCTACAACAGTCATAAACCCATATTATGTTTCACATCACACATTGCTAAAACTATTGAAATGCAGCAGCATTCGCGAGTAATGAAACGATCGCACAAGATAGTGCTGTAGATCTACAGCATGGACATACATGTATTAAGTGTTAATTATAAACATAATTCTATATTTACAGTACAATATTACCACCCTAAAATTGCCATATAGTGTTGAACATTACTAATTAAAAATGAATGTATAATTTGACTGGATGCACTTTAAAAAAATGATGACTATGGAACACTAACCACTGATTATAGTGGAAATATTTGTTTTTGATCATAGCATATTAATGTTTGACTACCAAGGAGCTATAGTTGTTCGATAGGACTATCAGCTTGTAACCTGGAACAAATAACGTGTATGATAAATTTTCATCTAATTACCATCCTTAAATAGTTTAATCATTATCATTCATTACGACTCTACCATCTAAGGCACGCTAATTTACTTCATCACAATGTATTAAATAAGTTTGTCTGTTTATAGAAACGAAAAACTGCGGTATGCCAACCATTTGCAAATCATTTATTTGTATTTAAACAAGACATCACAATTTCTTCTTATCTAAGGAGTCTCTTCATTTAATCCTTATGAGGAGATAACTCATGCTAAGTTTCTGATAACTCTACGCACATCCCAGTTGAAACAAACACAGCTTTCATGTGATGGATCGATGTGTCAGAAATGAGAATCAAATAGAATATGAAAGAATATTTCGCCAGTTGTTCAGAAACCATGGTTACTGAGACTAACCACCGAGTCTTTCATCAATAGTGTTGTTATCAAACATGAAATCTTTTCAAACATTGTAATATCATCTTTGTTCATGCATTATGACAGAAAATACATAGTTATGAATAAAATACTGTGTATAACTGTATTAACATTACTAATATATGATTCCAAATATTTTCGCAAATAGCGAAGTGATATCATGAAACGACTAGGTGAATTAAGATATTGTTGTCGTCTATCGCATGACCCGCTTCCATAAACACACGGGGGACTTCCTTTTTTATTGAAACCATTGACGTCGCTGCTCCTGTCCGATATTGTATTCCTCCAATGAAAAAATAAAACAAACTTTAGAAATTGTATACATAAGAATAATGGCAAATCTCATAAGAATTCATATTTTCTGATCTTGGCTATCCTATCGATGTGTTTCCATTAATTGAAATGCATAACGTAGGCTGTAGTCATTTTTTTATAATTGTTCAATATATGAAGGAACTTAATTGATTATTTATTTATTCTAGTCAACATTGCCTTTCACTCTGTATTCACACAATGTCGTGACATCGTGTGTGGATGTTTTATACGGATTTTATAATTACAAAGAATTAACATAATTTATCAGGAGGTACGTGGTAACAACTAACATCATCGTTACTATGCGTGGGCGTTATTGTTGCTGTTTTGCACGTAACAACTGACATTTTCCTCTTAGTGGTTAGAATTAATTCACTGTCTTTGCAAGCAGTCGCCTAATAGTTTGATAAGACTTTGCAGCGAATGATTTGCATTTTTATAACCTAGATATAACGCTTAACCACATTTCGAGTGTGTTTCAACATGTGTTTGAAGATTTTTTAATTTATATATGAATAAATTTACAGAAATCAGTTAACAACTGTACTGTCCACGAATATAAACTTCATACGAATATCAGAAAGCAGGACAGGGTCCACAGCAATTACAATGCTAGTTATCATACAAGGATTATTTGGGCGCATCAAGATACTGTAGTAGATAGATAGATAGATTTTATTTAGAAAATAAGACATGTCCAACATTTCACACATTCCATTAGTCAACAGAGTGGTTTTGTATTCTGCCGATCTCAGATTCTATATCGGTATCTGTCAATTTTTCTTGCCTGCTAAAGAAAAAAAAATGAACGAAAAGTTACGCCTACCTACCGATCTTGTATTTTTTTGGAGATGTTAACTAGCGGAAACCAGGAACTTTTTTGTGCCAAGCTCAATGTAGTTGACAGCCATTACATGTAGTCAGTTTATATCGAAATGAAGCTATTTTTATGCGGAATTTAAGTCACTAACTCAAGACGGTCATAAGAATTCAAATCTGGTGTTATTACATCAACTTATTGAAATGCATAATTTTCTTCAAAAATTATTATTGTGAAATTTTTGGTTCAAGATATTAAAACAGGCTTTTATTTGTGAATTTGGGAGCGGCGGACGTTCACTCAGATCTAGACGGAGAACTTCAATATTCTACTGATTAGTTTACGAATATCAACTTATTAATGGTTTATATATGTAGTTAGAAAAAAGTACTTCAGATAAACTCATTTTTTCTGTCTTTGCATTTACATCAAATCATTTATACGACCGACTAGTCGTCCTGCACTAAATATCTATAAAAATAGATTGGTAGATTTAATCATTGAAACGCGTTATTTGAAAGTCTTCTGTATGTTCAGGATACCATAGAAATAGGACAACGAGGATCTGCCCGCCAACAGATGATACTGTAGAACACGAAATCCCAAACACCCGACATGACCCCCGTCTCTGACAACGCTGTATAATTGGTAACTATAATGTGAAAAATATGATTTATCATTCTTACGAAACACCGATTCCTCCCACTGTCCTAATATATCATCGCTTTAAAATATTCAAGTCATCACCACATACGAAGATCTGAATTTGAGCTTTTTGATAACAAGTTTTAAATTTTTTTGCGCGAGTTTATTCATGATTCACGAGCTAATCTGGTTAGTTTATACCAATATGTTTGATCGGGATTTCTTCTCAAAGTTGTGAAAACAATCAACATGTTCTAGTTATTAAATTGTATTAAGCACAAATCTCACCCGACATATCAAGTTATCAGATTCCCACGCTCGTGTCCTTATCATGTATAATAGTAAAACATAGTCATTGTGGGTTTTAATGATAAAACATATAATATGGTATTTAAGCTTGTTTTTTAAAGTCACTTATGAACATCATACATTGGAATTATTCCGACATTTTTCTCGTGCACTGATATTTTAAGCAATATTGTTTTCCATTTAATCAATCAATTAGCATCTGGCATGGAAGTGCATTCTTTCTCAAGTTATTATATTTTTTAAAACTAAACCACCGCCATCCTATTACCCACTCACAATTTGGTTTCAATTTATTGACCCCTTAATAGATAGAAAATAGTTTCTGAAGAATTAAAAACTTGAGAGTTCCTTCTGTCAATAATGAATTGATATATTACATGTACATGTATATATTTAATATGTTCTCGTTTTATGTATTGATGGTGGTTTGATTATATCATAATTTGCGCAGAGCAAATAGATACGTGTAATTATATCATTTAGGACAAGCTATTCATTGTTTGTCTGAAGTGTATTAGATAAAGTCAAAATGAAATGTCTGGATTAATGATATAACAATATTTTAATGAGTAAATATCTTAAAATTAATCTTGATAATAAAGCTTGTATATCATTGAGAAATTAACAGAGATATTTATTGCGTATTTGTCGTTTAAAAATGATCAACAAATTATAAAGAACCGAGGTAATGAACACATAGTACAATATGAATGAATTTAATGTTTTATTCGGAGAAAAAGCAATAATGCCCAGTAAAGATCTTCACGGAAGCTCGATGGTTCCACCAAAGTGTACGTCTATGATATTATCTTCCTTCACTGTTAAAGCTGATGATCCTGGTTGCTGGTGCGAACTTAAACCCCATTGAAAAAAAGTAAAGATCTGAAGTCTTCACAGAAGATCGGTCTCACAATTGTTCATCGTTCGTACAACACAAACTTGAAATGTTTACGTCACCTCCATCAACTCAATAAAAAAATTGCAACAAGCGTTGGTTTTAAACGATAATTGTTCTGTTTTTTTTATAATAACCAATGATTCTTAGCGTACAAATATTACAATAACCATAGACCAATACTAACCATATTATCATCATCATGTTAAGCTGTCACGTAAGCATGGACAAAGGCTAATTGTCACATTTTTTATTTGTGTTCATCGTAACATTTGTGACAAAAGAACGCACACAATACAATCTGTCTCTGAAGACTTTGACGGTTCCTGACGTCCTTTGTTTACTTTATTGTGATTACAGAGATTTGTACATGTAGACAATGCCAACTAATTAAAGTCTGTTATAGAAATGACTTTCTCAATAATTTTGTTCTGTTCTGTTCTGTTCTGTTCTAATAATTTACTTTAACATTGACTTTAGCGGGTGAAAGCAGTTTACAGTTTATTGTTACACTTAGCACATATAATATTTAGACAAGAGGTGTAAATACACTATAAAGTATTATTAATTGTGAATCAGGCTGTAATAACAATGTGATGGTAATACTTGTAACAAATGGTAAATTACAATGTAAATAGAAATTAGGTGATTCAGTCGATCTGTCGATCTTACAGAGGGAAAAATTTTTTTCGTACATTGTAGATTAATTTAATATTTTTAATCTTGTCTCTATTTAAAGCAAAATAACGACTTACCGATATTAATAAATGTTGTAATAAACATTTCTAAGATATTGGTGTGTATTATATACAAAGAGAGAAATTGATGTAAATTTAAAAATAGCAAACATGTTAAATTATTCATACTTGTCTCTTGATATTTTTATCAAAATTAATAAAGTTTTACATGTAACACATAAACTATGAAGACAGCGAACTGTATTTTATTTTGAACTAGAGGTGGCTACTTTTATCCTTTTCATTCTTTATAACGAAATATTGACGGCTTATTCTCTAAGTAAAATATGTTCTTATAATTTAGAGAAAATTTTAGAACTTTTTATATAACGGTATCGTAAATAAGACAAATTTGTTGAACGATTTTATCTTTATTTTGGAGACAATTATTACTAAGACAGTTACAAATACTAATAATCAACTTACTAATAATTAATTAATAAGGAGGCATTGTGATCTAGAAGTAGAGCGTCCGACCTCTTATCCGAAGGTCCAGAGTTCGAATACCGGCTTCCACTGGTTTCGTTCATGAACTTCACAATCTCACTTTTCGGACGCAGTGCTGGTGTAGAGTCCAGGAAGCGGACTCGAGCGTGATTAATATAGGCAAAATTACTTGTGTCACAATCGAGCTAAAATAAATTAGCATAAACTAAATACTAATAAATACTAAAATTAAATTCTACGTTTGTAACAGTCATAAATACAGTAATTAAATCAGCAATTATGTGTTTTAATTTAAAAATACGCTTCTATCTTGGTATGATTTAATGTTCATAGATATCTATTTCAAACATAAAGCATAAAGTCCAACAGTTTACATGTCATTGATATACAAATACAATACATGCATAGTTACACATCATATATTAATTATAATTGAACAAAACAAAAACATATTTATAAGTTTTTTTTTAAGTTTTTAAATGTAAGAACCGAAATACAAGCCGAATCAAATCCGAATACGTCTCATACACCTCTCTTAACCTGTCTTATTCTTCGAATATTTCTGACAAATATCTTACGTTAATACAAACATATTTTACGCAAATTATTATGCAGTACTAGTATGTATATAGATGAAACTCAGTGAAATAAATAACAACACGTATTTTCCAACGATTGCAACTTCAGTATACGATAAAAAATGTACGACCAGCATTTTTTTTATATCCGTAGTTTACATGTGCTACTTACTTTAATAATAGAGTGTAACCTCTCTAAAGTAACACCCTTTGGGAGAAGCAAAATTATGTTGTTGTTGAGAGGTTGTTGCTCTAGAGAGGTTAAAATAATAGTTAAATCGTACAGCGGGAAAAAAATCGTGCTGTTGTTGAAGTGAGGTTGTTGCTGAAAAGTGGGTCTCTCGGGAGAGGATGCATTGTACGTGATTTAATTTAAAAGGAGGACGCAAACTTATATTTTTTCATTCTTCGATCGTCGTAGTTTTAAATAAAGCAGATATAAAACCGAATTAAGTGTAGTTTACTTTTCTTTTCGTCGCAGTAATTATAAAACAATTTTATGGGTAAGGCATTAAGAGATATTTCATCATAACATTATGAAAAAAAAACTTTCTGAATTGAAATACACAGCGTTTGAACAGTACGGCAAGTAAAATACATTTGCGTATAGGTGTAAGCACAAATTATAAATTTTGTGGTCATGGCACGAATGCATTAATTTGAAAAAAATATTGCACGTGCTTATTTCTCACTATCTCAGTGATATAAAAGTCTGAACAGTTAAATATCCACGTGCCGCACGGATTTCCACAGCAGTCATAGTGTTGTATGTATGTTTTATACTTGTTTTTAATGCTTCAACAGAAAATTTGAGGTATACATCGTCGTGACAGAGGAATTAATGAATCATATCAAGAAAGAACTTACGAATCATTAATCAACAAATTAGAAGCAAATTTATGTAGTTAGTTAGTTAGTTAGTTAGTTAGTTAGTTAGTTAGTTAGTTAGTTAGTTAGTTAGTTAGTTAGTTAGTTAGTTAGTTAGTCAGTTAGTCAGTTAGTCAGTTAGTCAGTTAGTTAATCATATCTGAGTTAATGTATTCACAGTATTACGGCAGTCGAAACCTGTTTTCTACATTACTAAAAATGACAACAAGCAGAATGTACAGTTTACAAGTAATTATATACTTATATACCATACTATTATATCATCATTTTAATCATTTATAAGCTATTGATAGTTGTTTATATGGCAACAAAATATAAATTCCGAACAACTGTTGCTCGCAATGTTTCGTCCAGTTCTTCAGATTTGATTTAATAAGCTGAAATTGATTGGATATTATTTGAATGCACGATACATAATTATCTAAAGTTGACCAGAAAAAAATCGAAAACACATTAGTCATTCAGTATAGGAGCTTATAACAAAATGAAAATTCTTTCCAGGATGTTTAATTGTTGTTTGAATAATTACGGAGAGTTTCATTCAAAAACAACTATCACGGTAGGTCAGTGACGTCCACCGCGAACATAATAATTATTATAACGTACAAGCGACAAAAATGTTCGTCACCAAGGTATTTATACGTTTCTTTTGAAAAGAATGGATACCGATAGAATGAGTAACATGATATTTTTGAAACATTGATGTTTTGGTATGCACGTACTACAGTGAGCTTTGTTTCCGTCAAAATAAGGACGAGTTTGTGTCAATACAACAGAAAGGTTACATGCGTTGAGTCACAGATTAGGCAATGATTAAGCTAAATTCCTTCTCTCTCATTGATTATATATCCCTAGTTACAAACTGGATAAATATTGATGTGAATACAAAAGGGTCGTAGGGGACCATCAATAACACGGGATTTGATTGACACATCTATGATACCTACACACATAGTATTGATGTATCTTCATATTACAGTAGATAGTCAAATCATCCGTCCATTCTTCATGTGTCAAAATTTATAGATAAGATTTTTAGGATTATTTCAATTTTGTTGATAAACTCAAGTGCCAAAATAAATGTTATCATTTCGGCAAAATGACCAATTGGGTTTATTAGCAATTAGAGTACCGAAGAGTGTAGTCACGTGATTATGTTCAATAGATGTACAATGTGATGTTCAATAACATATGTTCGAAGATTTTCCTAAGTTGATGGACATCCAAATTAAAAGTTTGATTGAATATTGTACACAGTGTACACGTCAGGGACTTAACAATAATGAAATGTTTGCAATAGCATCGAAACATATTCAAATACAGGAGCTATAAATAAAGCGATTTTCATGTGTTTATAAAAAATCAATGAATTCAATAAATTTGCCTTTTTTGGAAATTTATCTTATTCACCGTTTCTGCTGGCTTCAAGTGCACCCGAAAAGAACCGCCGTAGCTATACTGAGGCACACCGAGGCGCGTGCCTCGATTAAAAAATTTGGCAGGTAATGAGAAAAATTGACAGGTTGTAGTAAAAAAAAATCTCATCAAAGTGCAGAAGCGTGTAGCGCCCATTACGCACAATATACACACGCGTATAAAAATTCCTTAAGTTGTAGAACATTTCCCATACCCTCCCCACCATCGGCACTTCGTGCCTCACTGTGCGCATAAACAGTTCATTCCTGCTTACGCCTAAAGTACATACAATATTAACATATAATTGAAACAATAAAAGTACATCGCAATAGGCATTAACGCAATAAAATTCAAAATCTTAACATAGATAGCAGTTCTAGATGCAGCCAACAATATCTGTATTAAAATAATAAAACAAAACTGCTATTAAAATATTATTTTGCAGCCCTTTTAAGAGAAAAAATCAGTGTTAAATCATATGTGAACAAAATAATTTCATTTAATATGTATTTCAAATGCAATATTTACAGTTTTCATAAAAAAAACAGCTGTTCATTGTACAATACACGAATCTTTTTATCATAAATAGAACTAAGAAATAATTAATTAAACAGAGAGAACAGAGCAAATTACAACGAAACTAACAAAAGCCGAGTAGCCATTCTAATCTAATTGAATGAATGGATCTTATAATATTTATAATAATAACTTATTATATCAAATATATTCTAATCTAATTGAATGAATGGATCTTATAATATTTATAATAATAACTTATTATATCAAATGTGCATATTAAATTCCTCACAGGGAGGCATCGTGGTCCGATGTTCTAAGGTCCCGAGTTCGAATCCCGACTTTCGACGGGTTTCATTCATGAACTTCACAATTCCATTTTTCGGTCGTAGTACTGGTGTAGTGTCCAGAAAGCGGACTCAGCGTGATTAATATAAGCAAAATTGCTTGTTTCATAATCGAGCTAAAATAAATTAGTATCAACTAAATTCCTCACAGAATTTTGTAATAAATGCTGTGTTTTTACTATTGTCATTCAGTAACAAATTATCATCAATTGTCATATTCTATATTAGTGATGTGCGAGTTTTGTTATTTCAGATCGATATTTTTGACAGGTCAAGTCTATTTTCCGCGTGTTTAAGATAAGCGTGGATTATCTTGTTTTGTTTCCAGGATATGTCCACACAATATGGCGACCCCCCGAAAGTTTAATCAGAAAATTATGCCACAAATATTTCATTCTTCATTAATGAATGGCGTTGACAGACAGAGGCAACAGATTGTATTATGAATAAATGTACAATGTTTATTCACTTCAAATTGTTGGCGAAGGATGATTACAATTAATAAAATTTTCTTTAGAATTATTAGTAATAGTTTTTAAAAATACTGGTGACTAACCACGGAATTTTATATCAGCAACTGAATGTATGAGAGTATTTCTGAATTATCATAGAATATAAATACTCAATTAGGAATTTATTCTGGTCATACCGGGCGTAAGAAGAATTCGTGTGAATCAAAATAGCATAATTAACAATATTCCTATTTCCAAAAATGCTTAGGAGCAGGACGAAGAACAAGGTATTGTTCCTGATACTAAGAGTGTTCATATACAAGGAATAAATCAGACTCATGAAAATAAACTGACATAAAATATGGTGAAGAAAGCTCCTAATACAAAGAAAACGTTACCAAAAAGCGATTAGAGATATATGTGATACGTCAAGACAATTTTCCTAAATTTAATATGTAATTAAAGCGAGAAATAAAATGAAAAAAAAAACGTTCATAAACCTCGTCCACCAAACTTTGACGAAATACATTCATTTTAATTACAATGCATTATACGGGATAAGAATAACTTTCTCGCACGCTCAAAGCAAATGAAATGAATTACAAAAGATTAAGCAGCTCGGATATTTCTCTCTGAGAAGTTTTTAATTTGCTAAAATGAATACAAGTTTGTATTCACGGTGTTCATCTAAAATTCTCAACAATTTTCCGGGACAATCTGGTGAAAGAACCTTCCTATTTGAAACCAGAATCGCTATTCAGTCACAATTTAGTTGTTACTAACTGTATCAAGTACTAAAAGAACACAATACCAGTGCACCACATGCACCAACAAATAACTTATATAACCGAGTGAGTTTGATTGATGTTCTTACGTTCCATTTTTTTCCTTTTCTTTTCTTTCACAGAGACCGTGTCCAAACTCACCGTATACGCACCAAACATGCATTTTTTACCCAAATATATTACGCGCAGAGATTTTTTGTATACACCACCGATAAATATTTACATGTATTGTTTGGAGAAGAAATTTCAATTGTAAAATGATTCATTCCTTATAACTTAATCTTGTAATAATTAAAAAAAAATCAGACATCAAAAAATTGTTGCCATAATTGTATCAACATCATTGTAGAACAGCATTAAAGAAACAATTAGCATTAGCGTACTTCCAACCCTGGAAGATAAACACTTGACATTATATAAATCAAGACCAATTATGTAATTATTCGGCATATAAAACATTTACAGAACAGCCCCTTCTTTGAAGTTGTAATTTTTTCTTGCTTGTCTTCTTTACGCACAAACATGTATCGATCTTTTTTTATGTGAAAAAATAATGGATTTCTTTGCAATATAAATATAGCACAATGACATAATGTGTGAGCCGTTACTTGATAAAACTTTGATTTTATACCGTATATAAATCACACATTATGGGGTTTCCATTAGGGCTTAAATGAAAACCAAACGGGTCAATATGGCGAGATTAGCTTGTCACGTCTTATCGTAAGTTGACTTTTAGTAATGGAAGTCTCTTGTTCCTGAAGGATTTCTGTACAATTTCTATTTATCCTACCTGATATAACAAGGGTCTATCTATTGAATATTCATGTTAAATTGTGATTAACTTATCTGTCATTTCATTGGACAAGCGGTACGTTTATCACCACCCATGTATAGGTGAGAAAATGACAATATTTTGATAAATGAGTGGAACAGATAACACATCGTAAAATTAAACATAGACTTATTTGCGAATAGAACTTAACTCAATAGTTTTGGAGTGTTACTCGAGTGAAATTAGAAAATCAAAAAGGACCGTTATAGATCATTCAATTGACAAGCTTTAGCATTATTTGGTGTTTGCTTTTGTGTTAGTGTATGTATATGTGGCAGAGAACTTAAGTGTATATACAGTTGACACTAGTGTGTGAATTCTGTGACTAACTCTAATAATGGAAACAAGAACTTCATCTTCAGAGTTTACCACTATATGACATTCAATTTTACCACTGTAAGTATTGCTTAAGTTATACATGTACCGTTATGTTTGCTCGTGAATAAACGTCATATCATTAATGGTCATGCAGCGCGCATCAAAATAAAGAACTAATTAATCTCTTAACGCTTCAACTCCCGCGGAAATTACTTTAAGGACACTGTAAAAGTTCCAAGTTGATTTTAATGCTCAATTCCATTTACACGAGTGATACTTAATCATACTTCCGGGCTGCTTATAACAAGAAAATGTTTTATGTTATCAGATCATAATTATTACTGATTTCTAACATTAATGTCTGGACGCATCGGATATGTATGGTGGTTTGTATAAGTGATTAGTGTGATAGATTGAATAAAACATTTCTCGTATTTGTTTTGTTTAGTTTCACACGGAGCACTTGAATGAAAACGTGTCTTCCAAACCTACAAGGTATGTTGATATGTAAACGAATGAACAAGGCATTCCAGGTGCCTGTTAAAAGAGCATGCACGAATCAACTGTAATTAAGTACATCAAGTTAGTAAAATTAGTGAGCTAAAATGAATGAAATTAAAACAACATAAAAATTGTGTCGTCCGTTATGTACACGGTTCTCTAAATACTCACGTCAGTGCACTTGAAGCGTTCTAAGTTTACTTAAAGTGATTTTTGCAGAGATATCATATTACAAATACTGTAAAGATGAAACAATTCTGGATTGAAATTGCTATGCTCGTTTGAAGGAGGATATTGAGGACCTTTACACACGGAGACGTTTCCTACAATCTTCATTTATTTGTGGTCTAAGTTCGCGAGGGCTGTTTTCAAGTAATTCGAGTATCCAGAACAAATAAAATTGTTGTTTTATGTGAAATATCACCACGAAAGATTGAGGTCTCCATTAAATTCTATACACTATCATTGATGTGTCTCGGTTTATCGAGACACCTGACGTGTTCTAGCGATAAAACGCGATAACCAGTCGAGTTTTCTATCGTTCCCTATCAATATATATTTTCATTTTCATTACGCGCCTATCATGTTTGTATTTGGCTTATACAATAGAATTTCGGCGTAAATTATCAAGTGTCAGATACAGGTTTTGTTTGTATGTAGATATGAACTAACACCTTGATCATTTGTATCTTGGATTGTCGGTCAATGATTTCACTATATCATACACACTAATATGAATTCCTGACAATTTATTAATAATTAATTTAACGCAAAATATATAAATATATGAATGAAAAATGTTCAGTTCTACTGGCTATCTGCGGCTATATAAACTCCGTATTGCTCAACCAGGTGTAATATAATTTGCATATTTTGGCTGAAGAATGACTTAAAAATTAAATATTATATTACATGTAGTATCAAACAAAAATTCGCACTTGTTATAGATTGTAAATAATAGTAAAATCATTTCTAAAGCGAATTTTTTTGTTTTTTTTTTCAAATGCTTCAGGGTGTGGTGTACATACTAATGTAGTTACTTGTATTCTGGTCACTTTTAAAATACATGTATAAGAAATTCACATATTCAATTCAAAACCTCGCTATATCTCGTACTAAAGATGAGATCTGATTGTACATGTATTTTGTACGAATTAATTGTCGTTTTAATACTTAAGCTCGAGCTTTTAATGTTTTTTATTTAAATTGATTTTAGAAAACACAATAAAATCCCGTCAAACTTTGATTAATCATCTGTTATTTATAAACCATTCTTTGCAACAATTTATCGCGATATCAGCATAGTATTCAATAAATAATATGGAAATGTATTTAATGTGTATGCATGTGCATTAAATTTATTAAAACTTACACCGCAGAATTTATACAATGGATATGGAAAATGCGATAAAATTTCACACCAATCTATTTTATCTGTCAGGCCGAAACAAGGTACAAAATTACCCTAAAGTAATAAGGTTCATTTTGCGAGCACAAACCATCAGATAACAGCCAACTGAGCAGAGAATCTATGTTCTAATCTAACTTGGTGTTGAACTTTTAGGGCACGATGTGGTCAAGTGATATAATCATCCACTTGGGAAAGGGAGTTCAAATGTTCTATTTCTTCTTCCGGCGCCACCCATTTGGGAGCCGTTTACAAATGGTTACCATTAAAAATATTGTCTCCCTATCTGACACTTTGCACACAAATATAGCATTGACAACGCGTAATGTGTCAAAGTTGTCTCATATGCAGTGTACATATTTAATAATGTTTGTCGGGTCCGAAAATATTGTCTGTCCGACATTGTAAACACTTGTTATGTTACTACTTACGTAATGCAATAATTAAAAAATACAATTTTGTTCCTGTACAAATGTTTACTTTCCCAGAACTTCAGACAAGTCGCCCGAGTCACAGACTGAGAATGAGTGCAAAATTAAAAACAATCTTTTTATCTTGTGTACTTTCTGATTCTGCATCAATTTGGAATATGTCTCACACTAGGTAAGAACTTGCGACAAACAATGTTGTTGCTGTTGCATTTGTGCCGTGAGCGCTACTGAGCTGTTTGCGTAAAAATAAGAATTAGTCCAAAGGACATGTCAGAATATTTTCAGCATGATCGTAATTTTGAATTGCAGAGTCGATTGTATACTCTAGTTTTAAATCCCAGTTGCTTAATTTATTTTATTCGAAAACATGTACGCAATTAAGCATTGGGTAACGGAACGTTCCTTGTGTATAGTGTAGTACACGAACGTACATTGAATATGCGAATTGAACAAAAACGAAAACTGGCACGTTAGCATTGAAGCAGTTATAAAGTAATCTGGAACTGCCGCTTTTATACTTTTTGAGCGATTTTAGAGCATTTACATAAAGTCTCATAGGCTTGTATAATAATACTCTGAATATATCCCTTCGTATCAAATCCATGCATAGATTAGGCGCATAATTTGTTTACGCCAAAAAAGTGTTGAGACAACACAACTGTAGCTTTTTTCTAGTTGATTGAGATGACACATCATGGTGTTTTTGTAATAATTGATGTTCTCATTCAATATCCTTATGGATAAGAAAACCTGTTTTACTGCCGTACTTTTGTCATAAATGTACATGTTCCTGCTGACTTTTTTATATTACGTCATCTTACATCCGCTTCAACTTTATAAATATTAGATATAGTCAAATATTATTATGTTACAGTGCAACCTCCCTCAGCAACACCCTTTGGGAGAAGCAAAATTATGCTGTTGTTGAGAGGTTGTTGCTCTAGAGAGGTTAAATTAATAGTTTAATCGTACATTGGGAAATCATACTGTTTATGAAGGGAGGTTATTGCTCAAAAGAGAGCCGGTTTGGAGAGGATGCACCGTATTATATAATTGTTTGTCTAAGGAAGGAACCAAGATGATAGAAATGGTCGATGAAAGTGGAAATTTGTGGAATTTAACTTTTTAATTGTGAGCATTTGTTAACAGCATTATTTATTCCAATAATATGCAGAGACAATGAATTCTTGATGCGGTATATTCATCGTTAGCCCGTATGTTTAATGCCTCCATAAAATGCGCTTTTGAAAAATTCAATTTAACAACATCCAACGAACACTTTTCATACATTTGATATATATTTTTTTTAAAAAAATCATACAAATAAAAAATTACTGACAAATATTGTATTTTATAGAACTATTCTCTTTTGTTTATATGTTTGCATAACATTTTAAACGACATGTTAGTCACAGGTGGAATAAGATCACTACGTATAAATCATGTTTATCACATGTATAAGCTAAAATAATGGTTAACTTAACATACTCCCAGAAATGTATTTTCAGATGATGGTCAATGCTTTAACAATTGAAACCGATAAAAAGATAAGTCATATTTTTTCACTTACGTACTGTACTTTGGGCAAGTTCTCATAAAGTGAATATTTATATTTTGCCGTCACTTCCCCTTTCCTTGTTTCATTTTAAAAGAGAGCAAAACCAAAAGATTTAAGCTCATATAACTACATTATGTATAAGGCATGGTGTATATATATATTCTACAAATGCTTTTAATCTCACCTACAAATATGAACATACACATACTTGCATAAAATATATTTGGTTTTTCTCTAATCAGGACGTATATTATTTACAAAAGGGGAAGTTTTTCAATAAATAAGTATAGATATTATCAAGTTTTAACTCGATAATGATCTTGTCGCCTTGTTTTGCCAGCGTGGGATGCAACTCCACCTCAAACTCTTGACTAGAACAATGACAGATCAAGCTGTGATAAAGGTCGGAACATGTTCTCATCATTGACACCGTCGGTAGGGATGACTCGAGATTATCTCTAAGTCACAGGTGTAATTACAGGTGCATAAATGAAGCGCAGATGCGAACATGGGCCTTCATAGATACGCAACAATAGTCGGTCCTCAATAAAACTGATAATTATATAATCTATCTAATCATATCTGTTAATTTAGCATCATGTTGATGTTTTACTGGCATGCCTTGTGCTGACGTGCGCATTATTATATCTCCGTACAATGAAACACTTTTATAACTGTAATAGCATCTGTACTTAGTTTTGCTTCTATAATGTCGAAAAAAAAAAAAAATAAAGACTACTGCTACGTTTGAGAACAGGGGGTAAATCGTCCGATATTAGCACAGAACAAATGCTGCCAGGCCGTCACAATTTTCGTATTATACTGCCGATTTTTTTTAAATATTACAATAAAAATCAAAATATTTGAAAACGTTTACTTGAAAGAATAATAACTCACAATAAATACAATTAAAATACGATCTTTATTTGACTTTCACAGCTTTTTGCACACAAAATAGACGATTGTAGTAATTTCTATCGTTATATTACTCAACTATTACGTTAAAACATAGCTGAATATATTTGGGAAGTGCTACAAAATGCGCTAACCATGTTGTCCATTTTGTGAAATTATTGCAGTCCTGTCGGCAATTTTTATTAATGTAAATTACCTAAGTGTGTTTATTCTTATAGGCTCAACGGCTAACAGTACAAGCTTTGCTTAAAACATGTGACTTATAAAACAAAACTTGACCATACTAAATTTAAGTTCATCTAGCTTCAACAAAGGTCTGTATGATTCACTGTATTGTCAGCAATCTTCATCGATTTATCATCTTTTTTTCTCATGGATATATTATTCAACAGTGATACATTTAAGTTAGAATACATATTATTTGGTCACCTGTTGATAATAAGACAGTGGGTTAACGGACTCAAATACAGTCGCCCCCTTGTCGAATACATCAAGACAAGCGGGTATATACTTGTATCTGCTTTGTCATGATCTCACACGAAGATAATTTAGATTTGTTAATGGAATATGTGCTCAGCACATATTTCCCTATACTTAAAGTTCATTAACCAGATACTCTACATTGCAAAAACTTTACAGTGTGTTTTCCTATACTTTACATTGCGTGCGTTAATATACACGACTGACAGTCTGTAACAAGTTATTAATTTTACTGATCTAAAATACGGGTGGGAAATCCAATGTTAGAAAAGAACAGAAAAGAAATATCATCAACAAATATAATATTATCTCTGTTTCCAAAGATTATTTCAACTTATGGTGTTTATTTAAGTTTTAAAACGTGACATTATTTTGGAAACATCTTGGAAAATGAAATAAATGATCTTTTATTAAGTTGAACAGACGTGTTTTTTTTTTTGATTCATTCATATTTGCCTTACAAGATTAGTATTAATATAACCATAGAAAAGGCGATGAATTATGTCAATTTCATGCAAAAAGATAACATATTCACCCTGGTTGTTAAGTGTTTTAATCAGGCTGGTTTTCCTATTTTCACAAAAGTCGAACCAGTGCTGAATACTTACTAGACTATGGTCGGAGAACATCCTGCTGAGACCAGTAGATTTATTTCCCGAAGACCATTTAGTACAGCAAACATGGCGGTCTTGATAGCCAGGTATGACTGATAGAGATTTTAATATCCATACAACAACAGGAAAATTAATTCCTGAACTGGAAATTAATATAATTATTGTAGGTTGGAGTTATTATAATAAACTGTAGATGCCGTGATGCGCCTTGTGAAGAGAACTGGTAACCACGTACGAAAAGCCAGATGGGCACGCTCTCTCCGTTATGAAGCAACCGTGTAAACACGGTTTGTTTGTCGTAACATTCTACACATCAAGTTTAATTAAAATCGACCCGTACAATAATGAGATTTGTACAAATTCTTCCGACTAATATAAATTGCTGGGAATTAATGAAAGCAGAATTGCTGATTTCATCCAAAGTTTTCCCATACAATATAAATAAAACGACATCTTTTATAGAAGTTATGGATATAATCGCAAGACGGTGTAAGATATTGATAAATGTGATTTGGAAGAATTTAACTCCATATCAATATGTTAGGACTTGGTTGTCAATGAAAATAATCGGTAATCCCAAAAAGCTTAAAAGCATTCAGGTGTCAAAGAATAAATCACACTGTGACACATATACAATGATACCTTTATCGCTTCGAGTTTTTAAATGGAACTAGTCGTTCAAAATGAGAGCATCTTCCCCATAATGCAAATCTGCGGTGCTTAATGTCAATTCGCCTCGATAAACAAACCCTATATCACAGTCTAGCAACAGTATTTAAATAACCAAAAGTGTTGAATATTATCAGACTTAAGCAAATGCTCTACAGGGACTTATTTTGATAGCGATACATGTTTTACCGTTTCCATAAACCCTGCAAACACCTTAACTTCCGGTTTAGGCTGCCAGTGTTAATTTCGAGGCCACTCCTCGCACTTATTATTTCCGTGCAAGTCGACTTTCACGATATGTCAAATAGGAACGATAATTATTCAGCACAATATGATATTTTTAAGTGGTAAAGAGCTTGGCAATATACAATTGTTATTTAATGACGCACCACCCGTAAAGGTCTGTGTGGCGTCTTAGCTATCGTGTCTCAAAACGCCTTCTCCAAAAAAGTTCTTCATTTTTTATAAAACTTATTTACTGTTGGATTTTATAACAATTTAACACAGACAAACGTCTCTGCTATAAATAATGACGAGGCAGATTTGAATCACTGAATCATTTTACTTATGAGTGTTGAAGTGACATAAATGATAAATTTGTCATGAAACAATCGATCGATCACAAGCAGTAATTTCTTCTCACTGGCGATCTGACTAAGATTTCAACTAAATATTATTACACTTAACAACTCTCTTATAAGACATCAGTTTTCAATAAATCGAAATTGTGTGTTATATGGTGTTCTGTTCGTATCATTAGGTACGTTGGACGGCTTAAGCTGTAACATTCTGACAAAAAGAAAAAACCCGATTCTGTTTTTCTAGAGATAATAAATATTATTATCTTAATTGTGAATAAAAATATTCAACGTTTAAAAACCATACGTGATTTATTTTTTGGAAAATCAAACAATCAAACGATTGATTGATTAAATTGCTATTGGGAAAATCCACGGGTACCATTTCCTTGTCATAACTACATGTAGTAAAGAAACAACAATTAGAATAACGTGATTATTAATATTACAAGGGTGTCGCTGTCGTAAATTTGTACTAGCAACATGTGTGAAACCTTTTCTTTTTTTTATAAATATGTTTCAAAAGGTTTTTGCCAATTACCGCTACCGCTGCTTTTATTTCAAAGTCTTCACTTTTTTGGCATCTTCAGTGTTAACGTTTCTATCTACAGTGTATGCCAAAATGTATGTACACATGTGTATACTTTTATTATGCTACAAAATACTAGCACACACAGCTTATTTCAATTAAATTTGTTTTAGATACAAGGAAAGTTAAACTGTTAAATATTGCTATTGACGCGGTATGAATGTTATCACCACTAATGATTTGTGTAGCCTGTAACAGTAACAGATATACAAACCGTTCAGTCCATCTTCAATTTATCCGACACGATAAGGATCAAATTTGATATCGCTATCATGTAGTGTCAGTTGTTGTTTTTTGTGTTTAGCATTTCAATATTCTTTAGGATCGATGCGCCCATTGCAACTAACTTCAAAAGAGTGAAAATTACACATTGATCTACCTACACATAACCATTGACTGGAACTGAAACAAAATACACAATGGCGTTCCTGTGTATGTGTTTTTGGGTTTCCGAAATTCTTTTTGACGACCGGGCTTTAATTCTAATGTCTAAGTAGCCTTTCATTCTGCACTTCTACGCCGAAATTAACAATCACTTCTTTTTTACGTGAGGTGTTCAATTTGTCATGAAACGGTTTTAATCTCAGTTTAATTATTTACTCGCATACGATTTATTGCAACAGATGCTCAATCTGGAATCCATGGCAATAGTAAATTATTCTGTACCTTCTAGGCCAGCTTTCTAAAGGCCGGTCTAAGCACTGCTCAAGTTCGTTCCATTTGTATTATAGGCCTTTGTTCCATTTGCTTATGGGCCTTTTTTAAGACCAGTCATGGTAAAGATCTTGCGTTTTAGTAGCCTGCGTTTCAGAATACCCCAAATACTAAAGTCCATGGGAGATGCATCTAGACTTTTTGGCATCCGTTCTGCAGGAGTTATATAATTGACTTTGTGTTTCTTGAGAATATCAAAGGTCATTTTGGCAGTGTGACTAAAAGCCGAGTCTTAATCGAACACCATATCATTTTCTCTTCCAGAAAAAAGACGCGTTTTTTTTTTTTTGTTTTCAGAAACCTTAGAACCTTGTCTATGTAATACTTTACATTGACTTTCACCCCTTTATTGATAAATACTAGTATCATAGTGTTGCATCTCGTTTTACGAACTTCAGCTTGTTTATGTCTCTCATTAAAACGAACGTAGTAAACACGACGTCGATCATAAATACCGTTCATATAGAACATAGCCTCATCAGTGGTGACTATGTATTTCCAGTTTCTACAGCTAAGTTTCCTAAATTTGAGGTTTGGAATTTTGGCCATAATTCTATTATCAGTGCCTAGAGGCATTCCAAGCTTATTAGCTGCCATTTCTTTATGTGTGGGAGGATTAACCAATTTAATCATATTACAGATTTTCCGTATGACGTCAGCAGCAGCCACTGTACGACCTTTGGTAAAAGTTACTCTTTTATCTGACATGCATACGTTATTACGAATTATACCATGCTGAATGCTATGCACAATAGCAACAGAAACATTATGTCCCATCTGTTTTACTTGCTTCACAATGTTTCTGTAAGACATTTTTGCATCAAAAGCCCTAAAATAATGCCCTCAACTAAATCATTTTGGGCGATCCATTTTGAATTTTTACTTCAAATGAATTGAGTATATACACGGTATACACTACATTACATGTATTCATCGCCTTGCACTATGTTTTCTTAGAAGAAAGATATTATTATAAGTTTGTTTTAATAGTGTTTCATAATAAATTGAACACCTCTCATAGACATCAGCTGTAATGATCTTTCACTATTTTAACCTGTTTTCGTTTGAACGTAGTCATCAGAATAAGAGAACCTGATATACCAAAATGATCACATTAACTTACTAACTAAATTATCTACTCGTACCTAGTCGACTTTTTGCAGGTTCTCTGATTCTATAATTAACATTTTGCTAGTTCTTGGACTCTGTGATTGACACATTTCTTTCTGTTGATCTGACTCAATGACTGACATTTCACTGGTGTTCGGACTCCGTAACTAATATTCTGCCTACTCTTGGACCCAATAATTTGAATATACGTTTTATGTCTCAGGTATACTTAGTGAAGACCTTAAAATAAGTATTCATAAAAGTATGCATAAATATACATTTTCTAATTTCAGCACTGACGGGCTCTGCTGAGGCACATTTGACAAATGATTGACGTAGTTGGATACGGGCAATTTTCACGGCAACTTCCCGGAATGCACGACAACAGCGGGATGTCTGCCTCACACGGTACCCGGATGTCACCCGGAAACACGTTACAAACATTACACCCGGTAGCCCATGAAATACATCACACATCCGTCATTAAAAAATTAGACCATTCCGTGGACTCATTTGTTCCATCCGCACAGCATGCACAACAGAACAACAACAGCCCCACTGATGAAGGATTTGAAAACCCGGATGACACTATGATCGACGATGATTTTAGCGACCATGATTCTCATTATTCTGAGGATCTTGAAGATATTGATATGGACTTGGAACCTAAAAGAGACATGACTAAGCAGTTATTAGATTTTGCATCAATAGTAAGTAATGATATTCAAAAATTTTTTGGTCGTAAAAAAGGGGAAGATGATTCGTGCGATATCTATGAAGATAAATGGACTTCTACAAAGTCGGGAAGAGAATTATATTACGCAGATCTCATGAAAATTGTTCATGGTGAGGAAAAAGGCAATAGTAAGTCTGATAAGTCGTCTCCGCTTCTTGATATTTCAAATTCTGTTTGTGAACTTAAAGACAATAGAAGTAGTTTTACAGGAAAACCCGACAAGAAAATTGGTGTAGGACCGCTTAATGAATTGTTTGAATACGGCCTCAGACATTTTATGTCGGACAAAAAATTAAAACACAATAAGGAAATAAAAAGGCTGAAACCAGAGTCTAAGAAATTTCAAAGCGTCACTCCGATGCATACACGGAAACTCCCAACTTCGTTTTGGAAAGAACCCGGCTCACAGTCTATAAATTTAGCGGAAACACGACAAAGTAGCAATAACTCGGTATTACAGTCAAACAATCCTCCTGACTTTAGTGATCTTCTGGAAAGCTGGAGATTGGACAGAAATGAGTTCAGTGGCGACATTACGTCGTCAAGTGAAGTAAGCATGTCTCCGGAGTCTGTTTGATTCATTATTTTTGTGTAGTCTTCGAATTTAGTATACTGTTGCTCTGGTGAACATTTTCTTATATGCCATGAAGTGGTTTATGAATACAGTTTAGAACTTTTAGAACTGCATAATTATATTCTCGTTTTAAGTGAAGCTTGGCATGAAATTTATATGCTTTATTTTTTCATGTTAAAATGATCGTACAGGAGGACCACCATTTAAAAATTTAGATTAAATTAATTCATAATAAAACCAAACATTGTGTCGTTTATGGAATCTGTTTTGGCCGAGTATGAAGACTTTTTTTCACATCATTGTTAAGTATTAGTATTTTTCCGTTTAACAAAATAAACTAAAACTGGGACTTTTATTTTATTTCGGGCATTATTAAGGACATTAGTTGCAAATTGGGTAGCTTAATTGAAATTAACTCAAAACATTATGATGTATTAAATCTTTTGCAGTTTTGAGAGATTTTCAATAATCTTTAATAATATTTCAAACTGATCCCATGGATTGTTTAAATTAAATAAGAATACAATATAACTAACAGATAGATATTCTTTCATAGGATACATCATTAATAATTTAACATTCTGATACCGGTACCTTGTACTGACATAATTACACCTCCTGTCGTTACATCTGTAAAATCTGTCTGTTTTTGTCGTCTGTGTATTGCAGGTGCTTGTATATGTTGTGCGCGTCCGCGAATTTGTTTTTAACATTTATTGTTGCTTGTACACTTATGTTAACTTGATATGTTGATACAACTGTGTATCTGAGCGCGGAAGAATTGATCTGATATTTTATAGTTATAATGTGTTATATATATCATAATTATGTTGATTTCTGTTTAGATGCTTTTATCCACTAATTGCGAGACGCAATTGAATAGTGGGCTAGCATGCATTTTCAAGCGATTTTGTGTGACTTTGTCTACATTTTGTAAGTTATTTTTCCTTTTCTGGCAGATCTGTATGCAGTTATACAAAAATCACCTCTGGTTACACCGTATTTTTTTAATTTATGCGTCCTTATTTCTCAATATGTTGTAACTTTTTACGTGAACACACCTGGATATGGGTTTCTGTCGTAATAAAATACTTTGTATAAATGTGTGTAATATAAATACATGTATTGTTATGTAAATAATGATGTCGTTTATCTAGTCAAAATGCAGTACATAAAATATTGTTGATATGATTTTACGTACAAGTTAGTTACTTCCTGTATGAGCGCTATCTGTGTTTTATACGATACAATAAATATCTAATCAACAATTATGACAAATTGTGATATCATCTACAGTGAAACATGTGAACAAAGGCCACCTTTGGGGAAGACAAAATGTGGTCTTTGACAGGTGGCCTTCATTCGGAGGTCAGTTTGTTCTAAATATTCAGTGATGTTTTTTTCAAAGAATGGCCTTTATTCACAGGGTGGTCGTTATACGGAGGTAGACGCAAACACAGGTTTGACTGTACCTTCCTCAGTGATGATTTTGAACCGCTGGGAACTAATCAATAAAAAACATAATGATTACAAAAGTTCGGCTTTAAAAAGCTAACTAAAACAAGATTATTCCTTGTGTTCTACAAGTCCAGATAAAGTATGTAAATAAGTGTCGTATTTTGAAGTTCTAAAATTAAAAACAAACATACATTTCATATATTCAATGAACTTAAATAAGAATATGATATTTCAGTTTTTCTTTGATAGCAAACATAGCACGGTTTAAAATTTTGATGCTTGACAAATTAATTACAAGTGACTTTTGTTGTCGTAATGAGCTCTATTACTGTGTAGTCAGATTGATCGATTTTGTCTGAAAAAAATCGAACGTCAAAAAATCTACATGATCATGACATAATTATCCTTTTATTCACAAATTCACTGTACAGTGTATCTGTATTCTTAATGAAGTCTCTGTTTTGTGTTTCTTTCAGAGATTCATCACATGTAAATTTTTCACGAATTCATCAAACGTGGTTTGTTTGTGATTTCATCATATATGCGTTTTTTCATGTATTCACCATAACTATGCGTATTACACACAAATTCATTGTATGTGTATAATCCATAAATTCATTGTATGTGTATTAGCCATAAATTCATTGTATGTCTATTATTCATAAATTCATTGCATGTGTATTATTCATAAATTCATTGTATGCGTATTATTCATAAATTCATTGTATGCGTGTTATTCATAAATTCATTGTATGCGTATTATTCATAAATTCATTGTATGAGTATTATTCATAAATTCATTGTATGTCTATTATTCATAAATTCAATGTATGTGTACTGTCATTGTTACTCGAGTATCAACGGTAAGCAGGGTAAACTAATATTGTTGTATATATGTGACATAAAATTACATGTATATATGTGAAATAAAATAATATGTATATCACGGGAAACTGAATAAACAAACTAATAAAACCATTTATTTTCGAAGTTTTATTTATGTATTGCCTGGCTCCGAAATTATAAACTTGAGACCAGTCTCCAAGCTTAAACCTCAAATCTTGTCTTCTAGTGTTTCTAAGTTAATTATGATCAGAAAATAATTAAAAATTATTAATACATGATTCCATCAGCACAATTGACCTGAATATATATTGAAACATTGATCAGCTCCATCTGTTTAACCATAATACTTTGAGAATGGAATTGAGATTTGAGCTATGGCATTTACTCGTATATGCAATGAATCTATACACATGTATACAAATCGGATCTAAATCCAAACGCTGTGGCTAAGTCACAGACATTGAAAATATTCCAATGGTAACATAATTAGTCCCATGTAGCGTAGATACATGTATTTGAATGCTATTGAAGTTGTGAGAAATAGTGTCGACAATGTTGCCGATACTGAATGGAAACAGAAAGGCGGACAGATGTATCGGATTTACTTATGAACAACAATAGGGGTCGTATTTACGACGAGGTACTAAGTATACGATATATGAAGCTTAGGCGTATGTATGTACTGTACGTGCGGCTGAAGTAAAATTACTGCCATGATGGTTCTGCATTAAATTTATAGTACGCGCTGAAGACATTTTTACGGGCAGATATCATTGTGTCAGTTTTCATAAATATCATCAATCGCTAAACTGGAAATTTAATCTTACTTCGTCTTATTAGGCTTTAAAACAAAAGATTGTGTCAAACTTTGAAAAGGCAATAAATATTAAAAGTTGGATATAACATTCGCATAAAATACTTTATCTATCATTTGGTGAATATATTCGCGCTGGGTCCATTAAGCAGTCTGGTATTAAGTCTAACCTTTATCCAGCACGGCTATTTGTTATAAAATTTTAGACAGTTGTTTATCTCTTCAAACACGAGCTTCCATTAGCATAACTTACAAACTAAAAACAAAAGGATCATCTCCTCGGAGACAACATGGCGGCCCTTTTGATCAGGACAAGTCTTGTCGTCTGCGTAAATCCATCTTATTTTATCTTTGCTCAGCTGTATACATGTATTAATGCTTTAATATCAGTGTTGGCGCACTGGTATTTCGCAGTGTGGGTTATTGTGATATAATTATTTAAATTAGATTTAGAATCAGAGAACAAAACAATTGGGATTTTGTGGACACTAATTGACAGTTTATACATAGACGGGTGATATTAAACAATTAACCCTCATGAGATTTATTTCATGTTATAATTGACGAAACGCCGTTTAGTTGGGTTTATTATCTAAGTAATAAGTTTTCATCTGGACAGAAGTATGTTGACCTTATCATAAGCCCTTTGTTGTAAAGTATCGTTTTCATATATTTATGCTAGTACGTAAATAACATTCAGTCTACACGTACGTGCATTATTAACGTGTTGAAACAATGTATTGTTACAAGCAATTAAGGAGAGATTTTGGAAAGATCGTAAATCTGTGACTTATAGATGGAAATAAAATTATGTTCCCACCAGGAAATGCAGACGAGTAATGTAGTATATGGCGGTAATCACAAAAAAAACTCATCATTTAGACGCGCAAGTATTAGAAACATCTCCGGTTACTATAAAACATACAAATAAACTTGCTACGTGGGATTGGTTCTGGAATGAAAACTAAATGATAGAGTGTGGTAACGTATCAAGACAAAAACTCGACAATTAAACATGTTGTCTAACTAAGCAACACAAAAGTAGTTTCTCGGAAGATTTTAACGGTATGACTGGATACGTATCGTTGCGTTTCGGAGAAACATTCTGCTTATATTCTCGGCTGTGACTTTAAGTTAGCTTGACTATGAACTTTTTATTCAGTTCGTTATGATAAAAAATTAAAGAAGAAAACTTCAATGAAATTAAATGTGATATCTATTGGACAACTCTTTAAAAGTACACTTTCAATTCATTTACCAGTATCTTTTCAAGCATACCCGCAGCGCACAACAGAACATGTTCCTTTTACATTTTCAACAACATATGTTTAAAACATTTCACATGGTGAAGTAAACATTGCACAGTGAAGTTTATGAAGAATGTGTACTAACATGTAATTAAAAAAATATAATTTAAAGCGCGTCTGGAATATAATCATGCATGTTTTCTGTATTAAATCGGTATTAAAAGGACTATAGTTGCATGAAAGCCAGCTATTAACGTTTTACCTACATATTATTGTTTAAATTTTTTAATGGGTTGTCCAAAGGAGGGGCGCTAAACTCACCAAATATTCTTTTATATTGCTCTTATTTACTTTTTCAAGGAGACTTGATGCAACTTAGTTGATGCATTGATATGTGTACAAGGAATGGATGTTTACTGAATTCTTAGTTTTTTTTCATCGATCTTAGAAAAAAACGTGTATCTTAGCTGTTTTTTTTTTCATTTCGACTCGGACATGTCTGGATTCTTTGTTTCTACTGCGTATCTTATGTCTAGCCAGACATCTCTCATGAATCATCGAGCTTTATTGTGTTTTTTTAAAGAAATAAAACTAGGAGATTTCAGAATATTGTACCGTGTAAGATGTTTAGAATAATACTACACATCCTATGCGAAGTCCCTTAATCTAAGAGGTGTATAACTGATGCCAACAGAGTTGTTTACCTTTTCCACCAGGTTTATCGACTTTTGCAGTTTTCACAATGACCTTCCGTATGCTAGCTGGACAGCTTCTTCACATGTGAAAATTGTCTGGGTCCTGAGAGATTCGAAGTCACAGCGATGAGTCAGAGACCATTTAACCACTCAACCACAGACGTTCCCTGTACCTTGAATAGTAAGAAAATGTGCTATTGTCAGCAGCATGCAACAGTTTAATACTAGAAAATTAATTGCTTTTCGATACTATATTTCGTGTATGCTGTACCGTTGGCTTTGGATTAAATAATATTTTTATATATAAATACAATGCGTACAAAAACGGCCTGATGAGTGAACAAAAATTTAAGTCTATATAACGTGAAATTATCGTAATAACGTCTCCAGGATTCTTTGACGGTATCGTCAGTAATTTATGATATTCTAAATATCAGCTCACATTCAACTAGAAAGATTCATCAAAAATGTTAATCGTCTCATTAATCGTAGGTCTAATCTGGGACCAATATACACATGTGTATACTGGTCCCAGGTCTAATACATAAACACGCTCCCGTTGACTTTGTACAGAGACTACATAACGTCGTAATATCTATATATTAAACTATGAAAGTGGTACTATATACACTGATATTTTCTTTGTCCATTTTTTTAAATTTCATAGTTGGATTCGTACTTTTAAAAGACGCTTAAAGGCATAAATTTATAATTACATTAAGCATTCCTCACTATACAACTTATTCAAATACATCCGTAGTCGTAATTTTTGCTTCCGTTGTTCGGTATTGCATGTAATTACATGAGCATTTCTGTTCATTTAGGAACAACATAAATCTTTATTCTTTATTATTCGTTTGATTTTATCTGGGGAACCCCTCGTTACTGACTGAACATTGCCATTGAAACGCGTAAGTTTACTCTTTGCGCGAAAAGATGTCCTTTTCATTTATATAACTAAAACCGGATGTTGTTCCACTTCTGGTTATTTTTAGTCAAAGGCGTTCCGAATGAGAAACTGGAAAATGCAAGACTTTCTGTTTATTCTTGAATAAAATCACACAAAATGAATACTTGAAAAGGACTTGGGAATGAATGAAGCGTCTGATGGTGTAAGTGATAAATCGAACGACAGCAAAAATGACGTGAAGGGGAAAACTGAGGACAAGAGCGATGGAAATACCACGTCAAACTTGAACGAAAACGCAAGTAGGCCAACGAAAATGGTCGAAAGCGCAGGCCATAAATCCACGTCTGCTGCAGATTCGAAGTCTGACAAGTCCAGAAATGATAAATTTAATGGTGACAAGAAGTATGAATCGCGGGATAGACCTCCGTATAAGGGTGTTAACGGTATCCGACCCAGTTCTGGGAGAGGTCGAAGAGATGATGACAGGAGATCAAGTCCCAGCAAACCATTCCGTAAAGAAGGTAGAGATAATAGAGGTTCTGTCAGCTCCAATTCGTACCGTAAAGAGAATGATGTAAAGAAAAATGGTAAGAATATTTTTTTTTGCATCTGAATTGCTATAGCAACAAATGTCAAAAAATCAGTGGCGCTGCCAAATTCTGATGGTTACATTTGCTGGAATACCTTGCCAAGAATTTCTTGTATCTGTCTGGAGGTCATATCTGTCTATTAATCCAACCAAAAAACTGTGATTATGTTTTGTAAAGTCTTGGTTCATTTTATTCATTCTCTATAGATATAGCTTTTAAATATTTTCAAATTAAGTGAAAAAAAATTTCATGCACCTTAAAGTATAGACATTAGTATAGGACCTCATGATATCCATGTTAACAGTTACACAGACCTGGCAATATTTCCAACTTAACACCTCTCACCACTTGCCAAAGTTTACAAGTAATTGTTTGGTGATTCATCTAGTTTGTCTCATTTGCTATAAAATCACAGTTTTATCAATATTAGACTGGTCATGACATCATAAACCAATGAAACGAAAGAATTTTTAAACAAATATTTTACCCCAATACCTTAGTGTTGATTTTGGTAGTGATCTTCAAAATTTGACTGAAACGTTAAATAAGTATGATTCAGTGAACTTTGTCAAGCAATTGTTTGACGTTTCTTTGGCTGACACTCAAAGAATCATAATGGCGTAGCCAGGCGAAAATCTATGATAGAGTTGACGATTTTGTTTATATGATGTGATGTTTATAGTTGTTGTCATTCCTGTCCCTGGTGTTTTAAATTGTATTTAGTATAGTAATTCAGGTGATTGCCTAAGTTTCCTCATATTCTAGGTTATGTGGCTAATCAATGTATTTGTGATACCTATGTTTCGGTGTTGACATTATCATGTATTAAAAATTCAATCATTTTGAAATAAAAATGAAGGGATTTTAACAATCAATAGCTTCCTAATTGAATAAAATGATAATGATATCCACTTGAATAAATATTAACTTACTTAACTGTTATAACTTTTGAACTCACAAGAAATCTTTATAATTCATTGTATTTGTTTAAATCTATAATTAAAAAAGTTGGCATGACTCTATTCACATTTTCTATTCACATGTTGATACAGTCATTGTTAAATTGAATTGCTTGTAATTCCAGATTCTGGTAAGCCATTTGTTGAGGAATCTCGTTTAGCAAAACTCGCTAGGAGACTTCAAAGGGAATCAATACCTGACAGAAGACTTTCATTGGCGAAGCAGCTTGTTGATTATTTACGTACATTAGAGGGGTCAAAGGTAACATATCTTATTGGTCAGAAATGAATGTTACTTTTTCATTCCATTTTTAGTCTTTTTAGACAAGTTTTATCATTCCCATTATTCAGAAAAAACAGTAAAGATTGTAAACCTTACTGAGGGGGCCAAACTTTCCTTATATAGAAGTTGCTAATTAACTATTTTTACATGATGGTAAATCAATATATATAACTGTGGAATTTATTTGTTTTTCTTGCTTTAGTATGCTGCAAGAAATGGTGAGGAAGTTTTCTCTACCTTGAAAGATGTATTTTATGAAAGGCAAGTATTTTCAGAAAAAAAAATACATTTAAATGTTTAGATAATTTTATGTTAACCTTGCCAATTTTATTTGATATTGTATATTTCTCTTCTGTTTATCTATGTTGAGATTGCTAAGGATGGTGTAATGGAATATATAAAGTGATTATGTAAGCACAAATTTATATATAATTGTAACATGATGCCACCTCTAATTATAGAACATTAGTCTAAATATAGACTTTCTGGAAATAGTTTCAACAAATTTGTTTTTAGATTGCATGTGTATTGAATATTTGATTTATTATTTCATTATATGAGATTGTTATACTTTACATCTGTTTTTTATGGTCCTAATTACGTTTTTAGCTCTCCTGAGCACTAAGTGCTCAGAGTGAGCTATATTGATGGGTCTTTGTCCAGCGTCGTGTGTCGTGATTAGTGTGTTGTGAGTTGTCAGCATTTATCTTGTTAACACTCAAGAGGACACATTTTTGGTCAAAGGGTTATGAAAATTGGTCAGTGGCTTAGTTTTGATGATATCTCGTACAAGTTTGAAAAAGGGCTGTGTTGGGTCAACAACTAGGTCACTGGGTCAAATGGAAGAAAAACCCAGTGAACCCTCTAGAGTCCACATTTTTCATGAAAGGGTCTTGAAAATTGGTCAGTGGTGTAGTGTAGATGATATCTCAGACAAAATTGGGTTATGTTGGGTCAAAACTTGGTCACTAGGTCAAATCACTGGAAAACCTTGTTAACACTCTAGAGGTCATAGTTTTGATTGGATATTCACCAAACCTGGTCAGAATGTTTGTCTTAATAATATCTTGAAATATTTTTAACATTGATCATATCGGGTCAAAAACTAGGTCACTGTGCCAAATCACTAGAAAACCTTGTTAACATTCTAGTGGTCATAGTTTTGATTGGATATTCACCAAACCTTGTCAGAATGTTTGTCTGAATGATATCTTGAACACGTTTTTTAAATGTGTTGTCTGGGATCAAAAAAGTAGGTCATCAGGTCAAGTTAGTTGTAATCTTTACTCAGGTGAGCAAGAAAGGGCCATCTTGGCCCTCTTGTTAAGAACAATTTTTGCTCATTTTGTTGCTCAGTCTATGTTTTTCTCTTGGTTTAAAATACAAAATAGTTATGACAATAGAGTGTATATAGAGTTGTATATCATTTTAGATAAAGTCCCTTATAACCCTGAATTAGATTATCTTAGATTTATGACAACTTCTGAGAAAATGGAAATCAGACCCACATATTAAGATGTAAAGTACAGATGAATTCTGCTATGGCCTGTCTTTTGTAAAAATATTGTATCAGTTTTAGGCAGACTGTGGGGTCTGTTATACATAAACTTCATTATTTATGTTAACATCTTTCAGGGGTATGAAAGATGTGAAGAGTGAAGTTGTGTACTGTATTGGATTGATAGGAAGTTTGATGGCTCAAGACGCTCACAGGTAAACAACACTGATTGTTATTATTTACATAAAGGTTATCCATGTACTTTTACTAAACTGCACCATTTCATATATATTTTTCTTTGTGATTTCTCATTAAACATCAAATGATGGATTTAATTTTGTAAATTGAATGGGTTTTTTTTGTAATATTGTTTATGTTATGAAGTATCATGTATGTTTATCATTGTGTTTCAGATATTTTAACTGGTTGTTTGGACAGGTGAATACTGTAATAGAAGATGATGTCCGATCACTTTTTCTGCAAGCTCTGTTAGAGGTATACTGTACTTCTTGGCAAAAACTCTCATCTGTTGTTAGACAAACATTTATACTCCTGATTTCATTATTACATTCTTTTCACCTTTTCTATTAATAGATCACAAATATATGCAGAGATTAGAATAATTCTAGCTCACTGGTTAAAGTATGTGTAATTTTATGTAATTTTATGTAATTTTACTATAAGTTATGTGAGTTATATATATTTTATAATACTGGAAGTCATTTTATGGTGGATGGAGACCTCATGTGCACACCTGGGTAGTACCACCTACCTTCAGTAACCTAGCTGGACAGCTAATTTACTTGAATTTTTTCCCCAGGTTGGATTCAAACTCACAGCATTGTGGGGCAAGTGATTACTGATAGGGACCTTGATCATTTGACCACTTAGGCCCTCGTCTTATTAACTTAATCTGAGTGATTCATTAATGCTGATAGTAGATTGATTTCATTTTTAGTTACTTTTTGTCTTCAGTTTGTATATATCTCTTTTACAGACTATGAAATGTGATGAAAAGAAACAATTACTGGTTGAGTTTGTTCCTGTGAGTTGCATTGTTGTTATAATGTATTTTTTCAAGCTTATTTTTCAGTATAATGCCAAACAAAGGTTTTGATTGCTTGTATATTTTATGAAACTAAATATCCAGTTAAATGAATTAAATTGCGATCAAGCAATGTCTTTGTTTAGATGGCAAAGTAACATTTAGTTTAGATTTGAGTGAGTTCAAGTAATTAATGATATGAAAATGTTTCAAATTATTAATTACATGATATATATTTCTATATATTATAATCTTGACTTCAGTTGGTTCTGAACAATCTACAGAGTTTACTGGAGAATGCTGACACACCAGAATTACTTATGTCTATTGTATCTGTGATTCTACAAGTTACCAGTGTATATCCTCACATCTTCCAGGATTACTTCAGGGTACATTATTCAATACAATAACATATGTTTCTTAACAATACGTTAATTATACCATTGATGAATAATAAGATTAGGAATGAATGATAATAAAGGAATATGAAAGATTAATTCTTGTCTGTACTTTGAAGTGACATTGTTTTGTTGATGAAGATTTGTTCAGTATTTGTTATAGCCTTGATAGGTGTGTGATTTGTAGGCTGTCATCTATTATCTTGTATTAGATGTAGTATTTTATTTTGACTTCAGGACACAGTTGATATACTGGTTGGTTGGCATATTGACTCATCACAGCATGATCGTGTGATTGATTTCACGTCTAAAGCTCTTATATCATTTAAAAAATTCTGGGTGTCAGATCAGTCATTTACCCAGGAACTACTTGGACAATTTCTTGAGGACATGGAGGCATATGCTGAGGTAAGTAGTTATCAAACTACTGTGTCTTTGTTGACAAAATTTGTTTTGACTACATAGATTGAGACTTTATTTTTTAACATACCATATATATATTCTTCATACATAGAACAGAATACTTTAAAGGCAGTGAGTTTTTTCTGGAATTTTCAAAACTACCTGTAGCTTTCTAAATGGGGAAAATATAGCACGATAAATGAGATAAAAAGGGAAAAATTGAAAAACTAATGCTTCTTTATATAGAAATATAACTTTTTTGGGGCCAGGGGAAACAGACAATATTTGGCTGTAAAGTATACAAAAAAATCACTGAAAGCAAGCCTTTATTAAATAACTTTGCTGAAACCATGATTAACATGATGTTTATTTTTCAGGATTTAAACGCTTTAATGCAAGATGGACATACAAAGCTGTTAACTGTAACACCAGACGAAGTTGTTAAAATAGGCTCTCTTCTCAAAGTCTTCTCTACAGTTATAAAAAGTTTAGGGGAAGATTTTGATCCAAACAAATCTCGTCTTATGACTATGCCTTATTTTCTGGAGGTGCATTTTATTCTTTTTTTTTCTTTTGTAAAACTTTTTATAAAGTCCTGTAATCTGTATGGGATATAACACGGTGATTGGAAATAATCAAGAGATATAGCTTAACATATCCCTGATATATGCATGAATTGTAAGCAATTGTTGCACAATTCTTATATGTTGTCTGAATACAATTTCAGATACTGTGCACTGCATTTGTCGTATTCTCATATTTTGTCGTAGTCACATATTTTAGAACATGTGTAGGTTTACTTGAATGGCTTTATTTCCTGTCTGTTGCTTTTATCTTGGTAGTGTTAGTCTATATGTTTGTTCAAATAACAGAAGTATAATGTAAAATTACATTGCAGGTTTTTGATAAAACTGTTGTTGCAATCGATACTTCTATGCGTTGTTACTTCTCTGAGTTTGTTGTTGTCACTGGTGAGTGTAACATTTTTCATTTGATTTAAGATATAATTTTGCCTGTTTTTATTACAATATAAACATCATACATTTATTATTTACTTAAGTAGATTGAGTTGAATGGAATTAATATAATGTATTTTGTATCTTACCAATGAATCAAAGTTTGTATATGATTACTTCAAATATTTCTCTAAATTTATTTTATTGCTGTTATTATTCAATACTTTCAGCCAATGAGTGTATATTTCTGCTGTTGAACTGCTTGAAGCAAGATGCAATGTCATGTCAGGATACTTTGTTGAATTATTTATCAACAGTCATTTTTCCAACATATAGAGTGAGAAACAGATACTGCATTTTGACAATGAGACTTGTAGCAAAGGTATAACTTTCATTTTATTGACTTTGTTGACAACTTTGTTCTTTTTATCCCTTGGATTGAATGGTCAATTTGATTCGTCCTTAGAAACCAGTCACTTTAATTCCAAATAGTTGCATGTTTTCTTGCTTTTGTTTTCTTTGCTTTTAAATCTTACATTATATTCAGTATACCTGTGGTTTGCCATGCAGTGAATGCCAGTCTTTGAAATGTCATCTTTCAGAATTGTTGCATTCTTTGTAAATTGGTTTTGACAGTTTTAGTCACAAATATAGAACTATCAACAAAAATCATGTCATGCTCGACCAACGCTGAAAGTAAAAACTGATCACTAGAGGGGATTTCATAGGTGACTCCAAATCACCGAGATGCTTTATTTTCTATTTTAAAGCATTTGCGCAAAAATGTTTTGATAATTGAATGAATTGAAATATAGTGCTCTAATGAAAGTGTCCTTCACTATAGAGTAATTTAATGTTTTTGCAAAGAATGAACATGTCACAGACTATTAAATAGACAATGTAATTACTCACTATCTTTTGATGACTTATAAACTGTAATTTTGAAGTTTTAGGGATATGTCAGAATGGCTTTTTCTGGAAAACAATATCTTCTTTGCTTGTTGAACTTGTGTTATTACAGATTTACTAATATTTTAATATTTTAGGTTGTTGAATTGTTTGGGACAAAATTGCCTGTACAATGGTTAACAAATGTTCTTCAGTCAGAGTCTCTGCTACATCATTGTATTAAATCTGGATCACCTGAGGTAAAAAATGTTAAATAAAAATATCAATACGAAAATATTTATTAATAAAAATATCAGTACAAAAATATTTAATAATAAAAATATCAGTACAAAAATATTTATTAATAAAAATATCAGTACAAAAATATTTAATAATAAAATTATCAATACGAAAATATTTAATAATAAAAATATCAGTACAAAAATATTTATTAATAAAAATATCAGTACAAAAATATTTAATAATAAAATTATCAATACGAAAATATTTAATAATAAAAATATCACTACAAAAATATTTATTAATAAAAATATCAGTACAAAAATATTTAATAATAAAAATATCAATATGAAAATACTTATCTGTAAATTTATTTTGAATATTTACTCTTGTTATTTCTTTTGTGTTATTTGTTTCTTACACTTCCTTATACTGTCATGGTGTATGTGAATATTACTAAATACTTCAGGTGTTGAAGGAATTGACAAAGGTTTACCAGAATCTTCTCAGTCTAAAGAGTATTCCATTGTTAGAGGAGACCTACAGGTATGCACCAAAATATTTACTTTGTTACAGCTTGATTCATGTTGTGACATGATTCCACTTCAAAATTAAAAGACAATTAAATAAATTTGCACTCTCTGTTTTCCAAGTGATTAAAAATGCACAGAGTGATTGATTACGTGGGGGTGATTTTCATATGAATATTGATAGCAAGCCTGAACTTCTCTTGCTTTTAAACAAATGAATTGATTTATTAACCAATGTCTTCATTATATAGTCTTAAACAAATGAATTGATTTATTAACTAATGTCTTCATTACATAATCTTAAACAAATGAATTGATTTATTAACTAATGTCTTCATTATATAATCTTAAACAAATGAAGTGATTTATTTGCCAATGTCTTCATTACATAATCATCTGGTTTATATTGTAGACATTTACTGGGTGACATACAATGTGGATTCAACATCTTACTGGAGAGTAGTGGAGATGATAATCTTCTGGATCTTGTCCTCAATAATCCGTACTGTAACGTTGTATACACTAAAAGAGAGGCTGAGATCACATGTATATTCTGTCTATGTGTTCTTGGTGAGATCGGAAATACAAAAAACAACCTTATTGGTGTAAGTAAATGTTTGAAAAAATAGGGATACATTTTATCTGTATTCTTCTTTCTGGACAAATTATGTGTAAAAAATGTATTTAGTCTGATTTGACCCTGTGATTGTTTCACTTTTGTATGTGTAAAATGTCTTTTGTCTTGTAAAGGACTTCCATTTGGTTTTGTATTATACATACTATATGAAATGTTTTTATTTTCTAGATGTGGGCTTTGTCTCCAAGCTTGTTTGATTTATATTGTAAGCACCTAGATGTGATGCGTCCATCTGTTTGTGTACAATATCCAGCTTTACAATATGCCATCTTACAGTCATTGTATTCACATGCTGCAAGGTAAGAATTATTCAGTTTTGCTGATGTCCTGCCATTCCTTTGTAAAATGTTTATATTTAATAACAGATAATTTTGTGAAAAAGTTCTCTATAGAAAGAGGGAAATTATATGCTATGTATTGTAAGTTTTGTGTCACATATCTATATTCTATGCTTTGGTTTTTCTCTCTTTGTGTTACGTTGAATTTGAATTTTTGTTTCTAACTTGCAGTCAAGTCTCACTGAATAATATTAACTATGTTAACATATAAAACTATATGTATTTTTCAGACATGGCAATTTTATATCTACCAGTTCCCTATTTACTCAGAATACTCCTCTAGAAGGAGCCCTACTGGCAAACGTCAACCCTACTACAAGTGCAAATTTTACCAGACTTCTCAAATTGTTGGCTGATTTGTTCACCCATTCATATTCATCATATGATTGCAAGTAAGTACATAGTGCCAATTGATTATTTTGTTGGACAGTATCAACAGTGGCTCGAAATGACTAATGACTTGAGAACTTTTGGACAGTTTCACTGTCTTAACACATGTCTTCAGTTATTAATTGTGTCTTGAACATATCTGACAAATGAGATCAGATACTCTCCTTGTCTTTTTCTCTGAATGTTCATTGGTTAACAAAAGTGGCCATTCATTTGTTCAATTAATTATTAAATTGTAGTTATTTTGTTGCAATGGTTGGCAATATTTCTTTTCACAGATTGCTTGCATTAAAGTGGGTGTCTGAGATAATATCAAGCTTGAAGTCTAGCCAGCATGTATACACTACTCGTCAGTTTCTCACCTTGGTGCAAGCTTTGTACCATGTAGGATATGATCAGGAGGAAGAAGTGGCTTCGGGTGTACGATTATGTCTTGTTAGCTTGTTTAAAGATCCAAAGTCTTATCCAAGATATATTGTTAGAGGGTAAGTGTCTGACTAATACACATTAATTTTACTAATTAAATACAAAATCTGTTTGAAGTAAATGATACACAGAATTACGTAATTGAGTTGATATACAGAAGTTTTACAAAAACATATTAAAAAGTTGTAAAGTTAAAATTTGAATTCTATGTTAAATATATGCATAATTAAAAATTAACTTTGTCTCTACTTTGTCTTTCTGCTGAAAATTACTAGTCTTCAATTATAAATTTTCAGTGCTAACTATGTGTGATTGTTTATTTTTATGAATTTATTATTATTTTATTGACAGGTGTGTGAAGTTGTGCATTTATAGACTAACAGAAGGCAGCTCCAAGCTATGTGAAGACTACTTCACTCTTCTGTGTCTCCTTCCTATCAATGTTGTCGCTAGGTTGGTTCTTGATTAACGCTTGCATTGTGAATAAATTGAATACTCCCAATTTTATCTGAAATGATCTGTGAACGTATAATTGCTATGAATAGAACTGCTTTCATATAAAAATGTACACAAGGAAATCTTATTGTTATACACAAGTATTGCTCATTACATGGATATTGCTATCACATTTTCTGTATTCATGTTATTATATACTTTTCTTATTCCTATTAAGTTGCTTAATCGTTATGAAGTAGAGAATTTGAGCAGTTTAAAATTGTTAAATTTCAGTAAAAACAATGGCTTGTACATGTTGGATGAAGATGTGTTGATTGTTTACAATGATACTACTGTTGGTTTACCAGCTATGTGGCAAGTGTGTAGATCATACACCAACAAACCACCGCTTGGTTCATTCCATTCACACAATTTTAGACAAGTGATGGGATATCTGTTACATAATAATCGTGTCAAGTAAGTATTAGTACACATGTTGCTTGAAATACCTGGCATCAAATTAGCTGTAATCAATGAATATATAATTTATTTTTCAATTTAAACATATGATTTACAATTGTTGAAACTGGTAATGGTAGTTCAAGCATTTGTTTATCAGAATATGTTACAGACTTGTATTATAACTGATTATAGTTTAGAGTAATTGGTTTCGGCTTTCATTTATATTTTTTACAGAAACACTGGTTCCTTGCCCTGGTTAGAGTCTATGTATCTGTCTGCACAAAGAGTGAACAGTAAACCAGACTGTAAATCAGCTGATGGGCTTGTCATGCAAAATTATGTAAGTACATAAGTGACTAAAATTGCTTGAAAATTGAAAATTTTAAGGAGTTTATGTATTACATAGAGTCTATTTATTTGTATTTGTGGTACTTCATTGTTAAGCAAAAGTTAGTCTCCCTGACTTAAGATATAATTTGTCTATTGTTAATTAATATGTAACTCACTGAATGTTGTATGATTATTGAAGATATCAAAGAATGTGTCTGTACAATGGTTCTGGGCAACATGGGAGGCAGCACAGTTCTGTATTCTGACCAGACTGAAGACCCCTCTTGGTAAACCACAGGACACATTTACATCAATAGAAGCTGTACTCAAGTCGTTAGCATTAGAAGCAGAAAATGGACACAGTGATAACTTGAGTGATGGGAAAAGAAGTATGTAAAAGTTGAGCTACAAATGGTCAACCTGCCTCTAATGGGCACTTTGAAATTATATCAGTTGTCCATAGGAATCCTGTTTATGTAATGATTTGCTTTCTGTTTGTGAAACTGTGCCAATTTTTTATGGCTTGCTTTGTATTTGTGAAGCTGTGACAATATTATGCATTTATGTGAACATCTTACTATTAATTCTCTAAGAATAGTGTAAAGTATTTAGTTCATGCATTCTGATTTTACTTGCTAGGTAAGAAATCTGATGGTGAAGACAGTGCTATGAGAGTTAGACTGTTGCTACAGTTTATGGAACAGTTAGAGAAACAGCTTTATAATGCATATGAAGGAGCTGCTGTCTCTATGCCTGCAATACCAAAGGTAAGTATTGCTATGTTTCTTGATATACATTAGTCAAATTGGTCAACTTAAGTTGATTTGCTATGTATCCATATTTAAATTATTCCTGTTTTGTGTGAAGTCATGTTTAAAAATCTACAGCTTTGAACAAACTGATTTGTTTGAAGGCTGTTTCTAGAACTTTATCAGTCCAAAGGAATATTTGTATTCTCAATTGAAAGATTTCGCCCTTCACAGAAAAAATGTGTTGAAGTGTTGGTACACTAAATGAGACAATTGTGAATACTTGTGCTTCTACGAGTGGATTTTTATTGTGCCATTTTAAATGTTTAAATTCAGTCTAGAGGTAATGAAATCATCTTGGAATGTGATGTACTAGAATTAGTAAGACATTATGGATGCATTATATATTTTTTGATATCCTTCATCTTGCTGATATTGTGTAGCTGCTTCGCTGAAGTTTTGCATTACATCAATTTTAGGCTGTTCGTACCTTTTTCCGTACTAACAAGAATACATGCCAGGAATGGTTGGCTCGCATACGGATTTATGTATTAAAGATTGCCCTACATTTTGGTAACTACGCTTATGTGATCAGACATGCTTCAGAAATTCTGCAAGAGCTTAAAGCTGCTGACCATACTAAGGTAAGTGTATCAATAAATTACACAACATGTGTGTGAATGAATCAGCATGTTTACTATTTTTTTATTTGATGTTTGAGTCATTAAACATAAATTATGGTTTTCTGTGTTTCCTCAAACAAAGCAGGACATAGCCTTACATAATACATCCATCGCAAGTGTTTGGAATTTAATGAAGAAGAGATTTAGAATTTCAAGATATACATGTACATGTGTAAAACACAATTTACCTTGTGTCTTAAGTTGACATCAGTAGATATATATGACATCATAGATGTTATGTTGACATACAATTTCTTATATTCTTTTAATATATCACTTCTGCTTTGTTACTTTGTATCATTCATATTGAATTCTTGAACATAATGGTGTAAAACTACCTTTTCATAGTTTTGAATAATATGAAAGCAAAGTTTCATCATTAATTTGTTATATATGTATTTGTTTTAGGGCTCCCAGTTTGAGGCCATTCTACAGTATTTAAGTCTTGCATTGTGTCAACTTGGAGATTCTGATGCTGTGCAAGGTCTCTATGCTTGGTGTAAAGATGTTATTGGTAGAAAATTTACATGGATTAAAGCTGCATCAGATAAAGCTTCAGGGAGGTATGTGTGGTCTTATAAATCATGTGGAATTCTTTAAACTCCTATAAGCTTAACATACATGAGTATAAATAATGCCTGTTATCCAATCAAATTTCACTTTGATGGATAGATTTTTTTTGCTATAAATTACTGGTATCAGCTATTTCTGTGGAGACATTTAGACTGAACAATTTTGCTTCATATTTTTTCTATTTGATTTGTATGTAAATTAAATGTGATTGCTTGTTCATGCAATTTTTGTCATAATGTTTAGTTTTTAATTTTCAAGTATGTTATATCTGAAGGGTGGGAAATTTTTAAAAGTTTTACAAAGCAATTTTTTGTACAAGAAAGACACTCTTTTCCTACTGTAGGTATGAAGATGCTGTAGATGAATATAGATCTGTGATGAAATCATTACAACAATCAGATAAAACTGAAGATGACATGGTTGATGTTGAAGACATAAGAGTTGGTATTCTTGGCAAACTTGGTGGAGATACTTCACGTCTACCAGGGGATGCCATTTCCAAGGTTAACATTGCCAATGAGGTATGTGATGACTTGCTGTAGTATTAATATTTCTACCATGTCAGATTATATTGTGTTTTTATTGGACTAAAATGCTTTGTGTGGTCAGGCTGCACTTTTATGAACATTTGATGTTCCAAAAAGTTGTAATATGCTTTAAATGAGTGAGTTTTCTTTTCATTACACTTTGATTTAGACTTGTATTGGATTTTTTCATTGGGTTATTTTTTTGTCAGATTCTGGATTGTTATGTTCAACTAACAGACTGGGAATCAGCTATACAGTGGTATGAGGAATACTCGAGACTTCAAGCTGAATCCATTGTGAACTTACCTCAGCTCAATCGTGATGTGTGGTTCCTTAGGTAACAAAACACATTTATTTATATGTACTTAAGATAGATATACATGTATATACATGTAACTTTAAATTTTGTAATCTATCTTACTTTATTATCTACTTTTTGTAACTTTTTGGATCAATTTGTAAATGAATTATGAACTTTCAGATCAATGTCAGCTAATGGTGAGAATGTTACGAGTACTGTAGAAGAACAGCTAGATCTTATTCCTGGCCTTGCTGACCTTACTAAGTGGGGACTTACTGACAGGGAGTGTCGTGCACACAGCAATTTATTGAAAGCTACAGCAATAGTCAATGAACATTCTGTCAACAATCACAAGTATGTTTAATTATTGTTATATCTTTTTTAATATATATTGAAATACTTCATTATTTCAAGACTTTCTTTATATTGACAAACTATAACTTACGTTAAGTATATTTGAAGTTCATGACACTTAGGCTAGTACCAAGGTTAGTACCATAACATTTATTGTGATTTGAAACTTTCAGCTTTAAATATCAATTGCAAAGTCAGTTAATTTGATGTTGTTGTATAATGTATGATTTTTATCCTTACTCTATTTGATTCCTAAAATTTATTTTTCAGGTCAGATATCATGGGTCATTTGAAAGACTCTATGGAAGGATTCAAGTCTGTATTGAAGTTGCAAGCTATGGATTGGCCAGTCCTTGCTTCTCCTGATATATTAGCCTTGCTTACATCAGCCTCAGTTCTGAAGTCACACGTAAATGATGCTTCATCTGGACAGGTGACTGGATTTTATTTGTTTACTTTTAATATCTGATTTGTATGATTTGAACTTAACAGAAAACAAAGTAGTGTAACTTATATTTTTAAAAATCCATTATGGTTGCAGAAACAATCTTGTGTAACTGATGTTAATCTCACATCATATTTTTATTTAGTATCCTATCGGTCATATTTATCCCTTAAAAGGTTTATTGCAAAGGAAAATCATTTTTCTTGCAGATTCCTTTGTTGCCTCTCAGTGAGAGAATGCCTTTAAATGAAGCTGATCACAAGCTCCATACATTTCTACAAGCTATTAGAATTGTCAATCATCAAAATATGATTACTTCAAACGCAGGTATGACTTGGTGCATTAGATTTATTGTATAATAAATGTAATCGTTGCATTCCTGGACAGATTTTGATTTTTTTAATATTGGTATTTAATTGTGTTTGGGTCATATCTTGGCCATGTCTAAGAATCATAAAATACCATCATTCATATTACACACTTCTCTCTGTGTCTTGACATTACATAGCAGGAACAATAGTGCTCTATGGACACATTTCTAGTTACCTCAAAATATTGTAACTTGTATTGTTTGGAGTTTAAGCAATGCCTTTAATGTTTGATTTTACTAACACATATTTTACCCATTTTTGACTACAGACACTGTATTTTAAGTCAAAGATCTTCATGTATGTGGTATGACATAAGTGTTACCTGATGTGATGTTTATTGAACTAATTTCTGTTTATTGTTCTGTATTTAGAATTGAAGGATCAGTTGTATAAACTATTACTGGCTACAGCTTCCCTTGCTAGAAAACAACATAACTACACTCTGGCTGAAAGATTGTTACTTGATTTGAGTACTGATATGTTGAATGGAAATAAGCCAGCCTCACTTCAAGCTGGATTGAAAGAACTTTATTCTGTGAATGGGTTGAAAAAACAGAACATTTTAAGGATTGGAAGAGAATCAGCCAAGTTATTACATTGTATCAGTGATCAACATGAAGCGATGTCTGTGTTGTGTAACTCTTTGATAGATCTAAGCGTAGATGATTATAAAGTTGATATTTGTAGTGAACTGAGTTCTCGCACACTGCTCACTTTGGTTAAATGGCTGCAGGTATGTAAAAAAATGTCATTCTTTGTGTTAAACATTAGGTTCAAAATTTAAGGCTTTTCTGTTAAAAAAATCTTTAAATCATTAATTAGTTGCATTTTTTTTTTACTCTGTTGAGTCTGTTGCAACATCCGAAGTCATACTTGAAATGAATAATTAATATTTTCCCATTATGATCGCAATATCACAGAGGAACAAACTTTTGATATATACCTGATAATATATGTGTATTTAGGTTGATCACAAGTTCTTGTCAAGTTTAGCTGCCAAAGTTGGTCAGGGAGATGGTTTGAGTTTCATCTCACAGAAAGTTCAACAGTTGCTAGAGATGGAGGAAAAATCTTCTTCATTGAACCATACTCTAATAAACAGTTCCATGCCAGGTTTGTCAATCTTAAATTTTTACTTAGTTTGCATTAATGCATTAATACATAAAGTCAAAGTTTTACTAGCGTTTGTTTACATTTTTTTAACATGCAGAATATTATTTTTTAGATTTGCAAGTTGTATATCTAAATTAAATGCTAGTGACATGTTACACTATTCTCATACATTTTTGCTGTTGTCAAGCTGCCATTTGGTATTTCATTGTGGCATTTAAGAGGAACTGATGTTTTGGCTTAAAATGCCAGTATGCAATGTTGAGAACCTTGTCATTTTTGCTTCTGTGGTTTAACTTGTATTAAAAAATGTAATATTGTATTTATTTTATAGATCTTAAGATTGGAGATAATCCCATACTGACAGACACAGAACGAATCATTGGTAGACTTCTTCATCTTAGTACAATACAATGTGAGAATTTACCTAAATCATGGTATACATTTGCTAGCTGGTGTTATAAATGGGGAAGGAAGGCTGTAGACAATGCTAGCCATGGTAGCGTTCAGTTGTTTCCTGAGGAAAAGACTCAGATATTTTCATTGCTGCCTCCGGTAAGATACATAGCACCAACATTGATTTCATTTTATTAGATCAGTGTATCTTTTTGACATTACATATAATTAAGTATAAAAAAATGCTAGGCATGTGAAATGTTATTTTCTGTATTGAACTAGATGGACGAAGTAAACATTTTTATTATGCACAACTCTTTATTGTTGTCTTTTCCCTTTTGATATTTAACTATCGATTACAATAATAGAAATCCAGTTGTTATTTTCAATTTATAAATATATTACATATGATGTGTTAATCATCATGGTTAGATACATTTGAGTACATTAGTATGTTGAAAACATGGTTATTTATATTCAGTCTGTCAGTCCAGATGAGAAAGAGGCTGTGATGAATATACTAGGACAGATACATTCTGGTATGACTAGTGAAGAAGATATCAGTGACCAAGATCAGGTTTGTATTTGTGATTATGTTGCTACTGAGTTGTTTTATATTGTAATCATTTACATTACCATCACACCCTCACTATCATAGTTTGAGAGGATATACTGATGTATACACTGTTTGGGGCCAGTCTGTTGCAAAAGGTTATTTATTTTATCCCTTATTTGATTTCAATGAAATTTCAAACATGACTGTTGTGATTAGTAGATATATATATGACAATTTTTCTGTACTGCATATATGTGCTCTTGAATTTTATCAAAATGTGCCTTTACTAGTTAAATGTGTATAATTTTGTTTAAAAAATGATGTGTCAGATACTGAGTATTGTTGATGATTTTAATTTGTTATATAATTATGTTGCAAAATAAATTATATGCTCGGTAACTCTGGTAGATTTTATGTATGTTTTCTGTCAAGTTGATAAGGCAATGTCTCTAAATACAGTCATTTACCTTGGATGTTTACTTATTTACAGAGCCAATATGATGATGGTACGGAGACGACACGTCGTCAGCTGTTAGCTACATGTACCAGTATACAGTCTATGGGAGATAACACTGTGGACAGACTATTGGAAGTGTGGCAGGGTGTTGTACACAGAATATATCATTATTATCAGCTCTCAGCCAGCTCATACTTCAAGTTTCTAAAACTCAATGGTGGGGTAAGAAATCTTTGATATTTTAACAATGGTTTGAGTTAACAATCATTTCGTTCAGTTTTATATATAGGTTAGTTGACATTTGGTTGGCAAAAACTTTAGCAATGTTCACTGTTTGATGTATTCTAATGGATTTGTTGTGTTACATTTTCACTTGAAAAAGAAATGAAATCAATCTTCAACAAAATCAATTGTGAATATTATATTATAAACATATTTGTGTTTCATGTTTTGCAGAATGATGCATTGAAGGAGGAAAATTCAGAGGATTGTAATGTAATAAGTACATTACGTTTGTTGAGACTTCTTGTAAAACATGCTTGGGAGCTTCGTGGTGTACTAGAAAATGGTCTTGCAGTGACGCCCACTGCTCCATGGAAGGGTATCATACCACAGCTATTCTCTAGACTCAGTCATCCTGAGGCTTATGTCAGACAAAGCATATCAGATTTGTTATGTAGAGTAGCTGAAGATGCACCACACCTGATCGTTTACCCTGCTGTTGTTGGTAGTTCTACCACAAAATTAGAAACCAAATCAGAAACAGGTTTGTATATTTCTTGAAGAGTTTTAATCAAAATATTTTGACTGTGCCTTGTATTTGTATACAAGATTTAGTAAAAGTTAATCCATTGTCATGTCTTATTGGATTATCTGCACAAACCCAGGTAAGGTAATTCTAATTTGTGTACACTTCGGGCTTATTTGTAGTTATACAATGACATTTGTTCTTATGAGGATTTCATTGACAATGAAATTTGAGTGATTTTGAGTAAGATTATATATACATCATTAAGTAGACATTATTTCGTTCTTCTTTTGTAGGGGAAATAATCATCTACATTTTGTATTTTTATATAATATATTATAGGTTTACTGAACAATTATTTGAATGAAGGAACTGAATGTGATGGTGGTGTAGAAAGCAATGAGGATGCTGTTTCACAGGAAGATGAAGAGTTACCCACCGAGTTAGAAGCAGATTCTATGTTACATAACTGTATACTGTCTATGTTGAATACATTAGCTGCAAACTTTCCTCAGTAAGTCTCAGTCAGTGATGTATTATTTGCTTCAAAATTTTAAAACCATATCATAGATAAAATGAGCTCGTTAATGAATCATAATTAGTTGACTTCTGTTTATTAGTATCATCAATTACCTTACAATGTTTCTGTGTTAATTGAATTTTTGTTTGTTATACATGTTATACTGATATGACTGATTGTAGGATGATATCTGATGTGAAACAGCTGATTGAAGAGTTACGACGTATAACTTTATTATGGGATGAATTATGGTTGGGTACGTTGAATCAGCAACATCAAGATGTAGAAAGACGTATCTCACAGTTAGAGAATGAAATCAAGAAAGTCGAGAAGAACCATGCATTGAGCAAGGAGGAAAAGGCTGCTATCATCAAAGAAAAACATAAAACTGTCTTAAAACCAGTTAGTTTATATTGCTTATTGTATTGAAGAATCATTTGATATCTTAGTGTAGCATCCTTTTATGTTTTTCTTAATCATATTGATGTTTTCATAGACTTTAAATTTTAAATCAAATTTTTTGGTTCCATAGAAATCTTGTTAAAATTAAATGCATTTTTTTCTTTAACAAGGTACATATCTTTTTTTATTTTTTTATACTGAGCTTATTGTAATGGTTAACAATATATGTATTTAATTACAGACTGTGTATTCTATGGAGAGACTTCATGAGATTACAAATCAACCTGCAGAAACTCCTCATGAAAAATGGTTCAAGGAGACATATGGTCAATCAATTACTAACGCATTAGAAAAACTGAAGAATCCATCTAACCCCAGTCACCCAAGAGCTAGTTGGCATCCTTTTAAGCAGGTTAGTTGACTTGAAGAATATTTATTTCTTCTGTTTGAAAAATTTCACTTGAACTGCAGTCTTTATAAATGAAAGCATGAATTCTTTGGATTAAAATGAAAATAACGATTGAATAAATTCTATGGGTTAGGTAATGTATTATTGGTAGAATTGTTGATCTGTTATAGCATCTATTATTGTATGTATGATGCAGCCTTGTTCTTATTGTGTAACTTCAATTGTCAGTGAAGCTGAAAAGGAGTTTGAATGTTGGTGTTGTTTTTGATATATTTCTATTTGTTAAACTGATCTCATGTAGATTCAAGGAGTTGTATATGTTAATAACACTTCATACTGGTATACATCTATTATTCCTTGATTATTATTACAGATACATGTAAGCTTACAGAATAAGGCTCAGAAGAGAAGTAGTCTGGTGTTGACAATGGATGACATCAGTCCCAAACTTCACTCACTACGTAATACAGTGATAGCTATGCCTGGACTTGGTACAGCTGGACAGATAGTTACCATAGAATCTGTATCTAATGTTGTACAAATACTTCCATCTAAAACAAAGCCTAAAAAACTTGTCTTTAAGGGATCTGATGGAAAAAGGTACAAATTTTAATAATTTACTTGATACCATCATATTCATACTTAAACCTTGTCCTGTTGTATTATCCAGATTAAATCTGATTTTTTTATTTTTTTCAAATTAAAAGAATGTTCTGTTTCTAGGGTAATCTGTTGTTTAGAGATTTAGCTTTACTGGTCTTTTAAAAATTGTACTTATTATTAAATCTTAGCAGTAGCATTCTTTTCTTACAACCAAATATCTGTATATACAGTATGTGTGTGTATCAAGGCTTTCATCATCATTCATTAAAAATTAGTCTAACCTGTCATTAACTATCCTCATTTTATTTCTCTCTTATTTGTAATTACATTTATTACATTGGTGTTTATTTATTTTCAGATATCCTTACTTGTTTAAGGGTCTAGAAGATTTACATTTGGATGAAAGAATCATGCAGTTCCTGAATATTGTCAATAATATGTTCGCATCCTCTAATAAGTAAGATAATGTTCTTGAATCAGAAATGTTGATTTTTTTCCCATTATCTCTTTTAAAGGTTCATTAAATCTGTAATCGTCAAAGATTCGATCTATTATGAATTATAAATGTAGCTTAGTAATTCTTTAAACTTAAAGGCACTAATATTTAAGTATTCAGGTTTGGATAAAGGGATTTGATTTATGACTGCAATATTTTAGTTTTACACTTAATGCTTACTGTGTGAGTTAAGTTTGATAAATTATTCTGTTGTAGAGGAAGTCACGAGTTACACAGAGCTCGTCATTACTCTGTAACTCCATTAGGTCCAAGGTCAGGGTTGATACAGTGGGTAGATGGTGTGACTCCGCTGTTTGCACTGTATAAGAGATGGCAACAGAGAGAAGCTTTGATACAGTTGCTAAAACAACAGGCTGCCTCAGGATCTGGGGCTACAGCTCAACAACCATCCATACCAAGACCAAGTGAAGTTTACTACAGCAAACTTAACCCACTTCTCAGAGAGAGGGTAAGCAATGTACAGTTATTTTAAAGTAGCATTATGCTAGATTTTCATGTCAGTATTTAGGTATTTCTGGGATCTTCAACCCTAAAATGTACACAACTTGTTTGATTTTGTATTGTTTTTTTTTTTGGTTATACTGGCTTCAACATTAACAGTTTTAACAGAGATACTTGTAACAGCTGCAATCAAACTCATATATTGAGAATTTTGAAGATTTTCTCTTCAAATATTCTGATGCAAAATTGTACTGGTGCATTTAATTCAATTTCATACATTGCAACTGGGTAACTTTCTTATAGGGTATAAAAGATGCTGATAGTAGAAAAGACTGGCCTCAAAGTGTTCAGCGTAAAGTTTTAGAGGAGTTAATGGCTGACACACCTAGAGATCTGTTGGCCAAGGAACTTTGGTGTAACAGTACAGGACCAAATGAATGGTGGTATGTTACTCAGACGTATGCAAGATCAACAGCTGTTATGTCAATTATTGGATACACCATAGGGCTTGGTGATAGACATCTTGATAATGTAATGGTGGATTTAGCTACAGGAGAAGTGAGTGATTCATGACTGTCTCTTACACATTTGTTGTTTTAATATACATATTTGATTGTATTTCATCTGATGTAGTGTCTAGCTTTCATTTATGATAGTTGGAATTAAATTTATTGCTGGGATTATCATTTTGTATTACTGAAATACTTTCCTGTTGTAGGTTGTACATATTGACTACAATGTGTGTTTTGAGAAAGGTAAAGGATTGAGAGTTCCAGAGAAAGTACCTTTCAGATTGACACAGAATATAGAGGCTGCACTTGGTGTTACTGGCATAGAGGTAACTGTTTTGTTTCATTTACAACAATTATTATAATCATGCATTACTTCCTCAATTTTTTCTTTAATATCTATTTTCAAGTCATTTTTGTTCATTTTACATTATGCACCCAATTTGCCCAGTCTTACTATAATAGAGTTTTACAATATTTGTACGAACCAAATGTGGTCATTTTGTACTTTAATTGTCTCTGCAGACAAGTGTATGATATTTTTTCTTATTTATATGAACATATTTAAATTCCTAGTAATAATTTTTTTTTCATGTAACAATCATTGATTATATCTAAATACCTGATTGTCATTCAAGGGTACATTCCGTCTTGCCTGTGAGCATGTTATGAAGACTTTACGGAAAGGAAGAGAGACATTATTGACTCTGTTGGAGGCTTTCGTGTACGATCCATTGGTTGATTGGACTACTGGAAATGAGAGTGGTTATACAGGAGCGTTCTACGGAGGAGGTCTTGCTACAGGAACCAGTGCTCTGGAGAGTAGACAGGGAAAGTTAGACATGGAGAGGGAGATTACATCTAGCATGTTCTCTATAAGAGTGGCTGAAATGAAAGTAGCATGGTTTCAAAACAGGTGAGTCGTTGTTCTTGGATAATTTTCAAAATTTAAATTCTTAAATAAAGTCTGTTCAATTTTGAATTCATTCCTTGGATATGACTTAACGGTTTATGATATTATGTATTGTTTAATGCTCGAGGTTTGTGAAAAAAAATAGTCACTTTCGTCATATTTTCTAATAAAAATGGTTTGGTTTCCAAACTAATGACTGATTGCATAATGTGGATTAAATCAACCTTTTCGACAATATTCTACCATTTCATCTTGATTTTGTTATCATATCTAAATATTTTTGTGGTTATTCTGTTTCAGAGATGAATTGTTGCAGGTATTACCAAGGATTCAAGGTCATTTAGATGATCGTACACAAAGAATCACTGATTATTCTAACTGTATGTTAGAATGTGAGAGACTACAAGGTCTGAAGCAAGTAGTAAAAGAAGCCCAAGGAAATAACAGCAGCACCATCTTTACTCTACATGACAGGTGAGTCAATACTTTCTACCTAGTGCTTTCATATGACCCTTAAAACAGCATTTTGACCCATGAAATCAGTGAAATAAAGCTTCTGACTCTTGAAAATATGTACCAAAGGGTCATATTTACAATAAAATTAGAAAAAAATTTTGTTGACTCTTCAAATTTTCATCAGCCAAGGGTCATTTTTGACCCTCAACTTTGACATCTAGTGAAAACCCTGTATTACCATTCAGCGTCTAGAATGAAATGTACTATTGTATAAAATTTACATTACTTTAAATGAATGGGCTATTGATTGAGTTATGATCATTTATCATCTTGATATAAATACTCAGCAATCAATTCTATGTAAGCTAAGCTATAATTGGACATTAACTATAAGGAAATGACAATCAGTCATAAATATGATATTCACTGATAATTGTGAAATGTTACAGACTGTTTGAAACTGTTTGATGTCATTTTAGTGAGCTCAGGTTGTATGGGTATACATGTACATTCATTACCTGTATATGATATCATTTGTAGATATAAAGAATATGTTGTAATCAAGAGCACTCGGGATTCTGTAAACAAACTTGTTGAGGAAAAAATCAATGATTGTTTAAGCTGGCAGAAAGTACACAAGGTAATTTGTTTATAGGTTCATGTATATGGCTAACACAATAATGTGAAAGCATTAATTTAATTGTTTGTCACTGATGAGAGTATTGTAAGAAATCACTGTATTACATACATAAATAATTAACACTGGATATTGTGTCTGCCATCAATGCACTGATAACTGATATGCTATTAATGAAAAAATGATGAAGATTAGTAGTTCTCTATAATGCATAAATGGAATGTTTTGTTTTATGAATGTAAGTAATGAAGATCTCTATTTAGTGTATTTAATTCATTAATTCCCCCAGTCTGGTATAATTGGCCTTGTTTATAGAATGGTTAAGTATGATTTTAATTGATTTTAGCATGTAATGGTAAAGATTCAAGGAACAGCATTCCAGAAGATGTGTGCTGACATTGCTTCATCTCTCAATCTTGGTACTCCTAGCTTTGCTGCTGCTAAAGATTTCCTACAAGGTGCAGGTCAGGGATCTATAATCCAGCAGGTACCTTAATATTTGGTCTTGACATTTCTACTTCTGAATTTTGGTTAGTTTTTTACAGCTTCCACTATCCATCATTTATATCCTATTGACTAGTTCAGATTTCTTTCTTAATTGCATGTATCAAAGCAAAGTCATGCTCTCCTGATTTATCATTTAGTTATTCTATGTTACAAAGAAGTTTGATATGAAATATATGAATATCAATTGTCTGTTCATTTTCATTAACTTGCAGTGAAAATGTGTAAGTTTGTGTACCATTAGTACCTATTTGCTGTTCCAAGACAGATTACTAAGCTGGTTTCTACTGTTGCACTACATTGTATTTAATGTACATGTTGTAATTTTTTAGTGTGAACAAGTGGAAAGTGAATTGACATCCAATCTACAAGTACAAAGAGGGAATCTACATAGAGTGATTGATATTCTACATACATATGGCACCATTGTCTCACAGGTTAGAGAATTATTTTATTTGCTTTCATTTACCATCAACTAAATACAGTCTTCATTAACAACAATAGCATGAGTGGATCAATTAATTTGTAGGGTTATTGTAAGAACCAGTGCTTGTTTAATTATGTAGCATTCTAATTTATATATTTCACTATTTAATTGTTAACTTTCCATGTATTGTACATGATGTTAGTTAAAGTGCATCTGAAGTAATGTTATTTTTCTTATGTTGTAGTTTGGTGTGAGTTTTGCTGATAATACAAGAACCAGTAATTATCTTCGTTGGTTGAAGGAACTGTCTGTGGATTTCACAGATACAAAGTAAGTATGATGACATAAATTCTTTTTACCATGTATTATATGTAAGATGATTATTTGTTATCAATACACACAGGTATATACTGATGTAAAATGTAAAACTTATTGATAATGACCTCACTTTACTTCCATACTTTGCTGTGCTGACAGTTTGTTTACCATTGGGCATGTAGATCCAATTTCACTGACATCATTAACCATCCTTTGTATATTTCTCTTCTGATGTTTGTCTTACTAATGCTCAAGTTTCAAAAATCCTAAACATGATAGTAAAAAAATTATTATTTCTATTTAAAATCATTCTGTTTAACAGATGTACTGAGATTGTTCAACATTTCCAAGCCATGTATGGAGAGTCAGTGTTCCCACAGTCCAAGATACAATTAGTTGTAGCTACTGAAATGAAACTTCAAAATATAATTCAGGATGCCAACTCACGACTTATCAAGGTAGTTTGCTTTAACTACTTAGTGTAGTGTTGAATATATTTCAGTCATTTTTCCCATCAGTTCAGGCAAACATCTTTGATTGATTTTTCCAAGCTTTATGTTAAAGATGTTCTGCTTTAACAAGCTCTAAACAAATTGAGAGTTGTCAATATGAGTATAGAACATGTTAGTACTATTTGCCTAACAGAATACAATTGATGTAAAATTAGAAATTTAACTATTTCTTATGTTTCCTTTTGAAGTTATCCTTCCATCTGTTGTATGGTTTTGCTGCTGACATTTAGTGATGGGATGTTTTTGATAGATTTTCTGATGTTTCCTACACTCTTGTTATACATTTTAGCTATTGGAGAGAAGAAGTCTGGAGAAGGCAGAGATTCATTTGTTGGAGTTACAGGTACAGGAGAGTAGAGCTGCCATTGATACGTTTGTAGCAGGTATGTAAAATAAGAAGGGACCATATTTGTGTTTGTGAATCTTCATGTATATAATTATGCAAAGTTAGAGATGGTCATTCATGGTGTCTATTATTTTTAATATCTGAGTTATTTTTATTCTTCACTTAGTTATTAGATTGCTTCATTTTCATTCCCATTTTGATTTTTTGTATTAGGTAAATTTTTTGATTATTGTATTTATGATATGTAATTTATCATTGAATGCTTTGATTTATAACAGAGAATGGTGATAGTGGAGTTTGCAGTTTGACTGCTGTGATCGTTTCTGCTTTGTGTTCACTCAATAAACGAAACATTCAGATGGAGGCCGCTGCCACAGGTAAATAATTACATGTTATAAAGTCCTTGGCACTTCAGTAAAAATAATTTACCTGATCGACAAATACTGTACTCAACAAATAAACCTACAGTTGTTGAACTACATTGTTGGTTTTAAAACCATGATATTCTCAGGATATTTAATTCACATTGAAACTCTAAGGTACAGACCTTCTAAAATGATGGGGAAATGACTATTGGTCCTAATACATTTAAACATTCATCTAGGTTATCAAAATAAATGTCTGGAAATATGTCATGACATATCTTTTTGATAACATATGTTTAGCTACATCTGACATGTTCATACTTCACTAGGTTCTGGGGATAGACTTATGGACCTTACATCAAGAGATGGTGATTGGTTCCTAGAAGAACTGTGTAGTATGAGTGGTAACGTTTTCCAGTTCCTGGAGATGATCAAAACTTGTCGACAGGTTAGCTCTACATGTTACATGCTTTAAATTGTATTTTAAGTTCCTTACTATAGTGTTAATATTCCTATTTAATGTGTGGAAATGACTGCTTCGATTTTTCCCATTTGATTCCATTATCAATGACTTCTCCTTTTTGAATGATTTAATCAGTTGTTGGTTACTTGCTCCTTGTTCTTATTACAGGTGGATGATGGTGTACAGTTTAGTATCTTATACAAAGGAATGATGTCTACACACCATGTCTATACTGCTCTACAGGTAATGCATGATTTGCTTCATTTATATGCCCCTTCACTGACAGCAGATTTCATGCAGATATTATTGTTTATGCATGTATTGATTTATTGTCCGCATATTGCTGGGGCCTCAGTGGTTGAATGGTTATGATCTCTGTCTTGTATTCACTAGCCCCTTTCTGCTGTGTGTTCTAATACCATCACAACAAATTTTCACATGTGAGGAAGTTGTCCAGCTAGCTAAAGGAAGTTCTCTCAATGACTTTCAAAGCTGAAAAGTCGCCAAATGACCCTGGCTGCTGGAGCAATATTAAACTCCAGTGTCCTCTGATTGATAAAGGTTATGCTTTTTATTGCTTTCTAAAATTTGGGCAAACAAGTATTTCTTTAACATGTTTAAGGGCTGTGTTAGAAATCTGCATTTTATCTTGCAGGAGTTATAGGATATGCAGAACTTCTCTTTTTATTGCGTTAGCAAAAGAGAAGTACATTATTTCTCTGTGTTATTTCTCATGTGTTTTCATCTTATTTGTTCCCGTGGAAACGTCTTATAACCATTAGTGTACTTGCTTTCAGGATTTGAATGTAAATTTCCGTACTATCATATTACCTGAAGCCCTAAAGATTATACAGAGTCAGGATCCATCAGTGTTTAGTGCATTGTCTCAGTTAGAAAATATATTATCTGAAACTGGACTTCCACTTGATGCAATTATCTCACAACTAGAAGTATTACATAGAAATGCAGTTATGGGTATTAAGGTATGTGTCTGAATTATAACTAAAACTATTACCATATTGCGAGTATGCCCTTGACATTTATTGTAGCGAATTGATTGCATTTTAGTGATACCATTCTAGATTAGAGATTATACTGTTTGTATGCCTTAAAAGTAATTATATTGTTTTATTCTTAAATAATGTCCATTCACTTGATGGTAAACTTAAAAATTCTTTAGTCCATAGAGAGGTTCAATAAATGTATGTGAATATATTTCAGAACAAATCATATTTCTGTTAGCATTATTTCTAAATTAGATATATTTTTCATTATGTGCAATTGATACATTTATTCATAGACTGAGAACAGTGAACTGTTAACTGTGGTGGATGGTATCCGGCAACATTTTCTACAATTGTTGGATGGAGGTGGCTCTCAGGAGCTTACGCCTGGACAAATGTTGTTGATGGGATTTAATGGATTGTTCACAAGACTGGATGATGAGTTTGGTACCTTACTAGAGTGTGTAGATATGTTACAGGTCCCGGAAATTTGGAAAAAAGTGGATGTCATTCGTGAGGCAAAGTCTCTACAGGTGATTAAGCTTTAAGTACTTCATAGTTTGTTGGCTTCATTCATGATTGTTTGAAACATCTTTGAAACTTTAATTGAATTGTCATCAACTATCTATAATTTTATGAAAATTTTAGTATATCAAATGTATTATGTGTATTTTTATGATTTTTGTATTCCTTTTAAATTACAGTTGTCATCATTTACTCTGGATACCCGAGGCCTCCTTTCAAGCTTGTTTTTCATTCGTCGTCTACAAGTGATGCAGGAATTCTTCCACATGTGTACACAGTTTGCTGCAGCAGTACAAGGATTGGAAGGTGGGAACTCTTATGATGATGAACAACTGTCAAGACCAGTGAAACGTTTCATTGCTGATTATGTTAGAAAGCAGGTATGTACAAGTATTGTCAAATATTACTTTGCTGTCTTTTGATAATGTCCAAGACATAATTCAGAATTTATTTTGATCCATTACAATATTAATGCATCCATTTCTCAGAAAAACTTGTATATAATTAGTATTGTTATCCCTTCATTATTGGTCTTTGGAAGGAAGTTGTCACTAACATTCTTCTTATGTTTGTAAGCTTGGGCTGTCTGAATTCTTTCTTGAAATTAAAAAAAAAATCTTGTATTTTGTTATTGATGTATTTTCAGATTATTGGTTTTCCATCACAAGTACTGGGTTACATTCTGTGTCTTGTTATTCATGCTATGGGTTTTGATGTAACAGCTGAAGTTGAACTGAAGGATATTGGAGCAGAATCTAAGACTCCATTAGAAGAAATCTGTAAGAAAGCTGTGGAACTTTGTATGCGAAATGGACACTTTCAACAAATGCATTTCACTCAGGCCAGTACAATGACCAGTGGTCATGATGCAGCATGGAGAAGGCATGATCTTACCAGGTATACAATGATGCATATATGCATCAGGTTTGGATTATTACCTATGTGTACTAGTAAGCATTGATGTTTTGCATGTAATTTAGCTTTGTATTTGAATCTATCAATTGTCTGACAAAATTTTGCCTTACCTTTTAAGACGTAATCAGAATTATAATGTTAGTTAGCATCGTTGACTTGAGTTTTGATGTTCAAATAAGTATTGTGAAGATGTTTTTCAATTTAATTTTCAGGAGATTGGATTCCAACATTGAGTTACTGAAAGGAAGTTTACACCGTGCTCAGCTTCATGTTACCAGATTACACTGGCTCCATGAAGATTTGTTTATACAAGCTGGCCGACAGCCTCATAACCTCATGGTTGCAAACAGGGCTACAATCATGTCTGAAATAAAAAAGGTAGTGTCATTTTTAAGTTTTGTTTGTATACATGTTTGTAGAATACCCTCTGTGATTTTTTGTTGCCCTAATAATATAAAAAAAGCTCATTCAACAAATGAACTGGGAATTTATTGATTAGTACTGTACTTGCAAAATTGGTAGTGATTTGGTCTGGTTTTTTTTGAGTCAAGTATTAAGTTATGTATGATGTTAAAAATATTTCCTTGTTAAACTCATACTTTTCAAATATTAAAGAAGTAATTTGGCTGGATTGTGTTAAATCAGGTTATGATTACTCTAGATATATAAGTGATATATTTCCCATTCTTTATTTCAGTGTATGCAGGCATTGGTTACGCAAGAGACCAGCCTAGCAACATGTCAGGGTCAGTATACACAACTAGAATCTAGTATAACACAGAGGTTGAAGTGGGCTGCTGGGGCTAATCCTTCACTTAATCTAATCCTGCAGCAATTTGAAGATGCTGGTTTGATAAGAAAACAACTGGCTGAGGTAAAATTTTCTGAAAATTTATTTTTATCAAAGTTGTACAAATTGTTGTTGTACTAATTGTTGTAATTCATTTGATCTAATTAACCTCTACTTGTCTTGTTGTGCAATTTTCCTTTTTTAAAGAAAAGAACTCAACAATAAAAATATTGTGTATTGTTTTTTTAGGAGGAAACAAAACATTCACAAGAAGTGATAAACTTGTGTCAAGGTGTTTTACATTTAGAAGCATTGAGGACAAGAACGCCTGAAGCCATGGCATCTGATAACAATTTCCTTACACTTATCAACAAGTATGTCTAATATTTAACATGGCTTTGCTTACTAGAAGTGCTAAATTAATGAATTAATGTGTTCATTCATCACCCACAACCATCATGGTTTATTATCAAGAGTTCTTAATGCCAACTCAAATTACATTTTTATAAATAATGTCTACCAGAATGACTTGAAGTGTGAATAGTCAAATATAGAAAATGGATCATAATTATACTAATGATGTCAACAACATATATTTTGAATGGGTAAATTTATACAAATCAGAATTTTTAATGTGAAATAAATATTGCACTAGTTTATAATCAGTTTACAGTAATGCTTCAAGTAGTCAGTTGTTTTCTTTGTGTATTATACTAAGTCCATTTTTTGAATCTCTGTACATATGTTTATGCCACATTTTCATATCTTAACTACATTATTCCAGATGTAATGAAAGTTGTATGATGGTATCATCATCCAGTTGTTCTGTTACTGAGGCTGAAGCTGAATTAATGGAAATAAAGGTAAATAAACATTTAAAAACAATAAAAAATTGTACCAGATATATACTGTACTGCCATAATAGACCTAGTGCATCAAGTCAAAGTATGTTTTGATCCATTTATGATATTTGACCTTACTCAAATATTTCTTGTCATTGTAAATGTAGAAAAGATTAACATATTTGCTGTTCATTGTTGATAAATTCATATAAATCCACTACAATCATTGCCCATTGTTTTGTAATGCTAGGATTACACTGCACTAATCTTTTCGTTGAATTTTTGTTCTTTTAAAGAATTGATTATTTGTTCACTTCAGTGAAATTTAACTGTGATTATTATCACTGCATGACTGCATGAAAAGAATTTCTCTCTGAGTTGTTTAGTAGAAGATACAGGAATTTATCGTAATTGTGTATTTTAGCCCTTAGAAGAAGGACAGAAAACAGACTCTGCATGGTTGAAAGTTACCTTGAAGGAAATTAAAAGTCAACTTCAATCCACAGAGAAAAAAGTATTGGCCTTAAAAAATAAGATTGATGAGGCTAAGGTATGCTTTTGTGTTGGTAGTTGTTTTAGTGATGTTATTCTTCTGTTTCAATATGTTAATATCATGACCATATCTGTTTTCTTTTCTGAATAATTTTTTAGTCAGTACGTCTGTAATTGGCTAATTATTTGCACATAACTTTGATGAAATTGAATTTAAGATATTTTACTCTTCTCTATATTGATTTTCTACTACAGTGTTTGTAGCTAAATTGTGTTACTGTGATATTTCAGGATGGCATCAAGAGTGAGGTGAACAACATAAAGACTTTGCTGACAACACATCATAAACTTATGTCAGATATCAGAGCTATTCTTAAGTCATTGGCAAAGGTATGATTCAATACGTCCAATAGGGTTTAGTGATATATATATATAGACACATTGTACATGTACTTAGATATATTTTGGATATAAAAAGCTAGAAGTGTTTCACTAAATAATCATTTTCCATCCTATATCCTGTTATTCATGCTAATGGCACATCTTTCACAAACTTAACTTTCTTGAATCTAATTAATTACTAAATATCTTCAATATATTTACATGTGTAGATATATTATAAATTATTTACAATGTGGCTAATAGTATTATTATCTTGCAACTGTAGAATGGTTACATTCTTGTAGTCATTAGATTGCTTCAAAATATTAAAACTGATTTAATCAACAAATTCTGTGTCTTTTATACAGCAAGAAGAACAAGATTATGGAGAACATGTTTGTGAGAAAGGTGTGAGAGATTATCTCAATCTTTATAAGAAATTCTCTGAGAACTTAACGATGGCATTGAAGATGATAGTTGATGATGATTTCTCTGATGACAGTCTTGCTGAAACTAAATCTCTCATTGATGCTCTGCAGGCGCAGATTCCATTGTAAGTGTTTTAGATAGAAATATATCTAGTGTTTAAGTATCAGAATGTACCTCCTAAATATTAAACACCTGAATGTAACGAATCAGGATTTCTATGTACAGTGAATCACTCTGCTTCAAATCTTAATTACTTTGTTGATGTAGGTTTTTTTTTGTATATTGAGATTTTACATCCTGATCCTTTATTCATTGGTTTATTTATTTATTTGTTTACTTATTTATTTAATGTTCTATGTTTCACAACTTTCTTTAACTATGAAAAAACTTGTATTTTATCGCCAGGATATATGAAGATCTGATATCATTGGCTCCACCATTGATCAGTAATAAAGAAGAATCCAGAAATAACAGCCCTCTAAGCTTTGCTACAGGTAAATTTATTTTTTGTTTTTCTTGTTGTTTTTTTTGTATCAAATGTATGAATTTATTATATAATTATCTGTATACTGACTATTTGATTATATCAAATTGATAACTTCAAATAATGTTCTTTAAAAATGACCAATTATATATCGTAAATTACTGTTAATCTTTTTATACATATTCTTAGAGCGCTTTCTCTGGTGCGTATAAATAAATTTATTTTAACAATACAGCTGTAAAAAAGCCTATGGGTGCTGAAGATGTTTTAGAAAGACGACCATCTATGCTACATAAAGATTGTGTATCAAGTACCCCACCCACTGGCAGTCCTCAGATCTCAGGATTGGTCAATAAAACACTAGTTTCAAGTAAGTATTAGCCAATCAGAGTTCAGAATTCTTTCAAGTTAGTGTTGTTCAATTCATTATATAATGCTCAAAATAGGTGAAGACATTTTTGTTCTTGATCTGTCTGGCTCTTCTGTCCTTAGGGAGCTAACATGTGATAGGGACAGTGCAAAATAGTTAATTAATGCCTAAAATGGTCTAATGTTCAAAAAACACATGTGTCATGTTATAAAACTGTGATTTTGGAAATCAAAATTGTTGTATATGTTGTGTATATATGTATATATATATATGAGAAGTTTTAATCATTTTTCTGTTGAAAATGATTTCACTCAACTTTATTTGTTTATTTATATGCTGGCTTCTTTGTTTTAGCTCCAGTAAGGAAATCTGAGAAAATATCGAGGGATCCAAAAACTGGAAAAGGTACTTATGGACTTAACTTCATTACTTTATTGTTTCAAGTCTAAATACATGTATCGTTTCAGCTTATTGAATTAATTTCCATTTGTTCCAATTTGTAGCACACAATGCTTATAATGTTACTCATAAGCCCTCTGTTTGCCAAAATAAGAAATCCTGGATTGAGAAATAATAAGTTATCACTAGGCAAATATGAATTTAAGCCCAAAAGCTTCGATGAATAGCTGAGCTTATTCCTTTAATCAATATACATGTATAGATCACAACATGGAGATCTTTAGACATAAGTTACAGCTATCATCATAGATTTGTTTTGTTTCTAGCCATCCAGGAACGTAACAGTTATGCTGTTGGTGTGTGGAGGAGAGTAAAGATGAAGTTAGATGGTCGAGATCCAGATCAGAACAAACGTCTCTCTGTTGCTGAACAGGTACAACTTGCACATACAACTTTGTTTTTAAGACTTCAATGGCTTCAATGAAATGCAGTCAATCATCTTCCATTTTCTAATTAGTAAATAACTTGTATGAGATCTTTTTATATACAAATTTTACATACAAAAACATAACAGATAAATTGATAGTCAAATACAACAACTGAATTACTTAGATAAATTAGGCAAGGATATGAATTTTATGTCGTCATTCTTAAAAAAAAAACGACATTTCAGTCATATATTGTTGAATTTTACAGGTTGACTTTGTTATCAAAGATGCTACAAGCCTTGATAATTTGGCCGTGCTCTACGAGGGTTGGACTCCATGGGTGTGAAATCAGCATGGGCACAATAACATGGGCTTAAATCTATAACACACAGTACCCATGAGTGGGTCACATGACCACACTGAAGTGGTGCTGCGGTAACGCAAGGTCTCTGTAGAACGAGGAAAAAATACCATCATAGCTATGTAACAGACTCTCAGGTCCTACCGGGGGGCTTACTAAATGAGGGTATAGCTGATGGATGGAGAACATTTAAAAATAAAAACACTATCCACAGTGTATGTGTCGTATGTGTGTGTTCACAAGGAATTCTTGGTCGTGAAGTGGTTTCTCTGATATACATAATTGTTGTAGTATGTCAACTTTTGTCATCTTGTTTTGATAGAAACTCTAAAAAATAAAGCAACTTTGTGGGAAGTGTTGTTGATTGACAATTGAGGTATTATAATATTAGAATTCCATCATCATCTGCATTAAAATATAAAATCATCTGAAATGAAGCTTGCCAGAACTATTATTCCTAGCAATTTCAATACAAGTCTCACTCATCAAATCAGCCTAGATCTAAAGCTGAACTTTTTTTTACCTAATATTGACATCTTACATTTTACCTGTTTAAACAACATTCTCTTTGCTCAAAAATGCATTCCATCGTATTTTTTTAAATAGTGTAATTCTTTTGTCTTGAACTAATGAGACGCATGTTGCTATAAATGAAGCAAGAAGATTTTAGGAGATTTAAATCTTATCCATGGAGTCATATTCCATTTGTTTAGTTGTTTTGGGGGTTTTTTTGTACTACAATAAGTATTTCTTAATTCAGAGCATGGCATTCTACATGAAATTTGATATTAAGATTTGTTTTTAGTTAGGATGTTACAGTATGTTTAAAAGTCTATTCTAATGTATTGCCACTGAAGGGAATGTTCTTGGTTAAGGCTGATTATATTTTCAGTAAAAACACAAAGCTGTACACAGTTCTTATAATGTAGCTGTAGTTAATAAATTCTAATTATGCCCCTACGACTAAATATGGAAATACATTGCACGAAGTTCTGTTTTTTTTTTCATTCTTTACTTTTAAAGCTTTATCAACCTCATTGAGCAAATTCACAAAAGTTCATAACCAGTCAATCGAAATGTTGTTCAGGTGAAAGATGCTTTATTTGTTTGAGATGTTAGTAATTTTAATACATTTATATCTACTATTTTGTGAATATCAGAGAAATATATGTTACGAAGATTTTATTGAATGATGGAGAAAATAGCTACATTCAATGGACTGTTTGAAACACTGTGGATGTTTGTAGAAGTCATTCATGAAATCACTTTATACCAACATGTTTGACAGATGTAACATCTAACAAGTTGCAGATTTGTGCATACATTGTATATTAGTTGTATATAGATTTAGCTTTCTTCTTTTCTGTATAATTTAGTTTATGTTATAAAAAAGCAAAAAAAAAAATATTAAAAAAAAATGGAGGAACATAATGTTAAGTTTTGTTTATTGTTATTTTTGTATTCAGTACAGTTGCTATAATATTGTATTTGTAAAATAGTTTATTTTCAATTTATGATGCACTAATTTAACTTGCTTGATTAATGAATCTTAATGCACATTTATTTAACCACATTTATATGAAGTTTATGATGATGTAATAAGGATTCTGATAAACTATGATTTATTGTGACACCTATGCTTTTATGCATCGGAGTTAATTTTTTGTTGTTTATTTTCTATCTTAATATCAGTATGAAATTTAGTATAGTATATGTTGTTTCACAAATTTGTTTTTATTATAAGTAGACTGGACTTGAATTTCGTGCTATCACTTTTACTGTGAGATTTAGCCTTTTTATGTGTTGGTACAGAGGTAGTTCTACTTGTGTATCTTAGTATAGACTGTGTGAGTCATTATTTGTGTGGCATTGTTCTGATAATATTTTGTGACATTTTTTGTAGTCTGGCCTGATATTTATATATAAGATTTATACATATCTGTATAATATTTTGTCTTTATTAGTACAAGAAATTGACTTAAAAATACTTCAGATAAATTTTAAAAGTATTACTATACTTCAATAAATGGTAAGGAAGGAATTGTCATAAAATAATTATCATGTGCAAGATTAAGAACAGCTCATTCATTTGATTTGAATCACAAAATTATTTCAAAATTTGTACAGAAATAATTTACTCTAATCATAAATCACATTTTTAAATCTTTTCAGTGCGTCAGGCCCCCATTTTTACAGTCATTTCAAACATTGATCTGTTTCTTTCACGATCTACAGATGTACACTTATATCATGTTTACTGTAAAAAAATATTATTCAATTTGATAAATAATAAATTTTTACAAATATAAAAAAAAATGCTGATGTAGCTCTCATAACTTAGAGTATGTTTGATACATCAATTATACATATGTGAAATATACTTCTAATGTTTTTTTTTTTTTGGAGTTAAGTAAATATTTATTATTCATTATCATTTTTATAACATATTACATGCAACATTACAAGCTTTCTATGTGCTTGCATTGCTTCAAACTTATTACTGTAACCTCTGTATTGTACATTGTCATCGTCTCTGTGTATTTGTTTGTTTTGTGGACTTGTTGCAGGTTTTCTTTCAAGAAACTGATGTCAATGATACTTTGAGTTTGTGGTATTTTATCTGAATATTTTATGCTACTGATGGCGATGAAGCATTACTTAATTATATTGATATGACTTAGAATCAGTAACTTCTACTCAGATTGATTTTATGGTATTGAGTCTTTCAATTCAGTACAGAATCTTTGTTTATGCGTCTAAGTTGATCACAAACAATTATATTGTGTTTACTGCTTGTATTAATGTGTGTAGCATTATATCACATGACATACTTTTGTGTAGTCAGACAATGCATTAAAAAGAAGGGCTTTGAATGTAAAAACAAGTCTTATGTTCCTTTACCAAAGCGAGCATAACATGATGTTGCCATGAAATGGTTCCAGTCATTTGAATTGTGAAACTATTAATGGGCATTTTATTGTACCCCAATGATTCAGGATTTCTAGGGCTGCTTGGAGATAAATTTATTGTAGTGAAATTTTATGAAATCTGAAATTCATGTTTTTTTATTTGCCATATAATATTGGTTAGATTAATTAATTAGTAATTGACTTTCTTTTGTTGTTGCTGTTGTTGTTATGTTCTTTGATACTGTCAGAAAATTATTTCAGTTCAATTTTTATAGGATTGTTCTATGTCTTTTTATATTATGTATGAATTAATATCATGTGATTTCATATCAAGAATGAAAAAATAAGAATTATTATTATTATTATTGTAAGATTTCCTTTGCTATCAAATTTATTGAATTCTGTTTACTGATTGTCACTCTTGTATAAGTTAACAATTTAATATGTTTCTAATGAATAACATGGAAATTTCGTATTTCATTTGTATGACACTGCTTCATAAATATTGTGTATTTATGTATTCAATAGTTTGCTTAATTACATTGTTGTTTTAGTTTGTTCTGTATTCACAAATAAATGGTTTTGGGAAAAGAAGTCTTTGCTATTTATTTTGCATTTTTATGTGTCCATATTTTTATCAATATTATTATAAGATGGCAGTTATTCACCATGAGTGGTGAAGTATTCTGTTCTTTTTTTAAGAATCTTTGATGCTTCTATTTAATAAATAATCAGTCTAACTAAAAAATTATGTTACTGTAGGAAAAGAATAGAGAATAGTGATATATATATATATACTACTAAACCATCCAAAACCAATGGACCTTAATATATAGTGAAATATTTACACAGTATTATAATGATCTTGTTTTTGTTATCAAGATAACATGATTGGTGAGTAAATAGGTGTGTGTTTGAAGTTGACATATGGCTGAATATTGCTTGTTAATTGAAGTTGGCCACATCAATAAGATTTAGCTGATGATGCATTAAACTATCAAAGGAATCAATAACTTGCAGCATTGTAAGGACATTTTTTTCACCTTATTCTCCATCCCATATAATACTTGACTCATATATCTACCACAAGCTGTGTTGTTTATGACCTCTGATTTGTTGTCACTAATTACCTTCTTTAGAATGTATATGAAGCTCATTTCTAATGCAGAAAAGATACAATTAACATACTAGTTTCTCATTCATAGGATATTTCCATTCTCTTTGTACAGCAATTATAATTATCAACATCTTCTATTCATAGATTGCTCAGACAGATAAAGCAACTGTCCCATCAATATTTAATGATTTGTTCACACTCTTGTCATATCACCTAAAGTGTAATGTAAATGCTGAACTACATTAAAGGTAACAGGGTTATGGAATATTGATACAAGCCTTTAAAACCAGCAAAAATTACATCTATGACAGTCTTATCATAATACTCAAACTGAAATTGGTTTGATGCATGACAAATTTATGTTTTATCATTTTCTGTTAAAGTTACCTGTTCAAACATATTTTTCCATTGTTATTTTTTTTTCAATTTCATTCAATGTAGGAAATATATGTTCAGCTACTGTGAAAATGGCCATATTTTTGGCTTAAAAAATCAACTGCAGTATTTTACTGCATGTTACTGACACTGTGAAGTCATGCTGACAATAAATCTAACATCCAAACATTTAATTATTTGATACAATTTATACAATTTAAAAAAAAAATGTTTTTATCTGTTTAATCAAATAAGTATGTTAGAAAGTAGATGGGTAGTTTGTCTTGATAAACATTTCCTTCATCCGCCACAAAATTCTATCATCAGCAATTTCGTATTCTTTATTCAATCCGTTCTACTGAACGTAGGTATTGAATTACTTAAAATATCGCTACTGAGTGGAGTACAAATTTAAATAATTATAATTAACTTGAAATTTTACCTGAGCTTACGAAATGTTAATTATCATAGCAAGATCATTTCAAGGTGTGACGGTTAATCAAGGCTATTAAACTTATCCCCGATTATCCATATTACCTTTCACAGAATATCTAAATTAAGTGTTATCTATGCACGTTATATATCTATAATCTTATTTACAGAATTACATCATTCACAAAGGTGCGAATTGACTGGAGTACCTTATGGTTAACAAAAACAGAAAATTTCCGACAGCATTGATCACTATGATAAATAATGTGCGAACTGTTACAAAGCGGCTGTCCTTTGATCACAAGGCGTTCACTGATCCACAATAGCTCAATTATATCTCTTATTATACCGCCATCTTTTTGTCGTCATTCTGATTTCAAAGCCAGTTGTATCAAGCACATGCGATCAAAGGAAGTAAACTGGAAGTTTGCCAGTGTTCGATATCACAAACTTAACTAATATATTTGCATCGTGTAAAATTTCATTTTGAGTAAAAAAGCTGATCATTTCCCGAACCATTTTCTACAGAATTGAATATAATTTCTTGTGTATATTTTTTTAAAAAGCTGTTTTTATTTCTTTGATTCACAAACTTAACAACCAGCGCATTAAAAACTTCAAAGCACATCACCGGCAAACTGTGTAATTTATATCGGTAATGGTATTAGCTACAAAGAAAAATAAATTCTTGAATATCTCATCAATAAAATTTCAGTTAGACCTATGGATTCTTCTAAACACTAGATTTGCTTAAGAACTGACCTAGTTTCTTTGACATGAAACGACAATAGTAAAGCAGATTAGAGAAATGTGCGGTGAAATACTGAAAATACATTAAAGTTACATACTCTCCTAACTTCACAAAGCCATAGAAGCGGTTTAACTTTAATAAAGATAAAGGGGTGGAAGAATCTCTGTTCGGTGATTGTTTATTATGTCGATCCTACATTTGTTACTAATATCAGTCCTATGTAAATCAAATCCACTGGATTAATTCTGTTCGGTCGATTTTTAAAACATGGCCAAATTCGTTAACATGTATGTATTAAAACATAATTATGATTGCATATAAACAAATATTGCACCCCCATGTGTTTTGGGTTCGCCCAACACAGTTTTCTCAATGTTGGTATATCTTAACGCTGATTGGTGCGGTTTAGTTCAAAGGCGTGACGTCATGCAGAAGAGGATTGTCGGCGGCGGGCATGTGGCTTTGATGTTTTATTTTCAAACTTAACTGATAGCTGGATTTGTATTTTGAACATGGCAGTTACAAATCGAAGTGTTATTAATTAATTTCTTTTTTGGATTGTGATATTACTCGAAGGAATATTCGGATACGGGACTTTTATACAACTGGCCGAGTTACGGATAGTTGGGGATCCGAAGGGTCAACGAATCGTTCAAAGCCACAGGTAATAATTCGTTACACTGGGTTTTTAGCGAGCTGTGCGTTTTTGGACTTGTCGATGTTAATGATGTTGGTATCCATCTTTTATATTGAATATTGCTGATTACTTTTCTCCAATCAACCTGCACAAATCGTGTTTTCGATCGTCAAGTGTACGAAAACGATTTTCTCGATCGTATGAATGTAGTTGTAAATGAATTTTTTGTTTACTGAACATTATTGTTGTGTTTTGACTGACACCACATTGCATGTTCAATGTCTACTTGTATTACACTGTTTATCGATGGTGATAGATTTTACTTAGCGAATTAAGCTCTTTCTAAGAGGCGTGCAATGCTTCAAATGACCCCTATTGAACCTCAATATACATACAGCAATGGCGGATCTCAATTTGATACTAGAGCCGAAATGTATCAAATCGACAATATTGAGTGTTTTTCTCAAACTTTTTTTTTCAATTCTGATAATTGAATTAGGTATGCATAATATTTAGCCTATCTTATTTGTTAACAAATATTTATTCTTTCAAGTCGACGTTTCATCTTCTTTTGATAAATATTAGACATCAACAAAGGTGGTCGCTTGATTTGTAATCAAAGACAGGGTCATAAACCATGTAAAACTTGCTACAATGAAAGCAGCTGGGTAATAAACCTCTTTGCATGGTTATGGCTCTTACTAAAAAAAGGCCCCTCTATATAATAAAATTGTAATAAATGTCCCATCACTTTGATGTTCAAAAGACGAATGCATTCCCATTGTAGAGTTTATCCTGTATCTCCCTTTGATAAATTCTTGTGATGTGATAGGGAAACTTAGCCTTTCTAGCTTGATCATTTTTGAGATTGCTTGATAAATTTGTGCCTGCACTTAAAGTGTACTGAGTCAGAGATGTTGTCAATAATTAAAAGGAGTTGTCTTTGAAGTAAATAATTGCCAACTAGTGTCTATTGAAGTGTTTCACTTAAGTAAATATTTATCCATTTCAAGTATTGGCATTCATGTTATCTAGCATGTATTATGAAAAAGCAAACTGGTCATGCTCAGCAGGGTAAAATATTGGTTTAAGTTATATTATTTATGATTTGGTGAACAGACATCATTGCGTTACTGTCTACTGTGCATATTCTATGCATAGCTTTGCATTGCTTTATTCTATTACTGATTATCATTATTACTTATGTGTTCTGTATTTAGGTATGCTGACCTGTGTACAACATGACTAGCAAAGTCGACCAGTATCTGTCAGAATGTGGTGGGAATTTCACTGAAACAGCTCCACGTCCCCCAGTGCCTGGCGAGGAAAATGAAAAAGAGAGCAATGGGGGAATGTCAACACGCAGCAGTGGCTCCCACAAGAGCCAAGTGTCCCACACATCTGGCAGAAGCATGGGTTCAACAAAAGGTGACATCAATCCAGCAACACCAAGAAAATCTAACATTGATAAGGGCGCCGCCAACATGTCATTCCCTGGTCAAGGGTTTGACGAGGAGATGGATGCTCCCCTCGGTTTTGAACCTGAGGGTTCGGCAGCCAACTCTCCTCCTTTTACAGAAAACAGTACTCCCCCATATTTAAAATGGGCTGAAAGTTTACACACTTTATTAGATGATCGCGAAGGTGTTCAGTTATTTCGAACTTTTCTGGAACAAGAAGGTATAGGTACATGTTCCTTGGATTTTTGGTTTGCGTGTCGAGGATTAAAACTCAAGGGTGAAGGATGTGATGAAGCTATACAAGTTATTAAAATAATTCATAAAAAGTATATAAAAAGTGATAAGTTACCATATGTTGACATAAGAACGAAAAAGAAAATTTCTGAAAATATTCTGACTGGAATGGATATGACAATATTCAGTGAAGCTCAGTCACAAGTGGAAACTTACATGAAAAATGACACATATCCCTTGTTTTTAAAGTCAGATCTCTATATTCAGTATGTTTCCAAGGAAGGAGAGAGCCCCAAAAGCTCAAACTCTAGTAGTGGATCTAATAGTGCTAGACCATTGTCTTCTGGTCCACTTCCAACATTGAAAGAGGATCAAGAGTTAATGCAGGATGATTTTGCTGTACCATACAGCATTGTTGGGCCACCACCATCAAAGACGTCTAACCGCTCAGTTAATTGTGATACAAAAAGGCAGGAAGTGTTTAGGTAAGGTGCTAAATGAGGTGTTTATGGAATATATTCAGATGTGTTTCTAAGTGGGATGTTTTGTGTTTGGATTTAAGTTCATAATCTGTGACTGTTCTAGTATACATTGGAAAATATTGCCTTTAGTGAAGATTGTGTTTTGCTCAAGTCGACTTTGGATATTTTTGAAGTGTCTTTTGTGTAGCTTTTGGTTTTAAGATGGCATTTGTATAGTTGAATATTAAAGCATGGGTTTTTTCTTTGAATTCAATCTTTTAGATAGGTCATTGATGAGTTCAGTCAGGTTTTTTTGACTGACTTGTACATAACATAAGTTTAATTGCTTGTTTAGAACTGTCATTTATTTTAGTGTTCACATTGAGGCTCGGTGTGAAATAAAGTCCTTTAATTCTTCACTCATTTACGACTGATAACATCATGTCACTACTCTAAATAATGTAAACATAATTTCACCAGCTAGGAAATCAGGATTCCTAAATGAAAACATTATTATTCAGTCAATTCAACAACTGCCTCTTGTTTAATAAATGAGGTAAACTTAATGTACCTCTTTAGAGCTATCTCTAAAATTTCATTACTGTCAGGCATAATTTTACTTTTTTTTACACATATTAATGTGGAGGGATATTTGAGCCATCCCTGGTGGGTTTACAAGTTTTCTTGTCTCTGTAATTTACAATCTACCATTACATCATAACAATGTTAGCTGGCAAGATCAAAGTAATCATTTCACTTTGTTCAAACAAAAACATCCTTTGAAGTACAATATCGTCAAAGCTTTGTGATGCATGTCTCACCGCAAGGGCTGCTAGATTGAACATCAACCAGTTAAAATTACTTAAAGGAAATTGCAAAACAAAAGATTAAGGTGATAATATTCAACTATCAAGAGTATACTGGTAGATACATAATATCAGTGAATGCTGTCTGTGCTTTAAACATAAATTAAATATAATCTTTTCCTTCTATTCACATACTTGGTCAAATTGCGTATCATCTGTGTATTTGTATCATATCATTTTTTAGTATGAATTGGTACTTGAATGCTCTTTAATCTTTCCATGGACAAAAGTACTCTTAGATTTGTGTGGTTATTGATGTTTTATTGTAACATGTGAAGGTTTATAATTGTGTATAATGCAATCTCAATCCTTGTACTGCCTGTTTGACGTTACTCAATTGTGTTGAACTGATATTAATTGCTTGAGTGTAATTCTTTGTCTTCTTTTGAGTACAAATGTCAATTCTTCGGTGCTAAAATACATTGGTATCAAATTTTTTATGCATTCATTTTTCTTTGTCAACATACTTTCTGTATGGTGTTACCTAATTTTCTCCTTTGTTAGTATTTCTTGTGAGTGGTTAATGCTTAAATGTTTTTCTCCAGTGTTTGAGTCCAAAGCTTGAGTTTGACATTTGCTTTGCCTCGGGATTTTTTACTTCATACAGAGCTTTTTTTTCTTCTATAGCAAGGGCCGTTTATAGGCATCTTCTGCTCAGGAAAAATCCTTAAATTCATGCAGATTTCCCCTAAAATTCAGTTTGCTTCAAATTTTTTCTTCCCCTTTTGCAAAAATACTGTGTTATTTTTTTCCCGAATTTGAGAAAGGCCCTGTTATATAATTGTTACCAGTAACACTCCTAATCCAACTATGGACAATGTGATGAATGTTCCCAATATTGGAAAAACATCCCAAATGAGAGACAAATTTTTTATTGAAATTTTAGAATATTGCACATGCTGTTTTTCACAATTTGGTTAGTAACAGTATCTTTCCCAAAATGTAGAAAAAAAACTCTGGCTTTGCCTTAAGTAGGTTTAGAGCCCAGTCTGCTTAGCTTTCTATATATGAAGTTAGTTTTTTGTCCTAGTCACACATAACCAGCAATTCTTAAGTCCTGCAAAAATCTATAGATCCATATAACCTATAAACATGAGATTTCGTGCTGAACTATACTTGAGATGTGATCATTGATAGACACTGCGCACAAATCAATATCAGTGAATTTTTCTCTCTGTGAATTTGCATTTTCATGTCCTTAGCTTCACATCACAAACAACAATTTACAGTAAAATCCTGCATTGCAACCACCTCAGCATTACAACCACCTTGTTATAATGATGATCAATAACTCCGCTATTATTCAACATAATAAGTGAGACCACCTCATTATTGCAACCGATTTTCAAGGTCACAAAGGTGGTTTCTTATTTTATTTACTAAACTCTTATTTGATTAAGTCATACTAGCTGGTGTTGGTTGTAAGGAATGTTTCGAGTGAAGGCTGGTCATGCCATTTTGCAAAAAAAAAAATGTTACAAAAATCATTTGCTTCCATTTACTATTTACTTGGTATTCAAGCATACATTTTACTATATTCATTAATATTATTCTCTTTCTATATTCACTAATATGATTGTAAGTTGAGAAATTTTATTCAAATTATTGTATAAATAGAAGCAACATCATTTTAAATCTTAATTATCCCCCTGTTGATTGCCACACTGTTAATACATTGTGAAATGAATACATAAAGTGTGGGTGTGACCTGTAATTGTATTTTTTATGGCTGTAGTATAAAGCATATTCCTATTAGAATTTTATTACGGTAGTCAATCATAGGCAACTTGTTCCATTCTGGTATTCTGTGTGTGGAGGGGTTTTGACAGGAATGTAGTTAATGGATAATAAATCTATGTTATAACAATACAGATGTAGAATGCCAGTGCTATGACAGTATGGAAAATGATTTTCATGGAGATGTGACAGTGTCGAGATGCTTTTTTTCTCAATGTTGATATTATTGCATTACTAAGCATAATAATACATGCTGTATCTTTATTTGTTTAACTCCCTATTTAAATCTTTACATACCATTCCTGCGGTAATAATGTTACCTCTAATGTCATTAACATTTCCTTTTGAAAGTTAGTTTTATTGGTTGTGCTGTCTCCTGTTGTTGTGGAGTTAAAAAGACATACAAATATGTGTACATAGTTTTTACACACTGTAATAATTATATTGCTTATTCCTCCCTCCCCCTCATTAAAATCTAGTCTGGTCTCTTTATAAAAGTTTCTTCTCTTAGAAATAATGTTGAAAAGATGTTAGCTCGAGGATATTTGCATGTTCATGGTTTTTAGATTGGTATGTACATATGGTGGCTTTCAAGAAGTGTCTTATCTTCTTCATCAGCTTGCTGGATTTCTACTTCAAACAAGATTCTCCTACAAGGAACACTCAAGCTTCCACTGTCTATTTTCATAACAGCTGTAGTATTGGTGTAGATTTCAAAGCTCTGTCACTGTGTACTGGTGTAGGCAAGGTTTTTTTATTGCCCTATGTTGTACAGGTTTGAGAGAAGAAAGGCAGAAAATGAATGTATTTAACATATGTTTTGTTTCAATGCTATAGCATTTGAATTTGAAAAATGGCCTCCGGCTATATCCAGGTAGCTTGGTGTTTAAAATTTATTGTTGTTCACACTACTTTGTTGTGTTTTAAATATGTCCAAACATCAAAGGGATCTTGTCTAAAGTAGCAGATTGTGACCCCTGGCTATTTATGGATTGGTCAGTTTACAGCTGTCATTTGTTATTCTATAGTTGTCAGGTGTTTTTAGTCTAATCTGGTTTATCATAATTTGTGATGATTTCCCATTTATAAGTCAGGTTTATCTCATTAATGTCATTGAAGGAGAGGTGATTTTGTTTGAATATAAAGCAGTTTTTGTTCTGACAAAGGAAATGATCGTTAAAATAAGCTGAAATTATCTAACACGTGGATGCCATATTTTGGTAGTGCTGTATTTTGTATTTTGATTTGTTATTACTTGTCTGTAGTGTATGTTTTTGTCATGACTTTGTTGTTACATTATGTTTGGTTAATGTTCAATTGTCTGTATATTTTCAGCTCACCATACTCGTACCATCATAATCGCCCTGTGCCGTACCATGTTTCGTATGCTCCAGTGTCAGCACAGGATAGTGAGATCCAGTCATTGTCAAGTCAGGATAACCAGACTGATGACAATCATTCACTCACAGACAGCAGTGTGTAAGTAAATTATTAATACACACAGGTTTGAGCATTTAATTCAAAAGCTTATTATTAAATTGTGCATAAAATCTGTTTAACTGAAACTGATGGTTCAACATGACTGATGTTGCATGTTCTGGATAGATATTGAACTATTTACTGTTTATTTACTTTTAGACAGTGACAGTCATGGTCGACATGGTCAAAATTGTACTTATTTCGTGCTAAGAAAGGAAATTGAAATGAGTGCACTTTTACAATGTCATAGTATATATTGAGAGTTCTATTTTACAATTTGTATAAGCAACAAACATCAGACATGCCTATTTTAATTTTTGTATCAAAGCCATGTTGCACCAAAATCATGGAACAGACATAAACAATCATATAGCTGAACAATAATCACAAATGATTAATTTGTTTTGCTGTATTTATGTCCAGGCTGATCTATTTCAGTTGCTGCTAAGGTTCAGTGTTAGATATTTGTACACAGTTCATGTATTATTTATTATGGTTCATACAATCTGATGTGTTCATCTTTTACATGGATTGAACTTCTGAAAGCGTTGTGGGAATTTATTACACAGATTGATACTATCAGACATGTAATTCATTTAACAGTAAAATTGGTTCGTGAATCTCGTGCATGGTTAACTCATGTAAATTGTGACATGTGAAGTGTAAGCCAGTCAATATCTTCAGTATCTGATTGAGTACTCCCAACTCATGAATGTTTCTCTCTATAGAAATCAGTTAATACATTGATCCAGGAGAGCAAGTAATGTTTGTTACTTGTTCCTTGCATTTATCACATCATGAAATTCATTTTATTGAATGCAGCCTATCATAATTGTACTTGATTAGCGCATAAACATGAAACAGTGGAATTCTCTGAATGGTATTCTGGGAATCTTTTAATTTGGACCCTGCTTCTAATCATATCATGTGATGTTATGGTTTAGTAATACAATTTTATGTCAGGTTAAACATTTCTGTGATTTGATGTTTTTAGAAATCACATAGACCGTTTCATTTGTGATGAACCATTGTTGTCTATTTTTACTTGTTAACTTCAAACTTGATACACAATTAAATACAAATCAAACTATTTAGTTTCTGTTGAATTGAAAACCATTAAATATTTGAAATCCCAGATTCTCTAGTTCACATTGCTGACTAGAGATTACTTTTGTTGACTAAGTACCCTTTGAATTTGAAAAATCTTTGTCGATTTTTATGAATGACCAAATTACTTTTCCTGAGTACACGATTAACCCGGCTTTACAAATATGGCCATTGACATGTAGAGAGTGTAGACCTTCATACAAAGAAAGTTTAAGAATTTGTTATCATTTATACACAGTTTCGACCAAGGTTTTACCTGAAATTAAGGTTAGCCTAGTGCAAACTGCATTGTATATCTTAAGTGTTTTTTGTCTACCTCTACCTAACTGTAGTGTGCTTTTATTCATACAAATCTGCTTTTACTGCGTATCCTCTTTTACTTTTACTATGTGCTGCATAAAACAAACAAGATAGCAGTCTGCGTTTCATTCATAGTTTTAGTATGTGAAGTTTTATATGATGTTTTATTTTATCATTTTAAGTGACAATAACTGAAATGTTTGAATCCTATAAATGGCTTGTTTTATTATATCTCTACAGTCGATGTTATGTGAAGCCTTTATCTTCAGCATGACCTGTGTGAATCATACAATCGTCCTGTGATTTAAGTTGATCCTATATACTATGTACACAACAAGTTATGTTACTTACTTAATGAAAACCATAAGACTGAGGACACCTCTGTCTTAGTATAAAACTACCATGTATTTGGTAAAGTGCACACAGCCATGACAAAATTGCCTGGAGGCGTGCCATTAATTTGCCTTTGATCTGTGCGGTGGAAATTGTTAGATCTTTTGTAAATACCTGACTTGTAAGTCGACCCCTCAAGGTAAATCAGTCGACTAGAGCTGGTTAATGTTTTAATGATAAGACTGTAATTGTAACTTTTGGGAAGATAGTTCTTTATTGGAATTTTTACCTTCAGGCATTTTATTGCTGTTCTATATGAAGTTTAATGTACCTTGTTAAAAGCTACGAAAATAGTTGAAAAATATTCTTTCATGTCTGGTATAAATTTATGTTTAAACATTCAAGTATGAGATGAATTGATTACATAGAAATTATTTTGAAAATTGTCTGAATGTGAAGATATTACCTATTTTCAATTCCTTCATAGTTGTGGGATTTGATTTTACAATTATATTTAATTTTGTCTGTTTTTCATGACATAATTGTTTTAAAAAGTTATTAAGTTATCATGTTTTTCACAAATTTGGTCATCTATAGTATGTAGAGATGAGTTCGGTCAGTCTATCATTACCCTGTCAAATTGCATACCTGAAAATGATTTATTCAAATACAAGTCTTGAACTTCGATACGAAATTGCTCGTACCTTGATAGGACATTTTTCAATTAAAGTTACCCCTATGTAGTATCAAGAATGAGATTTACTTAATATGTGTACATAGTTGTGTTACTATGTGCCACTCTCCTTGTGAGACATGTCTAGCGATGTCTCGTTTAAACTCGGGTATATTTTGCCTTTTTATACATAAGACTTGTTTGTTAGCAAGTCATGTAGATTAACTCTTTCTGCATGAACGAAACTTTGAATTAAAAGTTTGATAGTAAACTATTGCACACTTCACCCTTGATGGTAAATCATACCCTTTCATAATTATTATTTTCCGTTTCAGTGACCACAAACCTATTTAAATTCAGTTGATTATAAGGTTACTTTAGGTTTATATTTTCATGTGTTAAAACTTGTTATAGAAAAATCTTTTAATCAATGGTATGATATGGTGCCGACTGGCTCCTTCTCTGCAGGATAGCAATAAAAAACGAAAAGCATCAAGCTGTTTTTGTCAATCTTACAAGGATTAACTGCCTAATGATGTCAAACTTGTTGTATTTATCTAAAGTAGATTTGTAAAATCAATTAATGCTATGTAAATGTTAGTGATTCAACTCGTAGTTTTGTTGAAACGTATTTCTGTGTAGCACCTGCGTTTTCTCCTTTTATCAATATTGGTAGTCACAAACCTTAATAGACTCCAATCTTCCATGTTATACAATGCTTAATCAAATCCTTTCATCGCGTCAGATGAGGAATATTCTGTAATTTTCAGTAAAAATTACCATAATTTAATCATCTAAAATGCAGTATTACTGTTATTTTATGTTGAAATGAGGATACAGTGCAGAAATTTATTTCTCAAGTGATATCATGTTTTTGGAGAGCGTTCAGAAATGTAAATAATTATACTTGCAGTTTGAAGATCATAAAAAACTTAACTCTACCACTTTCCAGCATACCATGCTTAATCAAGTATGCATATTACAAAAATATGATTGTTAATCAACTACAGATGTACAATACAGTAACAGAATGCCCTCATTACAGCGAATCTGTTAACACAAAATATTAATCTGCTGTTGTCTGCCAGGATGTAAATGGTTCCTAAACGTTTCAAATCAGAATATCCTCATTAAGGACACCAGTTATTGTTGAGAGTTTTTGTTATGAAGATGGTGGGGACATTTGAATTCTGGAAACTTTTCTCACCATGTGCTGCATGAACCAGATATTGTTGATTTGTATCGAAGCATTCTCTGCTTTTGACAGCAAAGAACTATGGTCAGAAGAACAATGTAGCAGACTTGGACATTTTGTGTCCTGGCCAACTTGTTGACCAATCTGTCCCTGTAACATCAGTGTAATAGTATGTGTATTGAAACTGTTATATGTTGTTATAAGTTTTATGTATGTGTTTTTCAGAGATGGTCATTCTTACAGGGAGTCCAGAAAACATAAGAGTTATCTTAAAGCAATGAAAAGAAGGGCTGGGTCAAACAAAGAAAGTGGCCATTTCATTCCTGTGAGTAAATTTGTCTGATACACAATTTAATGATAAAAATGGTGCAAACCTGTAGATCACATTTATGAGTGATCATATGCTAACTTATTCCCATCACATGTAAGGTATTCTGTGACCGTTTTACTCTATGGACATGTAAGGTAGATTATGTGTTGTATAAATATGATATTATTTCAGAGAACTGAACGAGCTCCAAAAGATAGAAATATAGCTGAGACTGATTGTAAGAAGTTTGCTGAGATGTTGACAGAAAAACTCTTGGCAGTACAGAAAGAGAGAGAAAAGGAAGAACGGGTAAAGCTCTCCATGAATCAAGTCATGAACAGGGTATGTAGGAATTGTAGACTTAAAATGTATCAATACTGTACTCTCTGGTCGCAGTATCAACTGCTCTGTTCTTTTAAATAGTTACTTCATTGTACATTCTGTTTTTTTAATGTCCAATGTAAACCTCTTTGTAGTTATATGATTGTTACAACTTTGTTCTGTGAGAGAATCAATTTCATGGCATTTGATACAATGCTGGTGACTTGACACTTTAATGTGAAGTAAAACTAAATAATTGGTTTACAAAGAACTGTTTGAACTAATAATTCCATGAAGGAACAAATAATTCTTTGAAAGTACTTGTTTTAACAGATTCTGAAAACCTTACGCTTTTGTTTGAATACTATAAACAATTGACCAAGTACACGCATTCGTGATACTGTGGTCAGTGAAAACAAATAATGCTAGTGTCACATTCAGGTCAGATCATTCAACTTGTATTTGCATGCTATGTGTTAGTTTAATTATAAATTCTCTTTTTTTCATGTTCCCAACACACTGCTTCTAACATGTTTTATTTTTTACGTCCCTTTATGTAAAATGATGTATAATTGAAAATCTGAAATAATCTTGATTCATTATTCATGTGTTATAACTCATCCTGAAAGCTTGAAAATATTTTCATCTTGATTTTTTTTATTGTTTCATATACATGTTTTAAATTAACAAATACCTGTATTTAGAATGTACCATGTATTGCATGGACATAAAATCTAGGTGTTCTTTATGGTTGAAATGTGACTATGTATTGCCTGAAAACACAAACATCAAATGTATCACCCATTTCATTTAATTAGCTTATGTTTCATTTCAAACAGTTTATTTGTATTAGATATTAATTGTGAAAAATAGTCATTTAGTCTTCAAAAGATGAACTATTCCCTTGTGCTCATGAAATTTACTTTGATGGTCGACCATTTCGCTTATAGCTAATAGAACATCATTAATAAAAATTGGAAACTTTTTGATCTGCTCAGCGCATCTTTTGATCTTGGTATAAAAATTGATCCACAATAAAAACAGGGTGTTTGACAATGACAGTAAAGCTGTGTCCATCTAAATTTATCATATGATAAACGCTATTTTTATTCATTAGCCTTACAGTTTATAAAGGACTCATAAGTGAAAGAATAGCCAGTGGTTGTAATGGATATTAAGTGGCTTATTTGATAGTACTTTGCCATATTATATCCTTATTTTTTATTTTTTTAAGTGTCAGAGCTTAAGTTCTGCATTTTACATTTGAATGTTAAAACAATCCTCACTGAACACACCTAGGGACTATTAATCTTCATAGTCATCTTTGTTAAACTAATTCTAGCTTTGTGTTGTTGTGTTTGGTCTTTTGATTGTTCGCAGTTTAAAGGCTTGACATTTCATCTTTGTTGAATGACCTGATAAAGGGAATATTCAATGTCGTCTGAATCCCCTTCATGTCTGGACTTCACAAACATGGAGGACAGCTGAGCCTATCATATCAATGTTTTTGATCTGGCCAGTGTTTGATCCAAGTCTGTGAAGGTGAAATTTGTAACTAGAAGTTTAACACATTATTTGAAGTACAAAGAGTTGCTTTCATCTGTATAGCCTTGATCTGGTTCTTTATCCTGAAACAGAGAGAATTTTGAAGACTTGGTTGAATATTTTGTCTTACAGAACCTGAGACCAAAGCATTACAGAATATGCTCAGCTTTCAGGTCCTACCTCACTTAGGATTTTGTGTTACTCAATATAAGAAATATGAAGCACTGCAGTTATGCACCAGCTTTTGGATACTGAATATGTATTTGACTTTATGTGTGGAATTTGATATGCTCTAAACCACACTATTCAGTAAATTGCTATAAACTTTATATTTGGAATGAATTTTGTATGGAAATCTTACTTATTAACATTGATTTTACAGAGTGATATAGAGCCTCTTGACAAGTCATGTATGTCAACAACTTCCTCCAAGAATAATACAACATCTACCTCCATTGTGCCTTTACTCACTTCATCCATGATTGATGAAGAAAATGCTGACTCAATTCTTGAGGAGCACTGTTCACGTATTTGGGAACGCTCGGCACAACAGACCCCGAGTCGGTCACCGGGACACCATTCTCCAGACCGATTTCGAAAGTCTTCATCTCAAAGTCAGACTCATTCTGGGACATCAAGCATGCCAGGGACTTTACATACCAAACTATTACACAAGAAACGTTCAGAGTTCTATTCCATGTCTTCTTTCGATAGTGGTATGAGTGAGGACCTAAATAAGTGTTCTGTTGAAACTCATAAACATATTCATCATCATCATCACCATCATCATAATGAAAGAGGACGTAAATCTAAGCACAAGTTAGAAATACAAGCACAACAGCATAGTATGACTTGTTGGGGTGATGGCACACCTCGTCCTCATAGTTCTAGTGGAACAAGACAAAAGACTGGTAGTAGGTCCCATTCAGACGCTTGTAGTAATTTAGACAGTGGAATTAGTATGATTGAATCAATTGGTCAGCCACACACTGATGTTACAATATCAGATCCTGCCACAACAAAGTATGTACATTTTCTATTTTATTATTAGATTCAATTTTCTTTACATTCGAAGATCTAACAGGCATCACTTTAAGTTTCATGAAGTTCAGTGCTTGCTACTAAATGATAATGAATAGAAAATTGTTGTAACTTTTTCATAAATCTACCCTTGGATTATCCCTCAAAAAGTATAGCTGTTATTCTTATATGAATTATTGTAATGTTCATATTCAATACACTTGAAGGCAAACTTAGGATATGCAGGTTATATATTACCTTTACAAAGTTAAAATCTTAATTAAAAATATTAGCTAAGTCAGAGGTTAACTTTGTAATGTTAGGATAAAATACATTCTTTTCCTTTGATACGACAAACCTTGCAAAGAACTGAAGTGTCTGGTTGAATGAATTGTGTTTCATGTGTTCAAATTACTGAAATATTACGGTGTTTGTCTAACTCATTTTGGCTGCAATTTAAACTTTATTACTTAACAAATAAACTTGAACAGGACTTGGCCTTTTTGATGTGGTTCTTTCATCTTAAGTTGAGTAAATGTTCTCGATGGCTTCAGGTGCATGTTTTACAATAAATTGAATTGTATAACTTTCCTTCTTACTGAGCTTTGTGAAACATTACAAGTAAACAGAAAACATTCAGCAGTAAGGTCATGATTGTTCCTGTTAGTTAGTAGTTTATCTCATCATCATTGATACAAAGAATAGGAGAAAAACATACATAAAAACCATATGTTTGAAATCTGGTTTAAAAAAATTCTCAGAGAACTGAAAATACCCCTGTTTTTTTGTGCTGTATGACTGGAAATGCTATTAATTTTGTGGCAATTTTCGGATGTTAGGAAAAGAATCTTATAACTGTGCTGATCACATGGTTAGGCCTAAACAAAATACTATAAGTCTTAATACAGAGGTAATTGTAAAATATGTCAGTTATTTTTCATGAAAGACCAGCTTTAAACTATGTTTAAGGGATTTTTTTAGGTATTGCGTTCGTGGTGACAAATATTTTTATAGTCTTCGGATGACATATTACGAACCATTCGGCTGTATTGTATCCAGCATGCCTATAATTTGCATTTTGTAAACAAAGGTAACCTGGCAATAAAAGTATGTGTTTTTCAACCTTAAAACATTGTTAACTGCTGTTCAGAAGAAATTTGAGTCATATGTTTGTAATGTAGAACATTAACTACTGAACACAGAGCAAGGTAACATCTCCTTAATTGAACATGAATGACATATAATTACACAGATCCTATTTCAAAGGGCTTTATGTTTGGGCTGTGGGGAGGAAGTTTTGAATATTTGTCCATAAAGCTTGAATTTAAAGTGGGTTTGGGGAGTTATATTGTACAAGTGGCGGTTTCTTCTTTATGTCATTGTAACACTGCTATGCCTGAATAATATTGAATTTCTAATGCTATATTTTACTGCTGTGGTTTCATAGAAGGTATTTTTTGGCTCTCTCTCTCTCTGTTGATAAATGCAGATCCCTGTTGCTTGTAAAAACACTAATTACAGCCAATTTAAATTCATTACGTGATTGTATTCTGAGGTAAACGGTATCAAATTTGTCTAAATGATAAAGCAGGCTTCATCTATTGTGTTTTCTATTCTGCATTTCTGCTGTTTTAATGTGCATAAATATATGGTTAGTTTTCATCAGATGCTGAGGGGATAAAAATGTATGTATTTATGGAAAAAGTGAAGACTCTCTGGCATAACTGATCTGAAATCTTTGTTGAAACTCTTTGTCCTGTTAGATGGTATTTACAGACATAAAGATCAAAAAGACTGTTTTGTTACAACTTGGATGATCTCAGTAACTCATGCTGTGAATGGGCTGCTGGGAGAGAAGTACTTCTGGCAATAAAGTCTCCTGAAAAAATACAAGCATCCTTTGAGGTGGGATCGCTCTTTGAAACATGAAAATCTGATGTTTCCCATCAAAGAAGTGCTCATTAATTGAAGAGATTTTCGTCTCTTTCATCTTTTATCATGCACAATTTGCATTACACTGAAAAAATCAATCCTGCCAGATTTCATTTTGTGAGTAAGTTATACTAGGAATTAATCACTGAAAATGGTAAAATGAAATAGAAATCTTATATTCTTTAGCTCATACAGTGATTGTAATCCCTTCAATTCTACTAAAATGTTGTAATCAGACATTTTAGGAGTATAAAATTGAGAGAAATGTGAAATTACCTAAGTTTCATTGCCCCAAGAAAGCATAATGCATTTTTCAGGGATGAGTTAAATGTGTTACCACTTTTCTTTTTGAGATAGAATTAGACATGTGAGCTGGTGTAGAACTGCTCTCATAGCATGTTTGTTTAAACTTTTTATGTTGTTAATGTCTGCCAGTTTTGTTATTGTGAACAGATAGTTCTACCATGTGGAATTTTTAGATCAAAGTGTGTTAATATAAATACATCTTTTTAGTGGGGAAGAATGTATTTTAACTTGCCCTGTGTGCACACATGCATTGAAAGAAAAAAATTAATTGTCCGGTGTATGCAGTTTGAATGTTGGCATGGTTTAATGCCTGGCTGTAAAACTGGATTGCAGTAATTAACTTCATGTCTGATTGAACAAAGGAGTATGCGAGATTATCCAATGTCTGGATTATCTGTAGTCTGTGAACTAAAATATTTGGCCAAGAATTTTGCTTAATTAAACCCCATCCACTTACCCATATGAACTTAAAAACATGCTATCTCAACTTGCTATCTTTGTTGTGTACTGTTAAAAATATCCTTGATAAGACCCAATGAAAACAGATCTGTTGAAATTTTTGTGTAAGTATATACCACCTGATTTTGAAATTAATACATGTGTCTCAAGTTGAACTTCATGTGTGGTATTAATACTATAGTTTCCACCAATAACTTGAGAGTATCATGTAAAATAGACGAACTCCCAAACTAAAAGAACTGAAAATTTTATACCAAACTGGTTCTAAAAGGTGCATTGTAACAATGAAGTTCTATATTCTGTGTGTACAGAATATCATTCTTATTCACCCCTGTTTTGACAGTCTCGGGAGGCATATCATAAAAACGTTCATATTATGGTTGCTACTAAAGTTCAAGTTAGGATATGACCTCAATGTTCTAAAAAGCAATCTGTTGGTTAGTTAATGGATAGGATCTAGGCACTCTAATATGAACCAGCATGGTACTAAAATTCATGATGTAGAGATTGAAATCATAGATGAACTGGTAGTCTCTATTTCAAACTATCTTGATACTTTATCACAGAGAGATTGTTGTATTCAAATGTGGGATGGAAAATCTATGAATTTTCTTTTTCCAAAATCATGTAGGACAACTGCAAAATGTGAACTTAATCTTATCATTTTTATTTGTATGTGTGGCTTTGGAGTAAAATTGATTTTTGGGGTTATGCCTTCAGATTTTATTCTTAAGATTGCCATTATGTACTTGGTATTTAAATCAAGTTAGAAAATTCATTCTGTATTGATTACTTTGTTGGAGCATGTAAAACAATGTAATCTTTATTATGGTTGAACCAGTATTGTAATTGATGTAATGTTATGTTTTCCCCTGAGTTACTTACAGTAAAGCTTTGGAACATTTCCCCCTGTAAATTAGGTTCTTATTGTACTTACTGTAGACTTACTTCTCTCTATGTTGGCTTGTAATCCTTGAAATCTCATCAAATTTAAGTATTGCTAAGAGCTATGTTCTGACTCAACCTATTTGAAGGATTCAGTGATTTGACTGACTTTGTTACACATATAAAACATATAAAATATTCCCTGCTTCTTGTAAAACAAGAGTGAGAACTGGTGATGTAGGTATTTTATATCCAAGAATATGTTAATATGTTTTGGTGCTTTTTCCAATTTACCACTACTTACATGAAAGTGTTTCATGAAAACCTTTTGGTAAAATTGTTAGGGTATTTTTTTATGAGGAGTGTTGGTGCATATTCTTGAACTGCATATTTAGCGTTTTGGAAGGAAAGAAAAATTCCATTTAACCGTTATACTACTCTTCCCCTGTGTAAAATTGTGAGCAGTCCCTGAAAAAAAAACACTAAATCAACACTTGTGTTATCAATTTTGGAGATTAATTAAATGCAAACACTTAGATATTGAATATAATTCAAACGGTAACATAATGTTTAATTAGTCAACTTGTTTAATCTCATTGAAGTCTTGATCAGTTAAGTTGTCACTTCTAAGGGGTTTTTAATGAGAACAGATGGATCTTCTTATTTTAAAAGTTCACTTAATTAGGTGCTAAAAGTCATCATCTTTCATTTATTGCATAAAAAATATGGTTGTGAATTTAAATGAGGCCTCTGTCTCAGCTTGCCTTTTCAACTATGTATTGTGGTGTAGTGTTACTGAATTTAATATGCTTGAAAAAGTTTGAAATATTCATATGAGAATTTGACCCAGTGAAGACAAAGACAATATTAAATTAATGAGTCCAGGGGAAAAACTGGGGATAGTTGAAATATTATTCTAACTACAATATTTAAACCAACTAACTTGTGAAGTCTCTTTAATTCTCACATTCAGAGGTTTGCCCACCTTCTACAAATGTTGCACTAGACTGGTTATATTCCCTTTATGAGGTGCTGAAAATTAAAGCTTGTGTGTTGATTTGAAATTTAACAGAATAAATATTTTAATGTTTTGCTTTGAAGTACACATCAAAGAGGGTGATTACAACAAAAAGTGGTTAGATCAAAGAGAGATCAGAGCTTACAGCTGAGAGGGTAGTATAGTCTCAATTGATCTCACTGATAAACTGGGGTGGTGTATATTCGCTTGTAAGACAGCCAACTCTTGGCTTTATGTTGGGCATATTTAGTCAATGAGAATTTGTGGGAAGGTATTTTGTTAAATGAATTATAAATTGAATGTTACACAATATTTGTTAAATGTTTTATGAATATGTTGACAAATCAGAAATCAACATTTTGTTCTCTAAATGAATGATACTCGTGCAAATGGAGAAATGCTGAACATTGATTGATTTTATTAGATAATATTGTGAACTTAAAAGCACCAGGTTTTATTATTTAGACTTTTAATGTTGAAGAGCTCATACTTCTTAATTAATTTGGCTATTAGAATGTTGCACTGGTTAAAACATATCCATTTATAATTAAGTAACAGCCGAATTGGATATCACTTATTAATTGTAATGTAATGGTTATTGTATCTGACTTCAGAGTCTTGTGTGCATATTTTAATCTTGCATGTTGTCAGTGGTTGCTTTTATCAAAACTTCTCATTTCTGTCTGATTTATTTTCTGTATTTATTTGAAAACACTGGGGAAAAAAGAAGATATTGTTTACACAGCATTGATTAAGGAGCCTTTGTAAACAGGGAAGGCATTTTTCCAAGCTGAAGGTTCTAAGCAAATGTTACTGATAGCAGAGTTATTATTCATTAATGAACATCTGTACTTTGATGTTTTGTTTAACTTTATGCTTTGATGTCTAGGAGGGAGAAATGATGTTGATAGGAGGAGATAATTAATTCTCTGTTCTGTTGATTTAATCTAAGTGAATGTATTAATTTCCTCTCTTTGGTCTGATGATCAAATTATCAAATTCAGAGAATCTGTCCTTGATGATTTTGTCCCATACATGTGATGAATAAGTCCCTTCCCTTGTGATTTTACTCCACTTGTCACAGAATTTTCATGTCTAGAATCTGATAAGTTGGTCTATTGTTTTATTGCCTTTGAAGAGTTTCAAATGCTTGATTGTCTCAATTAGAGGTTTGTCTGAAATATGATGCCATCGTTCTTTGAAGCTTTTATTTGAATATTTTATTGATGCATGAGACAGGTTTTGGACTTATCACTCATGGATTCTATGAGTGATAACATAGATTCTGTACTTGTCTCAGTGTTTAGTTGATACCATTTGCAAGATTTTATTTAATGTGATTCTTACAATATTAAGTCCTGGTACCATTTTTGTACCAATCTAGGACACATCAGGTATTATAAATTTATTTGAAAATTTTGCTTGATAACAAATTTCAGTGATAAGGAAGGAATCTATTTTTTCAGATAGATAGATTCCCCTGTGATATATAATTGCCAGAGGGTTGGGGGTATGTACTTTGGTAGATAAACTGTTGGGCATCTTGTTATACAGACTGATACTGAGTCACACTGGTATCTGATAAGACATTAAGACAATAGGATGGATTTGAAGAAATACCAATGTTTCCTACGATAACAGTTGTCTGTTAGTGTTCTTTGTGATTGTTCTTAAAAATGAAACACCACACACAGTGAAAGTGGCACCTGGTGCTATGTGTGTTTCCTGGTTTCATCCTGTGCCAAGTTTGATTCATGTTTATTGCAAAGTTGGGTTTTGGTGTGTCTGTGAGCAAGCTTGCCAGGTTCTCGCTTCAAATGTCATTTCTGCTTTGTCTTTGCTACAGACATTGGCCTCATCTAATTAAACTTGGTTCATTCTCTGTTTAATAAAATGTGATTCAGATATTATGCTTTTGTGTTTATTTTTTTGTTATTGAAATAATTTCAGTTTTATGTAATGGCTAAAGGTGAACAGAATTAATTAGACTTTGATGTGTTTTGGTCAATGTAGACCAGTAAAGGAGAGGCATTATTGTACTTTGATAAAATTGAACCTTAAAAACTCATGATATTGATCTAAATGTGTACTTCATAAAATGGCTTAGGTCAAACAAAGGAGTTGTTGTATTGAAATTAAAACTGTATTGAATCAGAATAGGTACATTTGAAAAGCATTCTTTACTTTAGCACAGGTTTTATTACACTAGAATAAACATGCACATCAAAAGATTTTCATCTGTGTTAAAGTTGTAAAAAGTGTATGTAAATAATGAAAACATCACATAAAATGTTTTGTACAGAGAAGGTCTTACTTTTACAAAGTGACGCTTCACTGCCTCTAAAACTTGTGATGTGTTTTTACCAAAGCATACTTTTAATGTTTCACGTGAAGTATTTCCATGACATCAAATGTGAATTAAAGGAGAGTTTTCGTGATAAATTACTGACTTGGAGAAAATGATTAGAGTAGTTGAAAGAACAGATTGCACCGAGAGTTTTACGAGATTAAAGACACCATGAAATGAAATGAGGGGAAAAAGAAAAGCAGACCCTGAATTTTGTGTTTGAATTACAGGGAAATTGCTTTCAAATAAAAACTCAGAAGCCGTGGAGGGTGTGTTTGTATTTTTGTTTGTGGCGTAATCATCAAATAAAAGAATAAAAGTAAAACAACATGAAAGCAGTTATTTTCATGAGACATAAAGAGCTTTTGTTGTTGGGGTGGTTTAAGAAAACAACGGAAAATGACTATTATTAAATGAATCATGTACAGAAAAATACAGCATTGTTTGTATTTCAATATCTGACCATATGGTTGTGTTTCCATAGTTTTCACTTTGTTCTCAGTCTAAGGCTTGGGGACTGTTGTCTAACTTTAACACAGATCAAAGGATAAAACTTGATCATTTGACATGCTTTCTCTCTGTTCTTGTATTGTTCTGATTACAACATTGTTTTGTAGGCTTTAGGAGAGACTGACCTTTAACACTAAGTCCTTACATGTTAGTTTGTTAAACCAAATGTTACCATTTTGTGGCAGGTTTCCGGGATTCGTTTGGGTGTTAGTGACACATTGGGTTCTTTATGCTGCATCTGTTTTTGTGAAGTTATTGTGCTAGGGGTTGTCAATTTTGTAACAATTAATTTGAATCAACATTATCAAAATTGAAAAAAGCCGTATTCATTTCACAGTGACACTGTCGGTCATTGACACCATAGTTTGCCATGTGGTCCTACACTTTACTATTTTTTATACTCCACAGAAAGTGTTCAAAAAATGTGTTTGTCTGGTAGCATGGTTACAAATACCACATAATATTGGATGATCTACACTTGATGTGTTATCCACTCTATTTAATGACATTATAGCATAAAATTGATATTACACCCAATTGATATTTATTTTTACTTTGATTTGTGTTTTCAGAGTATTACAATGGATTCTTGATATTGATAATATGAACAGAGGTACTAGTACAGCCTACACAGATTCAGACAAAACTAGTTCTACTTACAAACGTTCTGGAAAATCATCAGCATTAACACCTGTGCCTCATCAGTCCTACAAACAAAGGTAAACTTGACAAAATTCACAAATATGCTCATTTTTTATGTATAGATTAATGATGGTGTCCTAAAATGGGGTCCAATCTCTTCAACACATTGCTTCCATGTAGTATTACTATTGTATATAGAAATTAATAAGAACTAGGATGATTTCGTTTATTCATCCATTCATTTGTTCATTCCTTCATTCAATAAAGTTGTTACTTACATATTGACTGTCCCATTGTAGTGCTTCGAAGAAGAGCAGTGGCAGTCATATGAATCGCTCTGCATCTGCTGATAGTGGTAGTCGTCAACCATGGATCCCACAAACCATGGGTGTGATGCCTAGCCAACCTATTGTGCAAGATCCATCTATGCCTTTGATGCCACCTCCAAACACTCGGGTACAGTTGGAGGAGGTCAACAGAAGGTTATATGAGGCTGACACTAAGAATACTGTCCCACCGAAATCCAAGTAAGTATTTCCTTTTTTTATCAATACTTAGTCCTTTGTACAGAATACTGGACATTCATGTATTAAGTTTTGGCTCAGTAAAATCTTTTTTTGTCCTTGTTTTGTTCCTGTATGTAGTTCCCATTTCTGTTATTAATCGTTTATTCTTTGATTACAGATCTTTTACCGGTGTTTCGGGCAAGGACCGTAGGCCTGGCATTCCATTGTCCCAGAGTGCTGGACAAGATTACAACTTGACAATGTCGTCTGCTAAGAATGTGTCCACTGACCTTGACAGTTCTATAGATAGACCTGAGTAAGTTATTTCTTTTCTATATCATCACAGTAACATGATATACATTTTACATTACATAAGGCTTTGGAAACTACTAGAAAATCCGATCTTGCCAAAATGTATGCATGACTCGTCAAATTTGGAGGAGAAACTGTTTCTGTTCGATATTGGATTCATGTAGAAAACTGTAAATTATTCACAGAAAGTTGGATCTTTAGATAGTATTACATTAGGGTGTTACAGTTAATTAAACCAATACTGCAACCTTATGAATTTTATATGGAAATTCTTGTTGTGACATTTCTAAATGGAATTTCTGATGTTCAAGTTGATAGTAATTTGTTCAGTTTAGTAATTGCATCTAGCATACTGAAGTTGGTTGATTAGGAAATGTAATATTATATATTTCCCTTAGATCTTGTATCATGTTGTAATTGATGATGCAGTCTTCACATTTTTCAAGAATTTATGTAACTTAAGCCTCAAGAAAACAGACAGGTGTGTTGTACTGAATTGATATATTTGTATTAAGATATGTATGAAGTTGTATTAATTTTTATTCCGTCTTTTTTTTTTGTATCAAGTTTGAATGCGATCTGTTTTTTGATATCAGTTTTGAAGGCTACATAAAAAAATTTAAACTTATAGAAACTACTGTTGGTATTATCGGAATGATATGTTTAAACATATTTTGGTATTATAGGAAACGTACATCCAAGAAGTCTTCTGCTAGTGGTAATACGTCGGGTTCCAGTAAACCAGATGAGATCAGTGTGGGCTACTATCTATGTGGGGAACCAATACCGTATAAAACTACTATATCACAATCAAGTGTTACACTTGGACAACTGAAACAGCTCATCAGTAAAAGAGGCAACTTCAGGTATGTATCTAGTTCACACTGACAATACCGTTATTAAATTGCATAGACCCATATATTTTAATCACTTCACATCAAATCTGTCTATATAAAGTGTCTTAGGTTATAGCAAGTTTTAAACTGCTGAAGCACTTGATTGTTGAGTTGTTTTTTCAACTTTTCTTTAAGAAATTTTTTGTAGCTTTTTAAGATGCTGTAGTCTACTTTAACTTGGTATGCAGTTATTCCAGTCTTTACCCTACAAGATAATAAAATTGATAATAAATGATAGTAAAGATAATGACAATGATTGATTATAAAATTATCATTAATATTGGTAAGAATCAAGAATATGTAAATTACCATGCCACTACAGAATTGAAATTAGATATTTCTGAAATTTTTTTTTTCGCATTTTGATTTGGTTCATAAACAGTATTACTTTATCATTTCAGATATTTTGTCAAAACATACAACAAAGACTTCGACTCGGAGGCAGTTTATGAAGAGATTAGAGAAGACAACAGAATTCTTCCAGAATACGATGGTAAAATTCTTGTGAAAATTGAGAAGAAAGATGATTTGGATACATCCAGCAAATCCACTGGCAGTGATAAAAAGTACCAATTCTAGGGGAAGTGATATCTACATTATGTATTTCAGAAGATTGTTTCGAAATTTTCACTTCTGGAAATGCTATCGTATGGAGCTAGTATTGCGGTATTGAGAAATGTGTTCAGATTTAGATCAACACCAAATATGAACAAATTAATCAAGTTCAAACTTGATATCACAACTTTCGTGTTTCAACTGAAGGATTACATCTGGATGGTTATAAGACTTTATTTGAAAAATGAATTTTTCTGTTAGAAAGCAAGAACTGGAAGTGTTTGCCTACAATGCAAGACTTAAACATTGTTGAATACAATCAAGTTTCGATATTCTGTGGATTGGATTTATTCTGACCTCGTTGAAACCAAAGAGTTTCCGTCTGCACTTGTAGTGTTTATATTCGGCCGGGCATATTATGTATTGATATAGACAATAAGAAATGCAATATGAATGTATGAGTATATGTTCAGTGTTTCCTGTGTGAATGTGATACATTTAGGTACATAATGTTGTCGTGGTACAAGGATTGCTCTTATTGTATATTGCACAGTGTATGGCATCCTTACTATGTAGCCATTGGAACAAAAATTATGAACAAATCTTATTTTTATTATTTTATGTACTATTTAAGGTAAATACCAGTTTTCCAGGTTGTCTTCAGTAGTTTTGATATTGTATTATTTTTACATGAAAACTGTTGTTTGTCATAACGCAGTAATGTACAAGACAGGATCTTTTACACATTAAGGAGTTACATCTGTTGGGTATGTTAAATCCAGGTTATTACACTAATTAACTAAGTGGTTGATATAATAAAGTCTTATCTTTTACTACAACTTTATATATTTCTGCAGATTTCTAATTACGCTCCTGGTAATTGTGTGCAATTTGTGCAAATTTTACAACTTCATCACTGTAAGCAGTGAGCAACACATCAGAAATAAATATTATCACACGAGTGTACCATCTGTACTTGTTATATTAATATTTTATCCTGTCTTGAGTTAAATCATAGTGCTATGGTTGTGACTTGTAACCTGTATAAAGTTTTCATGCATGTGTTATTTTAAGTTTTTAATTCAACAGCACAAAGTCTACATCTAGTTAATTACCTAAGTGATCAGCATTTACAATTTTAATCTTTTAACTAGTCTGTATCTGAACAAGTTTGGATTTGATTCTTGAAAATATTGTGCATTGTCATTGCTAATTGAAGTTTTATGTTTCATTTATCATTTCAGTATACTCATTAGGGAAGTGTTTCATTATGTTTCTGTAGTCTCTGTATTAGTTGAGAGAGAATTATTGAAAACTAAACTGACAGTATCGCATTGTTAATTTATTTTTAATATGGCATTAAATATCATACGCATCGGTGTTTAAATCATGGATCAATACAATTGGTATTGAAATGAATGTATAATGCTTATGGAGTCTGATAGAAATATTTTTCTGATTTATTTATTGATGTAACATATTACCTTTTGATGTCTGGTCAACATTAAAACTTTTAAAAGTGTGAAAATTAAAATGTGGATTGTTTTAATTGAATACTCAATTCTGTATGCTGGTTGTAAACATTTCTAAGAGCCATAATGTAAAAGATTCTGGGTCTAAGAATTCGCTATTCAAATAATCAATTATAAACTTTGTTTTGGCCTTTAAAAGTGTGTTTTAAATTTATTTGAAGTTATATTAGAATCAAATATTTATAACAGTGAATTTTTTAAGTGACTCCAATAATGGCAAAACTGATTGGACAGTCCTGTACGATGATTACTTGTCATGTTCCGATTGTGTTTGGCATCATAGTTACGTTTAATCACATTAAGAAAAAATCAATCGCTGTCATCATTTTTAGCTCTTACTTTATATAATTGTATCAAGTTAAGTTGCATTTATTTAGTACAATCATACCACAATACTGTCATTTTTGTTCCATCTTCAAGCATATATAAAATCTCAGGAAATGTAGTGTAGTATGCGTATTACACACGAGAACTGTAAAAATTCAAAAAAGTTTTTAATCATTTTTATTATTATTTTGTACTTAAAACTGCCAGTTTAATGGCAGTCAAGTGTTATTGTAAATTATAATGTTGAATAAATTGGTTAACTCTGCGTGGTTACCTACCAATCATAAAATGTGCTGTTGATACAATAGCATTAAATGTGCAATGGTTATATTAATTTGTACTTTCCCTATCATTTGATTTAACTTTAGTACAATATATCAGTCAGTTTTTCTATGACTGTATATTATTTATTTCTAGAATGAACTGAGATCATGGCGGTTCTTTATTTAACAGATTATTTGCGTGTTTCATTGTTTGTCATATTAATGTACAAGTATTAATGCTTGTTATCTTACTAATTTATTGTACTGGATTCTGCTGTCTTTTTTCTGTTAATCAATTTTCTTTTTTTCCAAATGAATTATGAATATTTTGGTGATTTTATCGTTCACTATAACTCTTACTTGTTTGAGGGAAAGTATGTATGTCTATAATATAACCAGTGCATAATTATTGTTGCCGATGTTCAGTATTCAGTTATAGAAGTTTCAATTTAGTGAGAGAAATTTATGTTCAGTTATTTAATAGAATGAAATGTCTATCAGCAAATAAGACTAGAACTTGGATTTAAATCATATTTATTTACTTTTGATGGAGTTTGAGGTCTGTTTGGGGCAAATATCTGAGAATTTTAGATTAGCACGTGCGCAAATTAATTTTTATCTGAAGATTGAGTAATGTACCATTTTTTCTCTCTAACATTTCATTTGTTTTATTTGCTGCTAAACTTTTCTTAATGTATGTCATATCAGGCCCCTAATTACTTGGGGCCCGATCTGCCTGTTTGGGCAGTATGTCTGTGATGATAGTAGATTTTATTGTCATGTATTTGTAAACTATGACAAAATAAAAATGTGTCAATCTTACTGCTAGTTGTTGAAATTTCCTCTCATTATCTTACATAACATTGAAGATTCCTTGATCAGAGTAGCTGCCAAACAGATGTAGATTACCATTAGGAAGACTTCTGAGGTTGGAAAGGTGACTAGTTACAAGATAAGCAATTTATACCAAGAAAATGTAGAAGTTACAAAAGGGCATGCATTTCTTTGGTACACAGTTCAGTCAGTTTAGAGCAGATAAATTCCTATCCGGAGTATCATGTCATCATGATGGAATTTTGTTTTCCTTGAGAAAAAAATATTACAAAGTTACACATTTTGTATTGTATTACAGGGTCATATATCAGAACAGTAAACACAGATTAACCAGCTGAGCATTTTGTAAACATACCAAAAACGCTACGCATCACAATACAGGTGTTCATAATTATTCAAAAGACTCTAAACACATGAAATTAGAATCTTTTACCAGGAAAATTTGTTTGTTCATCTGTTTCAATACCAATGATCATCAGTGTAATGGTGCAGGGTTATATTGTAAATACATTGTAATATGATTTCCACCATAGTTCACATGGGAGAAATGAAACATAAAAATAGAAAGTTCTATTGATATAAATTGTGATCAATACTATTTACTGGACATGTTTGACCATTATCTTATATTTGATTGACCATTATCTCGTATTTGATGAGTGTACACGGGGTAATGGAAAACAAATACTGGACAATATGAATCCCTGTTGTCCGACAACGTAGACAATAAAATAGAACTCAGACTTATGTACATTGAATTGAATGTCATTTCTGTATAGATGATATGATTCATGCTGGCTTATTCAGTTTGTGTATTCTGTACTTTACTGGGAATAGCATAAAAGAACATTAACCTAACTTTGTATTGAAGTCAGACTCTGTAATGGAGTTTGATAATTAGCTCCTGTCGTTTGAAGTCTATGGTTTGATCCATGTTAGAACATGTCACATTGATTCATGGCAGTAATTTTGTTGCATTATGTTATAGCTCAGCAATTTGTGAACATTTAGGAGAAATACTGTGAGATTATGTTGCTTCATGTCAGGCATTATACTAATCAGAAAATTAAAACCATGATTTATCAGCAACCAAACACTGGGCTTTTAGCTGAGCTCTGAAAGACATCTGTTTAGAAGTCAGTATATTGCATATGTAGACAAAATTACAATTTTTGGACACCAGTAAATTGAATACATCAGAGTATAATTATACTGGTTAGAAACAGGAAGTAAAATAACAATATGAAGACTATCACCTGTAAGTTCAGGTGGTTGTATAGACAGACAAGTACCAATTAAACAACAACACATTGAAATTTATGGCATTTATTAACAAACAGTAACAAGAATAATTAAAGTCACTGTAAACAAATAGAAAAGATACATCATGATTTGTACACCAAGTTTAGATTCATGAACTATTGCTAGAATATTATCAGATATCATTCATATTTTCATGAAACTAGATAAGGTAATTCTTGTGGATAGAAAATGTTATCTATGCCTTAATGCAAGATTTATCAGACTGTATATTTATTCTTGTTGGTTTTTTTTTGAAAATTTATATGATGACCTGATGCAAAATCTAGGGATAGATTAAGACTACATGCAATTAGTCAATCATGACTTAAGCAGGACACGATTTGATTAAAATTCTCACATGCAATAGTAAAATTAAAGGTAGTGTATAAATAAGATATCAATTTCTGTTTTTCTTCATTAGTATTTATTCTCTACTGCACGAGTCACAGGTCTATCACACCTAACAGCAACAACAGAGTGTTACTACTACATTATTAAATGGTTCTTAAAAAGTAACTATAAAATAATCATTGTGTGGCTAACAAGCGGTAACGAATGGCTATAATTAACATTATGTGAAGATCTAATCAGTAATATAAAAGATGTATAAGAAGTCATATCTGCAGAAAAAGTTTGCAACAGACAGTCTGCATGAGGGTAAATGTTCAATGAGTATCAAGAAAAATCATTGTATGCAAACATATCAATTATCACTAATTTCTTTCATTTTCTCTTACTGAAGTATTGGCACTCAATTACACCTTATTCCAGTTGAAAGGCAGTTATATATTAGTTTTACATTAAACTCGTATCGTAATGATTATGCCACAAAAATACACATAATTCTAACACAAAATATTACCATACTTCAATAAAAGCTTGAATACATCAAACATGATTTTAATAGTCGCACTGTTATATGAAAGCACAATTTGAGTAATGATTGTATCAATATCATTGTTAAGAGGTTTAACGATTCATACTCAATTTGGTCATTTAAGAGATGAACAAAGAAATGAAAGAAACAGATGAAATATGATAAAGTACATCAATGAGTCATTTTAATTATGCTTAAAGTGCTTGCGGTAAATGTTGGGTTTTCCCCAAAGGGAGACAACTCAAGAACAATAAAAATTATTTGATTTCATGAATTACGATTATTGATCAGTTATAAAACTGGAGTTGGTTTCACTCGAATTAAGAAGAAAACTCCAACTTAAACAAATTTGTCAAACAACAAAGAATGGTGATATCAACTATTTATCAATTACATTAAAATTAAATGACAGATAAAAATTAAAAGTGAAAAGTATACCACAGTACAATTGAGCGAAACTTTCATGCCAAACATTAGCAGTAAACTATATGATATGATATCTAAAAAAACAGCAATATTTTGAATGATATCTAGATAAAACTCATACCCTATGTGTCATAAATTTATAAAATAACTTCAAAACATTGAATACAACTCAATCAGAAACATAGCAGAAATATTCAACAAAGCAAAACTGATTTATATACATTTGATTATTATATCTGAAAAGTACAATATAAGCATGAATGAGTTATCAATCGGTGAGAAATCATAAATAATTTGATAATAAGAAACAAATGTGGTCCGAGAAGTAGACCCAAAGTCAGATCTAGAAGTTGAACATGTAACATTGTAACAGTTAATTAACTACATAATACTATCTATGTGTTCGATACTCAATGGTTTGGATAACAACATAATTTATTTTATTAGTCTTTCGTAAGACTTAAAATTAACAATGAAGTCAAGAACAAAAAGAAGAAGAATTTAAGTGGAATATTAACAGATTTAGGGACAGAAAGATATTTTAGAATAATTTCTCAGAATTTACATTTCTTGAAGCATGTTTGATGAAAGGATGGTAACAATATTGCACATTTAAACCAGAATTTATGACACAGAATTAACACTAGAAACTCAAAAGTGAACGATTTCTGAAACACAATTTTTTAACCGAACCGTACTTCTTAAAAAAAATCAACAGGATTATATGGAATGAACTCAGTCAAACTATCCTAAAAAATTTCACAAGAAGCTTCTATAAAAAATATGAAATTTGTGAAAATCATCAAAAAATCAAATAAATGCTAGTGTTGCAATATTAGACATTTACAACCAGATGAAATGAACATCATTGCCATTTCAGAGAACACTATAATATCCAAACAATAATATATACATGTAAAATACTTGAGATAAGTGAAATTTCTTGAATCACAATGAGTGAATCATAACTATATCATTATTATATATAAAATCATTCTACTTTCATATCATGATATAAACCTGGTGTAAATATTAGATCTAAGTAACAAAAACATTGATAATAACAATTAAAACAAAGAAACAATGGAAATTACTTATCAAAAAATATCACAATTTTCATGCAATATTGGGTCTTCTACCACAAGTACTGGTAAGCATAATCTCAATTTTGATAAACATTTTTTCTCTTCCATAGAAATTAATGACTTGGCCACACAAATAGAGATATAGCCATAAGCCAATATTTACATATACAATACACATGAACTCAAGGAGCAGTTTCAATTTTGCTACTACATATGAGTCACACAGAAAGAAATAACTCACACACAAATGTAATACAAGTATTTTCATGCTAATTACAGTGCAAACTAATAAGCAGTTAATGCACAAATTAATAATGACTTAAAGAATGCATGTATGGTCTAAATCAGTGATCTTCAAGGCGTATGTATGTTGTACCAACCCAACAATTAAGTGTAACCTTAAATCTAAGAACTGAAGTTTGATACTATATTTATCAATTAGATTTCGTTATTCATACACTGTAAATAATGGAAAAACTCCAAAATCATGAATTTTCAATAAAAATGAAATAATTTCCTGTTACAGTGGTTGAAACGGTTTATAGTACATGCATCATTTCATAAATGTCCCATTCATGAACATGTCAACATGACTCCTATTCATTTATACATAGATAAGTCACTATAACAGTAGTGTACTAACCAAAATTCAAAAGTAAAGCGTTACAATTCTTTGGCTTATAAAACTATGTCATAAAGAGGAGATAAGTATGATAATTAAAACCTTCAAAACAAATCATGAACATATTGAGACACATTTTGAACTAAACACAAAACAATTTTCCACAATATTTTAGACAGACATTTCTTATTATCCAATTGTTATTAGCACCATAAGGAACATAAGATATATATAAACAATCTTCAATTATTACATAGAATTTAAAGAAAAATATGCAAATGAATTGTACAATAAAAATACCAATGCGCTTTGAAATTGCATGAACATAATATTTGGTAAAAACAGAACACAAAGTCTTTAAAACTAATTCTTAGATTACTATAAGACAAAAGTTTATCACAAATTCCTGCAATGAAACAAATGTTGATCATAAACAGTCAACACAACACTGTTACACATGCTGTGCCTGAGTCTACAAAAAATGATGGTATAAGAACAATGTCTGAAGAATTTGATAGAGAAAAATCACCTATATTTGGTAGATAGAGGCTACATGTTTTCTTTAAAATGTGATCAGTATACATGTAACCAAAATAACAAGCACCACATTTGAACAATGATGAAAAAATACAATAAGCTGATTGTACAGAACAATATACTAAACATAAGTACAGGTGGATTCTGAACATTTTATCACTGAAGTCATGATAACAATATCACAATGGAATAACATCAATGATAAAATGTTCTCATAATCTTATAAACAGCATACAACAAAATGTACACATGTATATACATTAACCAATATTGCACATTCAACATCAACATGGCCGTTCATGAATATATATATATCATAGCAATATTAAAAAATACAACTTTGACTGCAATCAAGTGACATATACAGTCACATGACTTTCATGGTCACATGACATATAGTCACATTCATATAACAAATACAATTAAAGGAATTTAACTTGAACAAATTTGTTAATAGAGGAGTAGCAGATTTTATATTGTTGTACCTAGATAACATTTATTTCTTCAGTCCAAAAGAATCATCCAGCCTATGTACAATACTATCTGGTCACACCAAGCTCTTTGATGCTGATTTCACCTTTAGATAGAGATACTGACACCTTAAATCTGGCTAAATCCTTCCTGGTCACCATACCTAGTACCTGACATAAAAAAATAACTTTATCAATAGTCAGTCAGCATGTTCACACTAATCACTGAGCATAAAGAAGGGTAATCGTTTATTTACTTATTTGGATACTTGATTTTTTTGTGTAGATCGACTATAAGTACCAGTATTGTAAAATATGTTTGGATTCTATCAAGAGTCAAGTTTTGTTTTGTTCGTTTTGTTTTGTTTTAACGTGACTAATTGTCACTGGGGTTTAACGCCGTTTTTCAACAATTTTTCAGTTATATACGGCGACCGGTTCACCTAACCAGTTTTCCTGGACTGTATACTAACCAGTAATAACTTACCCTTCCACAAGGAGCTGGCAACTTCTCCACATATGGAGGAAAATCGACATTTTGTCAAATTTTCATATAAAGGTATGATCTGCCGCTACTTCAAGTTTTGTAAGGCGGATGTTTAGAAATTTGACTTTATATATACTGGTAATTCTAAAATCAGTCAAGAGAACTTACCTGATTTTTCTCATTAATGACAACAACATGTCGTAATCCTAATGCGCGGAACAGACGAAATATTCTGTGCATAGAGGCACACTGAAATGTTATAATACGATGTAAACAAACATTGTGAACACAAACTGAATCTCTAAAAGATTGGACAATTTAGAAAATGTTTTCAAAAATATATATCAAAATAGCTGAGAATAACTAGAATAAATATACAAAAATAAAATTTAGAACATTTTTTATGCATTAGCATTAAATGACTCATTAATAACCAACAAACACTTAGTTAGTAGTTAACTATTATGTGAATAATAACTGTTTGTTGTCATAAACATAAATGTCACTTAAGATCAAAATTCAGCAGCCAGATGACATGAATGATGTTTGTCTCCAACATGGACTGAAGAATTTTTAGTTAAGAAAATGTATTCATTGTAAAAAAATCATCATAGCAACTCTGCTACTTACATCTTGTATTGTGTAAGCTCCAGGATTCATAAATGGAATTAAATCAATGGTGAACTCATGCTCATGTGGGGATACATGGATTTGCTGAAAATATACATTTACTGCATAAATTCTGAATACCCTTATATGATACATTCATACATAAAAATATATGAATAGTTGTCCATCATGGAATCTTTGTTTTTTTTACCAAAATCAGACAAAATTATTGAATTATTCAACATACTCAAACAGACTGATATCATACATAATCTCACCAGTTGTAAATTATTTATTAACAAACAGAGATATTACCTGAATGGGTGGGAATCTAGGGTATGCATCTCGAAAATCGGAGGATTTTATTCTTGAAATTTTTTCTCTGTAATCTGGACTCTCCTGAAATACCTGCAATATAAAGTACATGTACTTGAGTTTGTTGTGTAGTATAAATAATCTTTTCACTAAATCAGACATAGACCTAAATCAAGACAGAACATAAATTACCCGATGTAAAAGCATTCCAATGAATGCTGTATTTAATATGATCATGTGATAATTCATTATACTGAAGTATCCTATATTCTTAGATCATTGATTTCACCAATTGAAACACTTCTAAAATCTGAAACATAAATTTTTCTCTATATATCACTTTACTTACCTTGAGTTTGAGTAGAACAATAAGTTGAGATCTAAGTATCACACCACGGAATGTACCAAATGTCTGGACACCAGATTGCTGCAATGGACAAAATAACAAAACTACGTGAACAGGAATATTTTAGTAAATGAATGTTTCATAAAAGTTATTGGAAATATAAAGGTAAAATGTCACTTACTAAACACAATAAAAATCGAAGCTTTACAATGATATAAACTCTATCAAGGGGAAGATCATAAAAGCAGTGGATTCAAGTCAGATATACCGTTAGAGATCAATAAGATGAAAATTTGTATCAATAAGCTAATTATTTAGAAAAGAACCAACATATTATATTGATGGAAAGCAGACCATAATAGATGCAATGGATTAAGCAAGTTATACTTATAAAGCTAGTTATTGGAATATTAAGTTAACATATGGACAAGCAAATGTAGTATACAGTAAAACCTTGTTATCATGAGGAGTCACTGAAACAGACTAAATGCTTGAGATTAACATGGTGCTCGTGATAGTGAGGTATTTGTTTGTTGGTTGAAAATTATACAAAACTAAGAACAAATATTGATGGAACTTTAAAAACTCTTTGAAATAAGTCGTGTGCTCATGATATCGATAACAAAGTTTTACTGCAAAATGAATTGTGTCAGTGAGAATCGACATTTTAAATGTCTAGCTATACTAGATACTAGCTATAATGAATTTAACTTTTAGATGTAAAGGTACGGTATTGCAGAGCAATCAGATCTTACATCTTGTACTAGGTCTGGATCATAATCTTGTACAACAGGGAAACCATTATGAGATTCTGACTTCAATAAATCAACAATTCTCCCAACTTTTTCTTGTGCACGCATAACAGTGACAGGATGACTCATCACTTTTCTGATTAAGACAAACAGGTTAACAATATTAGACTATGCTCACATTGAAGGTGGTATAGATAAAAAAATTATATGCTATCAGTTTGTTATCACACTTCAGTAACAAACACAGTTACAAAACAAAGATAAAAAAGCAGATGCATGGCTAATTTCCTGTTAACTTGCATCCATATGAATACAGTAAAAAATTTATTAAAAAAGGGTCTCTGGACTAAGAATACTTAAATACGAGTAAAACTGTTTATGTGAATTAGTTCTGGCTTAAACACAAATGCAGTCAAACCTACGAACAAGGTCATCCTTGAGAAAGACAAATTGTGGCCTCTATTAACAGGTGGCCTTTATTCAGAGGTTAGTTTGTTCTAAATAATCAGTGTAAATAATCAGCCAATAATCAGTTTTTCAGGGATGGCCTTTATTCATAGGGTGGTCTTTGTTCGGAGGTGGCTGCAAACACAGGTTTGACAGTAGTACCAATGACTTATAAATGAATGACATTTTATCAGGAAACCAGACATAGACACTACCTTGTAGAGATATTAGTTGATAGTAATGGAGGTTCCCAGCCCAGTAATGGTACACCTTGTAGATGTATATGCATATCATAAATACCCTGAAATAAACACAGATGTCACGACTAGAAAAGAATTTCCATTAAGCAATAGTGCAGTACACTTATAACTGAAGATATATATACATATGAATATGATCAGTTAATAACTCGAATGACACAAACAGGATACAAGTCTATGTGTCATTTCATTGAAATATCACAGCATAGGGAACATTTTTACACATCATCCAGAATGAAGAAAATGTTACTTTCTGCCTACTATTCTGAGTTCCAATTATAAGTATCCAAAATCTAACAACTGAAATCCATTGTCTATGCAAAATTTGCATACATAAAATGTCTATAAATCAACACCATGGTATGCAAGACATTATCAGCCTTACAGTTTCATTGTCATGTGATGTTATAATTTAAATAAAATGATAGTATTCACAGGTGTTCACACCGCAACACAAACCTCATTAAACAAGTCACCAACCCACTTAGACACCATTAATACAACCATGACTGGTAGACCAAACGTTATATTTCCAGTAGCTTCTATAATGATCACAGTCAGACTGATGGTCATACGTACAATGCCACCTTAAATAATATATAAAATAATGTAACAAAATGCTGAAACATCCTAAAAGCAACCAATATATATATTTGAGTACGAAGGACCATGGAATATCCAATGAAAGATATCAAAAAAAGTATAGTGCTACTCTCTTATTTACCACCATCAACAAAAGGTAATGCGGTAATGCTGTCAAAAGTTTATTTCAAATCGGTCAAATGGCTTTCAGACATAGGCTATTACAGATTTCTTTACAAAAACGTCTTCAGAATTGAACTCATCCACGCAGTCAATGTAAGAAAAATTGAAAGAACATCAAATAACTGAACTGTAAAAGCCATATATGAAATAGAGTACATATAAACGACCAACCTAACTGTGCAGCAGCTCCTATCAATGCATATTTACCAGAATCCAACCAAACCTTTAAAATACACATATGTATTCTATTTTATTGTATACAAATTTCGATCAGAGACAATATCACTTAATACATGTGCTGAACACTAAAACATTCATTACCACTTATAGTATTGTATTACCGGTATACACTTCCCAACTTTTTGTCACAAAAATTCATTTAGGAAAGTTACCAGTACAACTTAGCTCTACTATTACTGGTGCATGAGATAAATAATTCTTTTTAAACCACAAAAAAATCATGCTATTTATAACAAGCAATACAAATACCAGAGTCTTATTATTAGTGATGTGTCATTGGAATTCCATAGATCATTTACAGATATAGTTGTAAGATAAAATTTACATATAGATGAACAAGCAAACGTACAGAAAGTATTAATTCCATACAGAGGAATAATACACAGATTTCTGAGTTCTTTAAAGTAAAACAAAGACTCAGAATACTTACAGCATTAGGAAACATTAACTGTAGACATTGACCAAACAATCTCCCCCAAGCTGCTCCAACTAGTAAACTAGGTATAAATAACCCACTTGGTATAGACAGCCCGTATGTCCAACAAGCCAGGAAGAAGAACACAATACAATACAAAATTAATGTCAACACACCGTAAGTACCTGAAGCAACAAGTGATTGAAAGTTATATACTCAAATAGACAGTAGAGCTAAACTTAGCTTTTTAGACTAAATTATGCAAATAAAACAGAATAATATTAAAGACATATTATCAGTTATAAAGCTTGATATTTATTCTGTTACTACTAGACACAAGAAACAATGTTGCAACTACCTGTACATAGTGTAGTTATTGTAGGAATATGGGCCACTTCTAACAGCCTTGCTGTTGGGTTAACTCTTTTGAGACATGGTGGAGTGTCTGTCAGCAGTGCTATGGGTCCTGGGTTCAATCCCTGTTCAGGACCATGGATTTTTTTAACTCCTAATCTACTTTAATGGCGGCAGTAGCCGGATTTGAATCCATACCTCTGAAGAGACTGGTGGGTATGAACAGTTTAATGTAGTGAATCACTTCAATTAAGTAAGAAAAATTAAATTTTTGCTGTGGAGTATTTATTAAGGAGATACCAAGCATACCTTCAGGATCATGAAATAAATGCTTGGCTCCTTCTTCTGGAGTTTGGAAAAAAAGATCTGCAGTGGAACTATGCTGACCATCTGAACAGAAAAACTGAAATAACACCAATTATAATAAGAGCATTTATCCAAGAATACCATTTCATCCTGTAAGTCAATTTAGTCACTAATAAGATCTTTTTTATATTTATAGCAATAATATTTGCTATATCCTAATTTCAGTAATCATAACATTCTTCTTGTCAATATCACATCAGATATTATATCTTAAGTCATTAGTCTCTCTAATTTAACACTTCATGAGAAAAAAAAATCGTGAGTTACTTGTGGAGGACCAGGTTAGTACTAGTAAGTAACCCAAGAGCATCATGGCAGGTCAAATAACTAGCATGCATAAGAAATCTGCTGATAAGTCATGTAAAACCCGACACAAAAAAAGATGTACTAAAACATCAGAAATATAAATATATATATGTACCTGTACAGGGTATGATGACGGCTCTGCTCTCATTGGTTGACAATCATTGTGTGCAAATATGATAAGAAATGAAACAACACCAGATATCATAGCAACCATCATAGCTTCCAGTACTCGAAGAATCTTGTAATGAATGTATCTGTAACAATTAGAAATCTATATTTTAAACATTTATTTCCGATTCATTCCATGATATCAGTAAAATACAAGAAGTAAAAAAGTGACAGCTATAGTTTCTTCTCAATTTAGACATTAATTTCTTTTCCACTATTACAAATGTTAAAATCCTTAATCAACACAAAGTTTATTTCACCTCTATAGTAAAGCATTAATAAGTTGAATCAATTTTGAACAGCCTCCAGGCAAACCAGAACAAATAAGATGCGACCGTATCCAAAGCAGGGCTGGAATTAACATCAAATACCTGAAGGTGCAGACACTACATAACATAACATGCCATTTCTCAATACATTCACTTTTCACTGATTCTATAATTTTGTTAAGCGTAACATTCTTGTTTGCAAAATCATAAAACTCACTAACTTCTTTGCTGAACTTCTTGATTATGACAGCAACATGAAGTACATGTATATACTAATTGACAATGTTTGCACTGAATTGTCCAATCTCACCTGTTTCTAAAGATGGTTAATTTATAATTGATGTGGTTAAACAATGCACCAAGTAGTCCACCAATAACTCCCATGATTATAAACAGTAATATCTCAATGCCATTGTAACTGGTTGTCTGTAGAACATACAAGGTTGTCAATGATCAGAAACTAGATAATCATGGGTTTACATCCTTTTTGAACTGGATATAATGATATCTTAGGTGTTGAACAAGACATTATTAAAACAAACAAAGTCACTGACAATTGGCTTGAATGATTAAATTTGAAAAACATATTGCATTCAGATACATAGTCTGTAAAAAAGGATGAAGACATTTCATTAACAATAAGAATAAAATTATCGGATGGAGTAATGGCTGTACAAATATCACATATGACCTGAAGCAAAAGATGTCATAAATTGTCTAACTCCAACTGAAATAGTCTCAAGCTACTCAAGAGCTGGATGAAATCACCCAACACATTTATATCATAACAATCTCATAGAACCAAAATCCAATAATTCTGACTGGAGTTTTAGGTAGATGATTATATATCTAAGCAAAGCAAATACAGTAAATAATATTCTGATCTCCTTTGGGACAAAAACTGGTCTCAATACTGAAGTGAGCTCATTATCAAGTTGAGATACAAAGAAAATATAGTAAATAATATTCTGATCTCCTTTGGGACAAAAATTGGTCTCAATACTGAAGTGAGCTCATTATCAAGTTGAGATACAAAGAAAATATAGTAAATAATATTCTGATCTCCTTTGGGACAAAAATTGGTCTCAATACTGAAGTGAGCTCATTATCAAGTTGAGATACAAAGAAAATATAGTAAATAATATTCTGATCTCCTTTGGGACAAAAATTGGTCTCAATACTGAAGTGAGCTCATTATCAAGTTGAGATACAAAGAAAATATAGAAAATCAGTTTGAAAATAAGCTGTTGTTACAATAAAGTGGCCATAGCATGGCAGTTTTTACTAAGTGAGGATTTACTGCATTCTGTACAAGTGACCTTACTATAACTTACATCAAATCTTCCAAAGTTGAATAAACCAGGAGATGACAGATCCAAACATTTACCATTTCTACAACTGGCAACAATGTTCAATGTAACAGTGGACAACATGGATGCGAAAAACTGAAATCAGTATAAGCATAACAATATACTGTGTACTTGTATATCCATAGCAAACCAGTATATTTCAATATTTGATTTCAGTATCAGCATTTCAAAATCATTTTGCAACTAAAGAATAGTCATATAGCTAGCTTTATTTAATTAACTACATAATTGTCCATCACCTCTTCATGCAAGATTTTATGTAAAAAGCCATTAAATCAGATTTAATAGTTATTATTATATAAATGTATGCAAACTGTTTGCAAATGCACTGATCTCAATAATTACAATTCTCCATGTTAAAGCTTGGTTCCAAAAGCTGGCCCCTTCCTCCAAACTGAACAGAACACCCCCTACTGGTGCCCCAAAAGCGGCGGACACACCAGCAGCAGCGCCCCCAGATACAAAATCCCTTTTTTCAGTATCCGAACGGAAATATTCAAACAACTGAAAAATAGAAAGAGATACACATAGGTCAAAATTAAACTGGACATCTGACCAGTTTTGAAATGAGTCAAGAAATGTGATTATTAAAATAGCAATGGGAATAATCAATAAATATATTCCAACTTGTAAACAGTCATATCTAATATGCTGTGAATAAAGTATAAAAAGAAACAAAGAAAAGAATACTAAACAAGTCACATAGCTTATAATTCATTGTTACTTATACAAAATATATTAATGCGAACTCAATTTTAGTGAGTCAAATTCGTACCTTGAGGTCAAATTTAAACGTAGAAGATCTTCCTTGTGAAATACCAGCAGCAACTACAGCCCCTGAATGAATCATTGGACCCTCTTTACCAACAGCCAATCCCCCGGCAACAGCAGAAACCACACCTATAACTTTGATGACCAACGTCTTTACTCTGACAACATGGGGAACTTTTACTCCATTGAGGAAACATTTGATTTGCGGAATACCACTTCCAGCTGCCACAGGCTATCAAATAACAACACGTAAAGTAGTAAAATATACATGGACATGATTTTACAATGACTGAATAAATAAAAGTAAAATCTAAAATGAATAAATTAATTTACAATACAAATGTAACAAAAACACCTTTTACCTCAAACACTGCAGTAAGGATGGCCCCAACCATGACAATGAGAGCATTAAATCCTGCCCAAGCTGAAAATGGTATCAGAAGACAATAATGTTCAGCACATTTATCCACATCTTTAGTTAATGTTAAGTTTGGTAATTATAATCAATATTCATCAATGTACGGACAAAAAGATTTTCTGCACAGAGCGAATCACAAGTCAGCACTTTATTGTTTCATCAACAATACATCATAAGTTATTAGTGCAGCTGAGATCATCTTCATATATACTTGTTCAATGCTTGTTTGTTATTTCCAATGAATTTTTACACAAATTATTACAAAGCAAACTAAACATCAGCTTTCTGCATACTAAGGTAAACTCTTATAAAGTTAAGGTATCAGAATAATCAAATACCATAAATTCACTGAAATCTATGCATCTAGACCATGATGTCTGGACAATTATTTTTGTATGTAAATAAAGGATACAATGTTTGACGTAAGTAAATTTTAGATCCGATGTATATTCTACAGCGATGTCAATGACAGAAGCAATGAGACCAGTTATAATGCCAATCATTCCCATGACAGCCCATCTAGCAAACTCGCGTTTCAGAACCCACTGAAAATATACATGCGAAAATTATTACATAAAATACTGGATGAAATGTTATATTAAATACAATCTGATAGGTTCAATGTCCAGATTCAAGATTTTGAGATCATAAATACAATTGATTTGTATAAGCATACATAATCTTTTTCAGAGAAAGTCAAATTCCATTGCTAATTCTTAAATTTATTATCACTATAAAACAAATCAATAAATGGGAGCCAGTATACACATTAACCTTAGTTCCATGCCTTTCTTCATCTTTACAGTACACTTTGTTCTCACAGACATCATAATCTAAACTCTGAAATAAAAACAAAATAAAAAATTCTTCATTTCTCAAGTTTGACCCAGCACCGAGATTACTTCTATTTAAAACAATGCTATAACAACAAAACATTGACAAGTTACATTTTAAAACTTAAAGCACTAAACTCTGAATAAATAAGAGACAAATTTCACATAGAATATCTAATTTACCAAAATGTATAATACATACTGTATAACGTATTAAACCAATGGTACCTTGCAAACATCAGCCACATTGACTCATATTTATGGATACCATGAAAAAATAAACCACTGCATAAAGGTCAACTGTGATTAAAGGAATTGATCTACACTCTCATTGGTCACTTTTTTAACTGTTTGACTATATTTACTTTGTGCTTTTATATTTTACCTCATATGTACCAGCCAGAACATGTTCAGTCTCAATATCATCAATTTCAATTTTTACTTTCTTTCTTGGAGGCTTGTCAACATGAGAGGAAGCAGTTTCAGTACTCTCTTCATCATCTTTACTGCTACTGACCTGAAAGTAATCATAGACATGCAAGGCCTTTGAAGCATTGTTGTTTTATATCTGTCTTCAAAATGTATCTAGCTTATTTGTTACAGGCATACAATCTTGCACGAAAATCAAAGGCTCAAAAGAATTAAAACTGAAACCAAGTAATCTTAATATATGTGTTTTTTTTATCCCTTATTACAACACTATTATTTTGCTGCACATACTCTCAAAAAATAATCATAATTACACACTAGTACACAACTCATTTATCACCTAGCACAGGACTAAATTTGACAGTGCAAAGACATTAGCAAGAGATAATCACCCTAAACATTACAATAGTGCTTTTTTTTCGTCAGTTGTAATGCCATTCTTCAACATTTTTTCGGTTATATACAGTGGCCACTTCGCCTAACCAGTTTTCCTGGACTGTATACTAACAAGTACTAACTTACCCTTCCATAAGGAGCTGGCAACTTTATACATGGAGGAAAATCAACATTTACGTCAAATTTTCATAGAAGGGTATGACCTGCTGTGACTGGGATTTGAATCTGGATCGCTGGGTTACAATTTTAGGAGTCCATCGCACTAACTGCTGGACCATGGGTTACAATAATGGTTAGATGAATATTGATTATAACTGGCTAGAGAGGACAGTGGTTTTTTCATTAAAATTTTGGCATTTCAAGGCTAGTTGCCCAACATTATGCCTATAAACACTGAGACAAATTTGGTGAAAATAGGGAAAAAATAATCTAGTTGGATAGAGACAGGATAATCTACAATGTCCATTTTTTTTAGAGATTGTATATAAAATTATCATACATCAAAATAATGTTGAGCTAAAGTGACAGTCAATAATTTCTCTTTGAAATAATAGAGTAACAGCAGAGTAACAGCAGTGTAATATCACTGTAGGCTAATATCTACATTGAAATTGAAACATTTGATATGACTATATCCATCATAATTTTATTTACTTAATTTATCTTCCTGTTTCCTGCAATCATGCGTTCATTATGTAAACAAAATTAAGTAATAAAAACATAGATTGAAAATCAAACTAAAACATGTAATGACCAATAATCAATTTGTTTGAAGAACTGTCAATATGAAAGTGTTTATCAATCAAATGACATTGAGATACACTTTTAGCACTTTATTCCATGTCCATTAAAATGATAATATATGTCACAGTCTCTAACAACATATAAACTGAATTTAAGCATGGCAAGAACTAGAATCTAGATTCAAATTATTAGTGTTACATGAAGCAATTTTGTAATTGCAAATCAGATACTAAAATCAATAACTTCCGCGACCATCATTAATAATCTATTTTAAACTGATTCTGTGAAGTTGAAATTAGATACTGTATGGATTTTATTATTAGAATATAAGAGAAGAGTTTTTTTTTCATAAAATAGTGTCACACTAATGTCATAATGAATGATGAAAATAATAAAATATTTTTACAGATCTTGGCGAACTGTTTAGAACATCTATGCGTCGGTTTTTTAACAAAGCTGATTTCTCGTCTGTGTCATCCTCCATCTTTATTGGTCATGTGATATTATAGGTACAACACCACTAAATTACAGGTTAAGTCCACCTAAATTCATGTGAACATACGATCCATCAGAGGCAGTGCACAGATTGAGTGATGTTCTCTGGTTCAGTTTAAATTAATGAACACATTCAGTTTAACTTATAAAATGAGCAATTGAATAAAGCAAAATAGTTACAACCAACCAATTAGCCCAGCATGTAAAGCACAGTACTGAGAGGTGGCAGGATGCAGAATATACTTCTCCACGAAATGGCTGAAAATTTTTGCACAACCTCTTTTCATCCATTATGTAAGTAAGCTATAAACTGCTTGAAGAACAAGATGAACAAGTGAAATAATTCATAAGTAACCAAACAGCCAGGTTAGGTTAATTCTCCATCACATGTTGGTACATAAATGAACAGAAGATGCCATCAGTATAAACATTTAGAGAATTTGGGAAATTATGAATAAGCTGAACCTTGAACATTTTATTACACTCATTAATGTTTTAAAAAAAACTTTTTTTACATATGTGAGCACATAGTGAGATTTATGTTTGTACAATCTTGTCTTGTTTCAAAGCACTGGTTTTTGCAAGCAATGCACTGATATGCTGATGATTTTGTTAAGCTTTGGTAAAGAAATTATCAACTGTCAAGCATTATTACTGCAGTTTCCCTGTATATCCAATGATGTTCAATAACACATTAACGTAGATACCGAGAGACAACAAACAAACATTATATTTCATAATTTTATTCAAATAACTCAAGAGTGCAAAAAGAGAATGGAATGGTATGTATATGAACCAAATACTAGGAATCAGAATAAAACATAGGAGTATTCTGGCACAAACAAAAGAAGCACACATGCATTAATTATAACACTCACAACTTTTATCATGTAACATCACCTTTCTATAACAGTTCTACAGATGCTGTAACAATTACTCATTAACTTAAAAGTACCATTTGTCTATTCTTCAGGATGAATTAAAAAATGTCTCCAGTACAAATAAAAGGAGAATTTCTAGCATCATTTTCAGTCAAAAATCATTTAAATTTAATTAGCTTTCAAACTAACATACTCAAATAAACAGCACATGGATAACACTGATTGTTAAATATGACAGAACATAATAACATACATGTAAATGAAAAGGTCTGAAACCGTCAGTGATAAGGTTTGTTCCAGAGTACAATGTTGTTTCAAAGGAGTACTCACAAAAATTAAGCTAGATATGAAATATGACAAGAAACTCATCCTGAAATTATGATAATGTTGCCGTGGTAACACAGTACATGAATTATCATAATTCTGACTAGTAGAACAATTGTTGTTAAAGTACAATTATACCTATTATGGATTATTAAAAAAATACACAATATTTCCATAGGACAATACTAAAATATACAGTAAATTGTAAAATATACAGTAAATTGACTTTCAGATAGCTTAAAATCTTTGAATTCGACAATTACAGAAATTATTATAGTCTCAAGCAAAACTCAAGTTTAAATATTCCACTTGTTACCAATGGTATGAAAACCATATATACACTCACCCAAAATGCAAGTCTTCATTGTTGGATGGCTACACGGCACACAATCTAAGGCTACTTATCATTTCATACACTCCTAACTACAGAAATTACAACATGGTTCAAGAATGCAAAAAATATCTTCTAAGTATCACCTCATATATCTACAAGTCTAAAAATATAAAAGTTTCCATAACTTCACACAAATAATCCCACAAGTATTCGATGAACACAATATAAATCACCAAAATGAACTAATATCAATATCAAAACTGCACATATTCACCGACAGGATTATACACTGGACCAATTTGAACATTAACTAGTTTTCCCAGCATTTGAAGAAAAAACACAATATCTGCGCATTTGTAATCATGTACAAAATGAATACTGAAATTGGGCAAGCACTCATGACAAAGCTATTTCATAACATCTAAAGCTTTTTAAAAGCACTTCATTCATTGTAATTTGTTAAAGTTCAAGAAAACTACAAGAGCTTTTGTCAAGCTGAATGAATGACAAAAAATCAAGGTACTAAACAAAAGCTGCATAGAAAGTCATAAAAATTTCATAAAGTTCAAAGTGAATAGTGGCATAATTGCAACAAAATTCCAGTAAAATGATAGAACTCATAATATCAGGTCATTTCTGAACATCAAACACCCGAATACACTTTTAAATCAAACAGCCAAGTATTTAAAGAGGTTAAACAAGCTAACTATAATGGACAAGCTGATGGAAGGACAACAACAAAAGCTTACCTATTTGAAAATTGAAAAATGTCAAGCTAATAAAAACAAAACAAAATGTAATTATAAAACATTCAAGGCTCTAGAAATGTTTGCTAAACATCATTTTTATTTTTCTTACTTTCATATGAAGAATAAAACAGTGATTTTGCCAAACTTGGAATATCACTGATGCAACTTATTAATTTTATCAGAGTTATTTCTATACATTTATTATAATATGAAATTAGTAAGTAGTGTCCATATTAACATTTCACTAACCAAATAACTGTCACCTAAATGTGACTTAAATCAACTATGAAGAACATTTCAGGGTAAGAAATCAAATAACAAAGACATAAACAAAAATAAATAACACTCATACATGCATAACTCTAAAATAAATAAATAAATATAGTATAAGCTACATAACATACAGCCAAGCATGAATTTCATACATCCAATTTTATTCATGTATACAGTTATACTTCAAACATGCACAAGAATACACAATTTCATTCTATGTAAAAGGTCTTTCAGGTTGATGAATCTTTTGGATAAAAACAAAAAACTCAAGAAACAGTCAACCCTTCGAGAAAACCAGGAATCAACGGGATGCTGTAATTTTATCTTATGTATTGTTGTGCATGCTCAGCTTTAAACACAAGATGTAAAATCTGAATATAATTATAACAAAGTAATAACAATATATTGTATGTACATGTAACAAGTAATATAAGTTAAATACAAATGAAACATCAACAGCAAAACATCAATAAAACATATTCTGTTGTTTTTTTTACCATAGGACTAAACTATTGCATCCTTTTTGTTAATTCTACATATCTCCTACTGAATAAAGCAACACAACTCTGAACAAATCTGGCAGTAAATGGATAAAGTATATTCCCTATCATAATTTTATATATAGAAAAAAATTGTCACAGCAAAAAACAAAACAAAAAAAAAAAAAAAAAAAAAAACAATCAGTGATGACGTTAAACTTTTATCACAATTTAAATGATGAACTTAAATTGTAGTAAGTCAATGAACAGCAGTGCTCAACTAGTATTCCAGGCAAAAATCTATGTCAATAAAACAACTTTGGTAAATTAAGGGCCAACGGCAATAATGAAAGGGTTGAATGATAAATCTTGGCACAAATTCAAATCATACGCATGAGGAGTATATTTGGTAGATGACCACAGTTATAAAGAGAAACTAAATACAAAAAAGCTTAACAACCATATGCATATACATGTACTCTATTACTTCAATTTAATATCAACATACACATATTTCATACGTCTTTACGGATTTCAAACAAATAATTGAAAGACAAAAATCATTGTTCAACAAATACACCTTAGTATATGTTACAGTAAGTACATAATTTTGCAGCACTGAAATGTCATGCCTTCCATATATAGTCTATCAATGTTACTATCATTTTGAATTTAGACAACAAAAGATCAATTCTGCTATTTTAGAACATATCAATTTTGATAAAACTTCACTACATAATTTGAACATTTTATAGCAGAATTATCACTCTTTGAAAGCTCAAACAGTATGTATTTTCAGACTTTTTTCATAAAACTAACCAGTTAGTTAATAAATGAATCTGAGCAATGCAAAATGAACTTATCAAGACATTACTTCACAAACTGGAACAAAGGAACAAATGAATATTGTTTAAGCTAGTGAAAATATGTACTTAAAAGATATGGTATACTTTTTACTATAAAATCAGAAGTTCAAAAATATAAAAACAAAGTCGTAATTAATGCTTTAACCTACAATTCACATTTCAGAATATAGAATTGTCATAGGAAATAGTTACACAAAAAAACTCTTCATGATGAATATACATTGACAAGCCTTCTATCAAATGGAAGCAATAAAGAGATAGGTGATAATGTAACTGCTTCTATTTATCAGAAAACACGCAAGCTCTGACATGCCCTGAATTGTATGAGTAAATATCTAAGAACTTTAAATCTATAAGACTGGAAAGTCCTAGGAATATATCATTAATTTTAATCAAATTACATTAGCTAGGATGCATAACTGACATTTTGACACAATTTGTTCACAAAAAGGGCTAAACAAACTAAAAAGATATTAACAATTGTCGCATGTATTAAACATAGCTACAAATTACTGAATATTCCATAATAAATGCTCCTCTAATCAATGTCTCCACTCTATTAAGAAGAACTCAGCATTAAATGCATACAAAAATCATTTGAAGAATAAACTGAAACAAAATTCAATGCTACCAGGAGCATTTATCAGTTAATATTCAGTATGTATATTGCAAGGAGATCCGTTACATTCTATTGAACACAAAATTTCAAAATGAACATATAACTGTAGTGCATTAAGTAGTAAGTCGTACTGCACCAGAACCAGGTATGATATGGAACCAAACTTGTACTGCATAATCCTCATGAGGCATAGCTAATAGAAGTCTCCTGGCTTCCAGCACTGAGAATACGACAGAAACATCTTCTGACTGACCTCATTATTTGTCTTGGCAGTGCACATGGCTGGAGCTTTGTCAACAAAGAGCCACAATGACTCATATAATCATTGAACTATTGTTAAGGAAAATATACTAGTTATCAATTTAAATAGAAATTACTTGATTTTATAGGACAAATTGGACAACAATCTTCAAATTTCAAATATCAAAAATAAAAGTGATATCAGAACCCCTTAAAGCTATAACACCCTAGTTTGGCCTCAATTAGTGTATGCATCAGAAGTTTGGTCGCCCTACAACCAAACCCAGACTGAACAAATAGAATCCGTCCAAAGAAGATCTGCCCACTGGGTGAAATCTAATTATGGATGCATATCAAGTGTTACTGATATGCTTCAGTCACTAGAATTGACCTTTGTCGAATTGACTGCAGGATCACCATGATGTATAAAATATTTTATGATATAGTCACCATTCCAGTTGAAGGTTACCTCACCCCCTCACTCAGGAAGAACCTCTAGACATGCCCATCCCTTAAGCTTTAGGTTAATCACAGCTTCCACCGATTACTATAAATTCTCCCTCTTTCCTAGGACTGTGTTCCATTGGAACAGCCTACCACCAGATATTGTCACTGCCAACACTGAACCAATTCAATATGGTTGTTAGCCATATTGACCATGTCTCATCATAGTTCATACACCAGATCACTTTTACTTTTAACCATATACTGTTTTCCCCCTTCTAACTGTGTATAAAATCTCTTATATATATGTCTTTTACTACTCTTGTAACTTTCTTTGTGACTTGACGCGCCGCCTGTCAAAGTTCTTGCAAGGGTTTCAACAGAAATGGAAGAAGAAGAAATTATTTAACCCTAGATCACATCTATCATTAAAATTAGCTGCTAATATACTGATTCAATGTGATTTACTATAATTTATATTGTGGCAGAGGGTATCAGACAAAACAAATTATACTAAAAGCAAATTCATAAATGAAAAGATTATATAGAAAGCTAAAGGGCCACCTGTGGTGTAAAATGTCCTTGTAGGTTTCTATCCTTTTAATTCTTTATCAAACAGGAAAAATGGTTCAGCAGTGGCAGAAAAAAGAACTTGAGTGCGTGCTGGATATCAAGCAATATGATCAACTACTCATAGTTGACAATTTCTTACAAATGATATCAACCCAAACATAACAGAGACTATCATAAAATGTACAAAAAGGATATAATAAGGACCATGGAGGTTTTCCTCCATTTATGTAGAGCACGTATGAGTAGCCATCTCTTGGTTTTCCCTGGATTGAATAGTAATAAGGTAGGTAACTGTGTGCACTGAAATTTCGCCGTTCATAGAATCTTATCGCAGTCTGGTTTGTTGATAACACATGAAGGTATGCAGCTTTACAATTACATCTTTCTGTTGTGGTCAAATATGACAATAAACTGTCCAGTAATAATGATCCTAAAATAGGGAAAAGTAAGAAAGTATGGATCAATCTACCAGTAATTACAAGTTTTATCATTTCGATAATAGTCCTAAAATCCACTCCTAAAATCTATTTTCTTCAACATCGTCATTTTAATTTCTGACTAATTTATCATCCGAAAGATGCTGTTGTACAAAGATATGATTTTGTAAACAGTTCAGACATGTTTTACTGTAACCAATGTAGAAGTCCCTAAGAAAAAACACAAAGAGGTCGAATATTTTATTAAATAATTAAAGGTGAGATCACAATAACTGTCAATTGAATAGAATAACTTACCTATACCATGATTTCTGAAGTCAACAACAACTCCAAGACTGAGTATATATGCCACTTGGGATGTGCAAGGGAATGACGGAGCCAGAATATCAGCATCCTATAAGTAACATGGAAGCTATTTAAAAATATCGCCATCTTAAAAACACAACTGAATTACATGTAGATCCTGGGACTAATATACACAGGGATTGGAAACAGATGATAAGTCAGGAATATATTGTTTTGCCATGCATGCACAATGACTTCAAATAAAAGGCATCAATCAAATGTATAATTAATCAATTATTTGCAACCATAAAGTGCGCAATTTTATAAGCTTTCTTTTGATGTATGAAATGTCAAAATTGAAAATGTCAAAGTAATGCATATTTTAATTCAACTATTTTGATTATTTACCACGATAGTCATTTGATCACCTTTTTTATTGGTGATATATACCAACAACAACATATTTTGGTGACTGTTGATCTTATCATGCCATTTCCAATCCCTGAGCACATTGGTCCAAGATACATCAAATATGTCCAAAAATAAAAAAAATACTATGTAGAGTTCACAAATACTACAAAACATACGAAGGCATAATTTTTTTTGATAATACACCATCATACACATACCTCTTTGTTCAATTTTGATTTCAATTTGATCTCACAAACAATCAGTCCAATTATATTGGAATGGTAGGTAGCAGCCAAAGAGTAAAACTTTGGGTTGGAAGCTATCTCCTGGTACCAAGAATCTGGATATCTGAAATATTTATCATTTGTGTATTCCAATAAGAAAGAAACATTCTTCATCTCCAAAGTTAAAATTACTTTCCAAACATTGAAATGGTCGGTAAGCCAAACCGAAGTCTTGTATGCGAAAGTGATCAAAATGAAAAAAAATTCAAATATATGTTTGATACTTGAAACAACATATATATGACAGAGCTATATTTCTTCATCTACCTACTTACTATGGTATACAAATGTACAGAAAGTTACACTCCAGATATATTCAAGACAAGTCAACTTACATACAATTGAATAAACATCTATGATCAACTCAAGTGATCTTAACAGTGCATTATTCCTAAAATCTGTCAGGTAAAAAACACTTCAAAACTGATCAATTTAGATAACATATTACAATTATAATTTATATATATCTATACCATTATTTACTTACTCAATCGGAAACCATTCTGAACACAATTTCTTAACTTCCGGAATGTCTGCAGGAGACAGAAACCGAAGTTGTACTTCACGCTGAATACTAAAGGATACTAGCTCCGTCATCTAGCCATTTTATCTGAAAAAAAGCAAAATGCTGAGCTTTAATAAAGTATAGATAACAAGCCTACTTATGGGTCCTCCACATTTGGTAAACAGAGATGTTTCAGTAAAAAATTGTTAAACCTTAAGTCTGCTGTTATGACAACAGATGCAAAATCAAACTTAATTGATGGACTCGAACACCTAATCTTACAGTCTGATATTTATGATAATAATTTTTCACACATGAGATTTTATGTCAGTTATCATGGATAGTTGTACTAAAAACTTGTCCATACCTGCAGCACCAAATCAAACTAAATTTATGAATAAACTAATACTGACATGAGCTATGACATTATCTATCAAACTCCGTATTTGAAACATAACAAAACCATTCGTACTTTATGTCGGATCCATTGTGCATCACTAAATTAAAAGTACAAAGACAACTATCATAACATATCCGGAAATCTACCTATCCGAAACAGTAGTGACTTACGAATATGTAAACAAAGGTTATACGATTAGCCTCAACTTATAGATAGGTTCTCCATAATTCATTTCCATAAATCGCTCAGAGACAAAAATAAAATTAAATAAAACTCAAGAACGACTAGGTCATATCAGTGTTATTATTTGTTTTCCTCAGAATATTTTCCCGGAAGTGCTTGAAAACATTTGATTTCTGTAACGACTTTTACAGCAATAATTTAATCAATGATTTTCAATACGATCAAAATGCTATCCGTACAAGATAGATACATTTAATAGAGAAATTCAAATGTGACTGGTAGATTTTATCTACATTTTATCAGAAAAGATCATTTAACAAATTCATATTTCATCTGTTAGAATATATTCCAGTTTTATTTGTTTAAGCGAGCACGCCTACAGTCATGGCTGGGAAAGAGTGTGTTACTTTTCAGGGATTTACAGGTTCGTTAGTCATCGTAATTCAAGAATCTTGATATATTACTGTTTCAGCTACATTAATCGTTTTTCAGTTTGATTTTTATTCTCTAATTATGTTTTAAAACGCGGGGAAACAATGTTAGTGGAAAGAATGGTCCTCGTATAGGACTTGTAATTCGGATACACAAACGTGCATGGGTGTTGTCTGTTATTAGTGTAAAATGGATTTGTTTTCTTGTGATAATACTCTGCATTGAATATTTGTCTGTGTTACAAAAACGAATGTTACCTTTAGTTAAGTATTTTTAGTAATGAACAATTCTCACATGAAGTCAGCAAAATAAAGTGTTAGTATTTTATTTGAACATCTGTAATTTGAAAGTTCTTGTGGCAAAATATCCTCACCCTTAGCTTATGTTTTATGAATCAATTAAATTTTTGCTTCATGACTTTTATATATATCATATTTAATAACTATTATTTTGTCTTATTGTGAATACAGCTTACTTTTTTCCATTGCCACATTTCAGTTGTACCAATGAAGGTGAAAGAGGGCAGTGACTGTTTACATTATTTGTATGTAAAAGATCACAGTGTTAGAGATCCACAAAGTCATAAGCCAAAAGACAGGACACTATTTGTATTGAACGTACCTCCATATTGTGAAGAGGTTTGTTTAATGATTTTATAAAAAGAGTATTAAACAGTTCCAGAAAATTTGTTGTAATTCATTTAAATATGCTCTGTTTTATGTTTGGTGTTCATTTTCATTTAATGATAATAGACAAATATGCCTCGGACATATCAGTTAATAATATTGAGTTATATTTAAATGATATAACTTTAGTCTTTAGTAATGCTATTAATTTCTCAAATAATTTTAGTTACTTTGTGACAATAATGTTTGTTTTCACCCCTTTTTTATCAATAGGAGCATCTTAAGGAGATGTTTGAAGGTATTGGCAGTGTTCAAAGGGTATACATCCATAGTAAACCTTCATCAGGTATTCCGCCTGTGAATCAGTCAAATTTCTTTCCTTCTGCACCAGTGATAGAAGTAAGTTACGTGTATATGGTTATTTTAAATTCTTATGTCTCAATTGTTTCTGTATCTTTATTGAATGTATTATTTGGTTTGAAGAAAAGTGATGTGTACAGTCATAATGCAGAATCCTGATGATTGTATCAAAACCATGTTCTCATTAGGAATTCTTTGAATAGTCTTAAACAGAAAAGTAACAGGCTTTCGAAGGGGGGGGTGTCAGTGCATTTTGGGTCAGTGGTTCCTAACGAGAACACTTCAAAATGCATGCATATCTACATTTGCTGTTAAAAACATTTAGTACAAAATTGGTTTGAAGGTCTTGGGACATGTTTATTGGTGTTCAAATGTGATATGACAATATGTTTTTTATTGTATTAGGGTTACAAAGTTGCCTACCTTGTGTTCAAGAAATCATTATCTGTGAATAGAGCAAAACAGTTACCATTCAACAAACCATTAATAATGCACAAAAAAGAAGGGCATCCCATCAATACTGGAATGAGTAGTAAGTTTATGTAAACTTTATGTTCCTAGATTATCAAGTTAAGATTTGCGTGCATTAATATTCCTATCAACATCAAGCATTTGCTGGTGATATTATACATCTTCTGATATTACTGTTGTTATAAAATAATTGTCTTTGCTTGTGCTCATGAAGAAAACTTTCAAATTAAAATTTTAATGCCCACTGGATGTTAAATACCTCCAAAAAGTAGAAACTGAAAGTGTTAGTGTTTTTTTTGTATGAAATTTTAAGAATATTTGAGTTTGATTGCTAGACAGTTACTTTACTCTTGTGATGTACTGAATTACATTGTACATTTTGTATCCATTGTTTCTGGTGCCACATATATTGTCTGTTTGAAAACCATACATATGTACAGTTAATGTATTTTTTTAAATTAAGATGTTTTCTTCAGAATGGGTGAAAGAGTACAGTGATGATTGTGTTGATACAAAAGGGTTACAAAAAGAGATTGATAAATATATGGAGGAATATGATGCAAGAATACAAAAGGTAGGAAAAAATAGAAAATGCCTAATTTTTCTAAGTAAAAAAAATGGATAAAAGGTAGTGTTTTAGATGAATTTCACTACCAGTAAGTGAAATTAATTTCTGGCAACTTAGAATTCAAAGTAATCGTCTGTCTCATGTAGGTAGAATTTCTCTAAGAAGTGATAAATTTAGGTTTTAGTGCTGGTTTGAATATTACTTGTTCAAAAGTATCTAAATGGCCAAGTCATTAAAGTAAATAGCACCTGACTTTAAAATTTTATGACTTCATGACTTGTTTATGTATGCCTGTGAATTTGATTCACTATAGATACATATACACACCTGATAATGAAGGATATTGCATTTATTTGTCACTTGACTGTTTGATTCGTGTATAGCTGTAAATTTGGTATTGTAACTTTATTTACAGGAAATACAGGATGCCAAAGCTAATGAAGGCGTGGCTGATGACGATGGTTGGATAACTGTTTCAAAGTTTGGTAAAAATAAAGGTGCACCGAGAACAGAGGCTCGTGAGAAAGCTATTAACCGCAAGGAAAAGAAACGAAGAAAAGATAAGGTTTGTTTTGTAGTATAGAAAGTACTTCTGTATTATGTTTATATAACTGCTCGCTGATAGCGAGTAATAAATAATCAAGTAATAAATGTTCAGCTACTTTCTTGGATTGTTCATCATTTATTTGTATGAATAAATAAAATTACAGTGAATCTATAAATTGAATATCAAAGCCTTGTAGTAGTGTTAACAGCTGATTGTTTAGTGGACTACTGCTCCATAGTGTGTTTTTCTACTTTACCTATTGTCTGATTGTTTCCAAACTTTTCTCAGGGTTGATCTTGAGCACACATTGGTTTATTAAAAGGTACAAGTTCCCATTGAGACTTAAACCTGACTCAGATGTATGGTGGCCGCGACCGTGGTCCAGTTGTTTGTGCGCTGGATTTGTAACCCAGCAATCCAAGTTCAAATCCTGGTCGCGGCAGATCATACCCTTCTATGAAAATTTGACAAAAATGTAAATTTTCTGCCTCATGTGGAGAAGGTGTTGGCTCTTTGTGGGAGTGTAAGTTCGTGCTGGTTAAAATACAGTCCAGGAAAACTGGTTAGATGGACTTGGCCACTGTATATAACTGAAAAATTGTTAAAAAAAAAACGGTGAAAAAAAGATGTATGGTGTTATTAAATATATATCTTAGTAATCTTACCAAATTATTCCATCTATGCGACTTTTTTATTGGAGAATTACTGATAGAACTGAGACCATTGCGGAAATGTTTTTTTAGGCTTCTATACACCAAAGAAATTATCTTAATCCTTTTATTGAAAATGATCTATTTTAATGTAATGCCTCTACTCTCTCTGACTTTGCGTTTAATCTCATTTCGTAGTTTAATTACTTCTAGGCATGTATTTGATTTTTTCTTTTCAGGAATTGTTGAACTTTTACAGTTTCCAGATCCGAGAATCGAAAAGAGAACGTAAGTCCCACTAAATATACAATCTTTTGTGCTATTTTAGATGTGTTTGTTCTATTTATTTACTGAGTGTGAACTTGAATTTAAACATTTTGTTTCACACAGAAAGTATTTGTAATTATTGGCTAGCTATGTAGTTGTGTGGGAATCATTTGTATGGGTACTTTTGTTGTAATTTTCAGACATTGCTAATCTTCGACGGAAGTTTGAAGAAGACAAACAGAGAATTGCCTTGATGAAGGCTTCAAGAAAATTTAGACCGTATTGAAATATTGTGTTACTCAAGACATTGAAATAAACAAAAAAAAGAATCTGTGGTTTTATTGTAACTCTAATTTTAAATTACCTCTAATATTCAGGGCTTTTTTTCCTTCTATAGTAAGGGTCGTTTATAGGCATCTTCCCCTCAGGAAAAATCCTTAAATTCATGCAGATTTCCCCTAAAATTCAGTTCGCATCAAGTTTTTTCTCCCCCTTTTGCAAAAATACTGCGTTATTTTTTCCCCAAATTTAAGAAAGGCCCCTTCCCCTACCCATGAAAAAAGCCCTGAATATAAATCATTAGAATGGGCCAAGATATCAAGTACTGGATAGTGGAATATGACCTTCCCTACTTAAAATATTAAGACTGTAATGGATCAATGTATGAATATGACACAAAACTTGGAGAGTTATAATAAGACAGATATTAATGAAAGGACAGTTTGAAAAATACTATAATAGATCTGAATATAATATAATAGAAATAATATAGATCTGAACTGGAATAGTGATGAACCATTTTGATATGGATCAGATTGCTTGATTATTATTGGTACTTTTAAATCTTGTACCTCACCCAAGTGTAAAGTGCTCATGGTGAGCTAAAGCAGGCACTCTGTCCATCTTGTGTATCATGTGTCAACATTTTTTAAAAAAAGCTACTCTGACACCACTTGGTCAATTTCAATCAAACTTGACAGGAATGATCCTTTGATGGGCATTATGCCCCTAGTGTCATAATTAGCCCGTCCCTGGATGTACTTGTTATACATAGATTTATACAGGGAAAACCTTTAAAATCTTGACAGAGTATGACCTGAAGCTTGGATATTTATTATACAGCAAGGTGTAGTTGTTCTCTACTACTAAGAATGATCAAATTATGTTCCTTGTGTCAAAATTGGTTCTGCTCTAAGGAATCTGTTGTATTCCAAGTTGTGAATTCATCATATTAGGTGATTATCATTGTGTTTTTGTTCTACAAACTTCTGGTCCACACTACCAGCATTTGATCTAGAGTTCACAGATTCAAGTTTTACACTCAAGTTAGGTCAGTTACCAAATTCTAAATTACTGGCAACAATTGCCCAGTGGTTACCCATAAATACTGACAAGGTCATCTGGTTGCTTTACACATGAAATATTTATGAATACTACAACTGTAAACTAATTGCTGTTGTTGATAATTCTTTGTTAAGTGAATAACGTGTGAATTGACAGACTTGCAAGTAGTATTAAGTATTTTCTTGATCAGTAGATGGATAATATGGATATGGAATAACAGAACAATGGTCTCAATTATACAACCAAAACAAAATCCAACAGGTGTATAGTGTATCAAGTGTTTGTAAATGTAACAAAACCAGTCAAGTCCATTTATATTTCAAATAACTCACTATTAATCCCAAAATATTTAGAGTAAAATATAACAGTACATAATTATTCATTAGACTTTTATTACATGTTCAAAGAGTATGTAATACAGAAATGCGAGTTTATGACAAGTCCATGGGTTCTTGATTGCCATATCTGGCTGCTACAATCATCTTCATCAATCTGAAAATAAACAGAAAAAGGGATACATACACCTTGTTACAAAAATTGAATATAATTTATAATTGCATGAGTGTGAAATTATATTTACAGAAACTGTAAGTTGCAATGTCTCATACAGGTCTGTATTGCATGGTACCAAAAGCTGATGGCACTGAATTAAGACTGTGCCACCTAAATAAACCCTGACTGGTTGTTCATGTATAAAAACAGTATGAGTAATATAACAGTGTATCATTACAATTAATGGTCTGAGTGTGCAGTAAAGGTATCTGAAAGTTTGAACTGTAGGTAGATCATGATGATGATAACACATTTTTTAATAATTCTTCCAGAACAAGGCTTGACTTCAGCCAGTTACATCAGCCTTATCTTTTTTCTTATTCTACTTTTAGCTTATTTATTTACTTATCATTTCTACATGAAACATTGCATGGCCAAGCTTGATTTAATTCATATCAGAAAAAAATGAAAACCACCCTCCACTTCTACTTGCTTGAATGTAATATACCTGTTTGATGGAAGACCTTCACAGATTTGTTGTATGTCGAACTTTCCTAAAATGATAGAATAATGTTCTCAAGTACAGCTTTCAATTTAAAACATACATTATTTGTATTTTTTTTTCGCAGAACACTGTATTACGGCTTTGGTCATGGCATATTAGTACTGTGTCATTTACAACCTCACAATAGGAGATAAACATACAAGTTAAATTACAGTAGTAATTTCTTCATAAAGAATATAAAGTTACGGGGTAATCTTATCATATATTAAATACAAAAATGGTATACTTTCTGGTCCATAACTAGCTTATAGCAACTAACAGAATGTATTAAGGAAACAATAAAACATCATGTACCTGGAAGGCTTCCTGTAGTTAAAGCTACTTGTATAACTTGCGCCAGTCTATCAGTCGATGTATTTACAGTTTGAACAACTTCCTCTGAACAATTACCACCTTTGTAGAATGCTGCTAGTGTCTTTGATACAATGATAAGATCAGTAAATGTAAGAAGATGCTCATTCAGTTCCATACTTTTATAAGCTTGTAGACTTAACAAAACACCGAGATGTAACTTAGAAAATAAACTTTGAAGTTTTTCTTCAGAAAACTTTGTGGTACTCTTTTTGCCATTTTCTTGCTCGTTTTGAGATGAATAATTTTGACTTGCATACAGTCTAACCAGAGGTCCAAGAATGCACCAGCGTACCAGCCCACTTATAGGACAGGTAAATGTTGACTGTATCCTAACTAATCTAACAGAGTCTGAACACAAACATGAGTCATTTGAGATCCAGTCTACAATACATTCCAACAGAACATGAGGTGGAGATTTGCTGATATCTGGAATGGACAAACAAATTATTAGCCAAAAAAGAGAATGCTAGATAAAGAACTGGCTGAACTTATCCAGGTAATTATTCAGGAATCTAAATGCATTGAATATGAACATTTGTAGGAAAGGATTTTGTTATTATATACGTTCCAAGTAGATTAAATTGATAACATGATGCAACATAATAAAAGCTTTATGATAACTTGTATACCAATTACAGCATGCTTCCCAACTACAGGAAGTCAGCACTGAGTAAGGCGAAAAGACCATGTAAAAAATTGTCAAAACCTTTATAATCTTAAAAACCTTTATAGAGTTCAATCATTATCACTGTTATAAAACCAATGACACTTAGTTTATTTGATTTAAACCAACAAGACCTGGACATAACAATCCAAATATTTCTTGAATAATTCACAGGTCAATATAAATACTACTAAAGATGATACTTGTACTACAATTTTCAAAACATTCAATGAAGTAAACCTACCTGTGTATGGATAGATGGTTGTGAGTGCAGTAACAAAATTGCATGTGAACAATGATGATACTTTAGGGAGATTCTTGAAAGTGTCACTAACATCAGGATATAAGAGACAGTAATCATCCACCAACATCTGAGCTAGATCACATACTGACTGACTCTGACTACCTTTCTCCTACAATGAAACCAAACAAAAAATATTTGGAATCAATTTTAGTCCAAATATACAGAGAAAATACAAGCATTTCCTGCCAAATAAATCAAACTTCATGCATAAACAACGCAACATAATCAAGGTAACTCTAAACTCAAAAGACAAAGGCATTAGTAATAAAAGGTTTTATTCATTTGCTACAAATTACACATCATTTTCAAAGAAATAAAACTTCTCAGAAAAAATTGTACATCAATGCTTCCTGTTGGAAGATATGTTTAAAATTTTGAACTCAATGAAGCATACATTATGACACTAATAATTTTACACAAATTTCTGTGTCAACATAATATTAAATTTTTGTTTGATAATATGCCTATGTGGGACTAGAATATTAATACAAAGGGTTTCCAATCAACAAGAAACCATTTACCTGCATCCATAATGCAGCACATCTTAACACAGGTCCACCACTAACTGATATTGCCAAGGAAACCAACTTTGTCATAAATGATATTTTTGTTTGATCCACATGCCCTCCGAATATGGCATGGAAAATGTTATAACATGCATGTTCAGGAGCACCTTGTAAAGCCGTACATAACATCTCTAACAATTGTAACTCATGTACATCATAGAACTTCTAAAATAAATAATACACATATTAACTATTTACATACGGCATACAGCAGATGTATACAAGTGTGTGTTGTTTCTTACGATGTCAGTTAATGTCAAGTATACCACAGAAACAGTGCAGAGCTCAACAAATCAAATTGTATGCTTGTAATTACCTGTAGAAATTGACTAAGAGCAAGCTGTAGAATTAACAACTTAAAATTCTTAGCTTGTTCTCCTGCAGGACGAGTAGCCTAAAAAAACTGGTTGAGCCCAGCAGGGTAAATAAGTTTAGGATAGTTCAATAGATCCATTTGTGTTTGTAAACTGGAGTCCAAAATGGTTATGGCCCAAAAATGAATTCCATGAAATATAACTGTTCCGTCTCGTAGCACGATGAAACTTAAAGCAGATGTTCATTTTATGCAGGCTTCCAACAATCAGTCCTTAATTTCTCACTGAATGTATATATTGAAATAATCATGTACCTTATTGTTATTCCCTTTTTTCCTTAATTTATCGATGATGTACTCTTGAGCAATATCTACAGCAAAACCTTCTCCACTGCCACCTCTCCCTGGGACTCTTTGGGGATCAGATGAAAATGTCTTCACAACGTAATTCAGAGCTTCCTTGGAACATTCTGGGAACTCAGAATAATTTAATTTTGTTTTTATATTACTCATTGGTTACCTGAAATATATATAAATATAGACCTCTATTATAGAAGGAAAAAGGCACTGTCATAACAATGGCACTTTAACTTTATAATGTTTAGTTATAAAAGAATTGAAACTAGTGCTCATCAAATTGATCAATAAAAATGCTAAATTTTGACAGTCATTTTTACAATATGCACTAGCATTTGTAGAGTGAACTTCTAACGATTGCGAACAAACACTATTCCTAACAGGTCAAATGAATGTCATAAAAAGAATCTTCAAGCAATAAACTGGAATAATAAGAGTAATATAATGTTGCAAGAACCAAGAAAATAGCTATAAAATAAACTAGAGCTATGCAGAGCAGCGCCAACATTTGCATTCTTACATGTTGACAAAGGGGGCACATTTGAGATTTTGAGTTTGAACAAGATAAGGTATAAAGAATAGCTGTTAATAACACATTCCAAGTTTCATGTTGATACCTTTGATAGTTTTCAAATCATTCTATTTAATGAGCAATTTTGACCAAAATTCTAAGAAAGTTAAAAAGGGGCATAACCCAAATATATATAAATATGGCATTCAGAATAACGCCCTTGTCATGATAATCAAGTATTCCAAGTGTCGTGTTGATATCTTCAAGTATTTGAGTAATGGGGAACTTTATAGGTTTTACGCAACAACGACGACTATTACAAGGACGACGACCCAACACAGACGAGCTAAAATGGGTCGAATATTCCTGATTACGATTAATTAACTACCAGGGTTTTGTAAGATGTCATGCCCTCAAATTATATTTTCTTATAGATGAGTTGTATTTGTTCGTTGCATTCCAAGTTACCCGTTCAATTAAATACTACACACAGAAATGAACACAAAATACTAACGTTAACTACTCTATAAACACAGCGCCTTCAGATTATCGTCGGACTGTACCAGGAAATCACAGGGATCACTTATAGAATATAGTATCATTCGTACTTCAAAATTTGCCCAACTAAGTTTTATTGAAGGGGTTATGAATAGCCATGGTTTTCAAAATAAAAAATGTAATATAGTTAGCGAACATTGACTAGTCGTATCTCATATCGAGTAAATTGCGTTGATTATAAAATTGCTGATCCCTTGGGTAAATTCAAGGTATGAAAACAAACTTGATATTGTATGGTACAGGTAAGTCTTTTTATTTCATGTAAAAGTTTATTTTGTCATCTTTAAATCGTAATGGCAGTCTGTTCTATTGTTTTCGAACAATATATCATTCATTTTTGTTGCTTTTGTGAAAATCATATGAAAAATGTAATTCAAATTCAAGTTTACGCAATAAAGGTTTAATTGCAGGACATTACAAAATGACACACATGCAGTATGAAGTTGCACGATAATATACATGACTATATCTGAATTTATACCGCTATTTTAAGTTGAATTATGCAATTACTCAAGAGTTGTACAATTCTTAGAGAGTAAATTATTTACCAAGCTGTGATTTAATTACCAAATTAATTTAACTGACCCTGAGGCTCTGATAAGATTAAAAAGGTTTGAAATAAGATATTCTTAATTTCTGAAGGAGTCTAGTTTAAATTTATGCTAATATTAATTGTACATGTTTACATATTATTTACTCTCTAAACAGTTTGTCAGTGTTTTAATGGGTATGTCAGGAATATTTTTGATGTTGATCAAAATTTTCAGCCATTTTTTGAGAAGTGATTTGAAAAAGATATTTCTAAGTTAAACATTCTTTTTATCCTATTTCTGTCACAACCATCATACATTCAGAACTCCAATGGAATGCTATTTCTTATAAACTTAACAAAATAGGAAACCTCTGTTTTGTACTCATAGTGCTTGTTTTGTTCAAGAGATCATTGTGTGATGAAAGTAGATAGGTAATGTCAGGTTTGATCCACAGGGTCATGACTGCTACATTATGAACATACATTTACACTGTAATGGTCTGCTTGTTAACCTTACCTCACTTGGTCAAATTTTGTATTAAACTTGGCCATTACTTTTGCATCTAGTCATAGAACACTCTTTAAAAGCGTATAAAACAATGATTCCCCCATTTGTTTCCATCCAGTTATGTTCAAGCAAACATAGCAGAAGTTTCTTATTGTGATCAGTATATTAATTAATATGAATAAAATGTATAAGTTTGCGATGATGTGCTGGTCATGTTTGAATCTAAAGTTATGTAATATCTGACTAAATTTAGAATTCAAAGATTCTTCAGCATTCAAAACTTCAAGATTCTAAAAATTGAATGTATGCTTTAGGCCTAAAAAAAGGTTTGTTTCCGGTGACCAGACCGACCCAATATTTACCTGCCGACTCATAAGTTTTTACAACATCCAAATTCTAGTGCTATATTGTAATTTTCACAACTCATTAATATTAAACCGCACATATTCCCATACAGTGTTGCTGATATAATATGTAAAAAAAACATAAAATAAAAAAAAATCCCTACCGACCCATATTTTTTGGGCGTAATGCGTAAAAATAAGAATTAGGTCATTCAAAGAATTTTTTATGTTCTTTACCACATATATGTGTGATTAATAAATTCAATGCTTTAGGTTCCATGTGAGTGATTTTTTATGTATGTTGATTCAATGTACAACATATTCAGCCTCATTTTAATATATTTGTCATGCACACATGATTAAATCAAAGCACTGAGAGGACTGTTGTAGACAGGCTTTGAAGTGTTCTAAATAATCCACATGTCTGAAGCCTGGAACACTGATATATTAAATTTGTGGTGGACACCTGTTTTTTTCTGAACAAAAAAGTATATTAAACACAGGTCGTATTTTTTTAGTGTTTATCCTACATTTTTAGCCAATTAGATGGCTCCAATTTTCAATTTCTTTCGTCTCTAATCCATGAAAGACGTAACTTATCCATGATGAATTTTCTTCACATTTTAGAAGTATGTCACTTTACTCATCAAGTTTGTTCATTTGTGATTGACAGGTAAAAAGCATTGAGATGGCCAACACCTAGTTGGTTAGAGTTTATTTTGAAAATTCTTCCGAGCTAAGATGTCATGCTCACTTACTTAGGTAATTTAACTGCGAAGATTTTCTAAAGGAAATCTAACCTGTGTATACATAGAATTGGAGCCTTGCAGCCAGTTTGGGAGTGCTAATAATGGAATCAATGGCTTCAGTACTTATTTTTCTGACGTACATATAGTAATTTTACTGGCTTGTATGGGGGTCTTGTTGATGAACCTTTGTGGCCAGGCCAGCATTTTCACAAAAATTGTTAATATATCCAAAATAAAAAATTCAGATTGTATTTTGTTTCAGATAAGTCTAAAACACCTTGCACTAATTTAGTAAGTTTTGTTTTTAATACACCTGCAAACAAACTTTTCAGGGGTATACTGGAACCACACTTGTTGTTGGTTGGTTGATTGGTTGGTTGGTCGGTCGGTCGGTCGTTTGGTTGGTTGGTCGTGCTCTCTGTCCCCATTTTATGGGGTATTTAATCACAATTCAGTGACAGGTCTATTCTTAAAGCTACAATATTCTACAGTTTATGTACATATTTTTGCATTTATGAAGCATGGAAAGCAAAAACTGTTGATAATCTATGCATATCATGGAGATTTATGCGATCAAATTCATTTCATTAAAAATTGAGGTATCATTATGTCCTTTAAATGTACCGGTTACTTCAGTAAACGTGTGTGTATGTAAACATGTGCACATACATGTATAATAAGTATACTATGGATGTCTAAAATTTGATATGTATGTATAAAGTTTTTGTCACAGGTTAAGTCTGGTCAATACTCGATAGACTCATATTACACATGTATTTGACCCTAGGCTGGGAATTGTAGATCTTCATTTGTATCCATTTATCGTAAAGTTTATGGAAAACATATGACAGATATTTTGGAAATTGTGGTGAAGTTACAGCATAGGGAGACTTGGGGCCCATTTCATAGACATATATTTGTTAAGATCATGAAATTTAAAATTAGAAATATTGTCAATTTTGAACATTTCAGACATATACCTTTAACAACTGACAGTAGCTATATCATTCAGTTTAAAAACTGCAATCTTAGCTTAGGTATGTCCTCAAAATGCATCCTTAGTCCCTGTTAATATCAGGATCTTGAAGAAGGTATGTACCTGTATTTTGTAAGCAAAGAACAATTATAGTACACAGTACAAATAGAAGAGGTTAGGAATTAATGTTATTATAAATTGACTGCTATTCAATGTTGGATGCTTGTGTACTAATATACTACATTAAGCTGTTGTTATAATATAGTGTCTTATGCTTATGTGAATCCTTATGAATTCTAACTATAAGATTAGTGAGTGAATTTGAATAACTGGTGGTTACCCAAGCATTTAAACAGTCCTACTTTTTACTTCATACTTCTTTGTTCATATTTCTGTGGGAAAATATTGATATTTAAATGTTGACACAGGTTTTGAATTGTGTATATTTGCACATATTATACCTATTAATGTATTTGTACATATGCATTTGTGAAGTAAGTTGCATATTTGTGATTACACAAAGCATAAAGATATAAGAATAGTATCCAGTCATAATGAGCTTATTATGAACATGTTAAATTATTATATCAATGTTATTTCATAAATTGTTGGGTTAACATTACAAAATATTATTTATATCATGTAAATTTACAAACTTTCTGTCTCGCATAAATTTATTTTCAAATTTGTTTTGGTTTGGGCATAAAGCGAGTGAAAGACCTAGATATTTTAAGTACACTTAAAGCATAACGTTTAAATTAGGAGGGTATGTGGTGTTGAGTGAAATCAGATACTGCTTTCATCATATGATCATAAGTATATAAATCTACCACTAAGTGACTACAGTGAGATCATTCTGTTGTCCTGACAGTACAGTGTTTTAATATGGTACAGCTTATACAAAACTGTAAAATATTAACATGTTTATTTTATCAATGTAACGCTATAGTCATTTTGCTACAGTTGAGGGGCTACTTTTGGGGTTTGATGTTTTTTATACACTTGAATAATTGATAAAACTTTAATACAGAAAGTGGTAATTTAAGTCAGATATAAGACTCAAAATGTCCTTAATTTAATTTTTTTTTTATAAAATGTGCCTCATATGTTTCAGTATTTTACATATTGGATAGTTTCCTTAATGTGATTTTTTTATAAAATGTGCCTCATATGTTTCAGTATTTTACATATTGGATAGTTTCCTTAATGTGATTTTTTTATAAAATGTGCCTCATATGTTTCAGTGTTTTACTTATTGGATAGTTTTTAACTTATATCTATTACTTACTTTATTAAGAGATTAAGATTCTCATAGGTGTCTGTATGGAAGTTGTTACACTTAAACTGGTTGTCTTTACTGCTTACATCTAAAATCCTAAAATTATATGTTGATTCGGTTCACCGATGTTTCGCTTATATTACAGTATGTACTGTTTTTTGTAGCCGGAAGCATTACGTGAATGATTTATAAGTTGTTGCTAGTAACTATTGATGACGAGTTATTTATAATGTCTTTTAATGTAAGTATTTGTTTTTTCCATACACCAGCACTTGTTAGAGTTTTTGGACTTGCCATTGTTACACTACATTGCTGTCAGTTCTGTGGTACATTTGTATTTTAGTATATAAATCTAGTAGTAGTTACATGAAGTAACCGTAAGATTTATTGTAAAACTTGTTGATAAAAAAAACTTCTGGAGGGTAAAAAAACAGGTGTTCTGGAGGCAGTTCTTTCAAGATGTTTAAATTAGCTCCAAATTTATGTATTGGAAGTTAAATACTGTTTTTTTTCAGCTAAGTGGTCTCAATTCTCAGGTTTTGCATCAAATGTGCCAAGTATCACATGAGTTAGAGGTACATGTAGTTTGTGTGTATTTATATAAATGAATGATCCCTGTGCTGATTGTACTATAGTTTGTTGTTAGTTGTTTTTTGTTCTAAAATGTTGCTGTATGAACCTTTTGGTATATTTTATGCATAACTGATAATAGATTTGCCAGGTCTTGTTAATTATATCAACACCTATCGGTTATCTTGTATTGTCTAGTATTCAATCATGGCACTGAGCTCTTAAGCATGTAGATATTGACATAAACAGGTAGTACATGGTTTTGACTTCTTCTTTTCTTAATAATTAAATGAGTGCATCAACATATATGTACATTTTTGGTAAATTCAAATTATAACTAAATTCATGTTTTTGCATGTAGGGTTAGCTTGTAGAGTTGTTCGTAATGAAATTTTTGATACAATCACCTTGCTACATTGCCTTATTTGAAATTAACCTTATGAAGAATATTTTTGAGGAACTTATGAATATTTTCATGTCAGTTGATTTGATAAGAAGTTATGTATGTATGTAAATTTATGTTATTTGTTATTTGGAGTGTTAGTCTCATGTTTCCTGGTATTTAACCATATGATTACTATGGAAATTGTTATTTATAATTCAACTTTCAAGTATACATCATGAACAGATTTAGTTACTAATGTTTTGAGAAGGTTTATTGATATTTGTAATTGCACAGTATTTAATAATTGGTATTTTTGATCTATGATGTTTACTCATGTTGACATGTTATGGCACTGTACTCTTTATGGGTAATGTACAAAAATACTTTTAATTAAAGTATGACTTGTGAAATGATTGTTTAGCATTGCACAGTGTTTAATCCATAGGGATACTGTACATAAATATAATAATTACATACTATCATACACAATGAGAAAGCACCATGTATGGACATTTTGTACAACGGTACTCCTAGCTATGGTATTGATTACTTGTTTATCTTGATCAGTGATCACTAATTGTGTAAAAACTAAAGCCAGAAATCTTATACTTTGTACACATTCCTGTGCACCAAATATATAAATACTTAAACCTTACTGTACTCGGTATGCATTAATGTTCTGATTATTATTAAAATTGGGTTGAACTCGTGTATTCAGTAATACTTATGTGATTGGCTTAGATTCACTTGACCTTATCTTTGTGTTTAGTGTTTCAGTTTTCCAATGAATAGTTCATTCGCTAAATGTTTCCACACATGATCTTAGGATAAATTCAGCCTGAATGTATGAAATAGTTTACAGTTGTTTAAATCAGTCACAACTACAGTATTTATAGGACAGTGGACATGAGGTGTTGTCACATTACAAATTGGTTTGAAGTCAGATGTTGACAGGATCGACTGTAGTCATGTGTTATATTTTAAGGCAGATTTCATAGGCCTCCATTTGCTTTGAATAGCTAGAATAAAGTCAAGAAGGACCCTCTTCCTACATCTCATTTTAAATTACTGTTTCAATGTAATACATGGGCACAGTGAATAGTATATATTTGTGTTGTTTTCTTGTGGGGTTGAATCTTGATAGATGACACTGTAAAACTGTGGCTTTAACCACATCCGTGATACAGATGTATGACTGATGTAAACGTCTGTACAAATATCTTTCACAATGAATAAAACTTTATTGATTCTAGCTGCTGTAAACATGCCTGACAAATGCCTGATTTTATGTTTTTCATGGCTGAGTTATCTTTGTGACATTATAGATAGATAATTTGTTGCTATGGCAATAATTTGTTTGTAAATAATTTACATTTATTGATATGATTTCAGGTGATAAAGATGATTTTCTGATGGTGACACAATGATTACAGAAATATTTTTTTTTCAAGGATTTATTGTTGCTGCATTTATTGCAGTTGGTAAGTTTTGGTAACTTTATAAAATTACTTCCTGTATGAAGAGTGTAATTATTGTTCAAATTTGCAAGGATAAGGCATTTAAAGTTTGATAAATCGTTGTATAAATTCATTCAAATGTGAATTTTTCAAACCCAACCATCTTCCTATTACGGTATAGGGCTGTAAATGATTAGATTTATTGTTAGTCAAGTGAAATTCATAAAAAAGTTGCTTTTTGGACTCATTAATAACACTAAAGATCAATGACAAAATGATTTAGTGTGAATGTTTAAGCTAATATTTGAGAAAAGATAATTAGTCATGCAGTTGTATAGAATTGCTGTGAAATTTTGGCTGAATGAATAAGAATTGTGCTTTGCATTTATGTTGAGGTACTTATGCCTAAAATTTCTGTATTTGAGATATCAACAAGTTTAATTTTTTGTGAATAAAATATTTTTACATTATAAATGACTAGACTTCTGCCTTTTCAGTAAATTAATCATTTATGCAAATTGACTAGTCATGGCAATTTTAATTGAACTATTACTTTCTGGTAATACATTATTGATTACTCTACATTTTGCAGTTGTATAGTAAAGTTTTGAAATTGTCAGGAAAGTTCAAGTAGGAATTGATTTCATCTGTTTTTCTTTAGATGTTAATAACTAGCCAAATATATGTATATTAAATTATCTGTTGTGTCAATGGATAGTTTGCATTAGAACATTACATTCATACCTGGATCACTAATGTATAATTACTTCATATGTAAAAGTTTAAAGTGTGGCAAGTTCTGGTTTTCAAGACATTTTTATTATATTTCAGCTGAAGGTAATGGAGAAACTCAAATGCGGACACAACCAAAGACCATTACAAAGACTGTGGGGGAACGAGCACAGTTTGAGTGTCATGTACTAAATGTGAAAACCAATCAACAGGTAAGATGTGCTGGAAAAGTCCTCTTGGTATATCTGTAAGATCATTTATCATAGACTAGAGTCTCCAACATTGTGAAAAGGCTGCCTTAAAATCAAAGCGCTAAGTCTCTTGGTTAGTTGGATTATTTCTGTATTCATCCAGTTCTACGATTTTGACCTAGAAACAAATTTAGTAAATCAAATTGTTGGACATTGTGGTAGGCTTTTATTGTCCTCATTAGAAATTTGTCATGGCATGTATTGGACCATTTTTTTTCTTCATTGGGTTTGATGTGGCTGGTTTACCCTACCAGTTTTCCTTGACTGTATACTTACCAGTACTAGCTTACCCTTTCTGAAGGAGCCAGCAACTTCTCCACAAATGGAGGAAAATCAACATTTTTGTCAAATTTTCATAGAAGGGTATGACCTGCTGTGACTGGGATTTGTGTATAGAATCAAATGGTATACATAGGTAACATATCCTAAGGTTATAGAATCAAATGGTATACATAGGTAACATATCCTAGGGTTATAGAATCAAATGGTATACATAGGTAACCTATCCTGGGGTTATATTATGGAGTTAAGTCATCACTTAGCTTGATTTGTGACAAGCATGTAAAATTTAAAACATACATACACACATCATACAATGGCACATAACTATTCTCACAGTGTGACTCAAAAGAGTAGCCACTTTTGTTTAAATTTTAAGCACAATATGTAGGTTACACCAGTGGACAAAGTAGAAGGATAAAATTGCAATAACTAATTTGCCTTAAGTTACATTCACATACGTACATTTATATATGTGTTAAAATATTTTCAGTTTCCTGTTCAGTTAGGTATTATTTGTTCTTATGCCTCTGTGTATGACCTTTTTCCTTACAACCATTGATCATTACTTCCTTACTATGAACAGTTCTCATTCCTTGTTATTACTTTAATGATTTCCACTAAAGCGCATATGAACCAAAATATTTCTTTTTTTTGTATCAGTGTTTCAAGGCTCTTTACTTTTAATTGATATTTTTATAACTACATTTACTTGTATATAATTCATAGCCCTGAAACAGATCCAATTTTCTTGTCTATATAAACCCACCAGACTTGATATTGAACCTTTCTTTGATTGCACTTCAAATATTATTGCTGCATGCATTTGGAGATAATTGCTTGTACATGCATGCTTATAATTCTGTGTAGACATGTCCTTATTCACGTGCTTGTTAAATGTTTGTTTGAGACATATCTTCCTTTAAATAGTTCCACAATATTCATAATTAGACACATCGTGTCCTTCATTCTTTAAAACTTGTATGATGCAGACTTGCCTTGAAAACGTATTTGTTTATTTTCTTTTTAAAATATATTAAAGTTTTTAAAATGTAAATTGTATATTTTACAGTTTAGTTTACTTTAAGTTTAGTTATGGATTAAAATATATATTAGAGTTTTTAAAATGTAAAATGTATATTTTACAGTTTAGTTTACTATTTACAAATAGTTGGATAATTTTTTAAGGGCTCTAAAGTTGATTTCTCTCTCGCTTTTACAAACCATTTTCAGTCTCCATTAAATGTGGTGAAATGTTTCGGGGAATAATACCTTAGTTTGTTGCACTGATTCCCTAGACAAACAGGAAGTATGACCCTTTGAGTTAAAATTATTGACAGACTTTATTGTAACTTATTCTGTAATTATCAGAATTTCTTCAGAAAACTGTTTCGGTACAGGTCTATTACAAGCCTATCACCTCTAGATATTGACAAAATAAGCACAATCATATCACATTCTTAAGTAACCCTTAATGCAATCTTAAACTTGACTATATCATTGTGAAGCCACCATTTGTGGCTGACATTTTACTTGTATACTTTCTTTATGAAACTTCATTTTCTTAATTGTAAATAACAGCCCGTTATGTAATATTTTATGCGAATCTATTTTTGTAGGTTATTTGGCATTTTGTGGATCATAATACCACTATATCAACTGGTGACACAATCCGAGCAGGAAATGGCTTTGAAAATAAATATTCAATATACCATCCTCAAGGTACAGTTTAATGAATACTCAAATTCATTACTACAGCTGTTTGTGAGTGATTGTGTTTGATGTTATTCTCCTCAGTTTTACTGAGTTTTCACTACTTAATTGTTGTTTTCATGGTGTTGTTCCTGTAGCAGTTTATAAATCTGCCGGTGCTATTTGCTTATCTTGAATGTATTATTCTAGCAAAACAGATCTTAAGTACTGTTCAGTATGTCTTGAGAGGTTATTTATCTGCTATGATAACATACTGTATTAATACGGTAAAGGACTTTTTGAAAGTTACATTATACTTTAGAGTTCAGGAAAGGCCATGTTTATGAATATGACCTTCCTGTGTTAAGGATCTTTAAAGATTTGCTCAGGAGCATCTTTGGTCATGTGGTTAAAGTCTCAGACCAGTAATTACTAGCCACAAATGGCTGTGAGTTTGAATACCAACTGAGGCCAGAAATAGTTCTCATGTGAGGAAGCTTTCCATGTTTTGGCGTTTCTACCAAGGTGTATGCCTAGGGTCTTCTCCCACTCTTAAAGCTGGAAAAATCACAGTATGACCCTGGTGATACCAACTTTTCCCAAAAAGAATTAAAGATTGGTACATAATTCTTACTCTTTAACCAATTTTCAGATGTAGCTGATGGTACTTACTGGAATTTAGCCATCTCATCTGTGAATTCCTTTGATGTAGGTACATATCAGTGTTTTGTAAATGGTACAAATCCATTGGTCAAGGTCACTCATCATTTGGAAATAGAAGGTTTGTCTATTGTACACTTTTATTCACTGAACTCCAGTGTATGTTTCAACATGTGTCTCAATATAATTTGTCTAGGATTTCATTCAGTCATTTTTATAATCATCATGTCAGATGATGAATTTTGGTGTAAAGCTTTGAAATAAGATAAATTGATATTGGCCACCTGTAAATTATGACCAAATTAAATCAAGGCAACACTTTGGAACACTTATTAATATTTCTTACTCTTATCACCTTCTGACACTGGTTAGACTGTATTTTATCTCAGGATGAAGAATCATATCCGTGTACTGTATGTCTGTTTTTCAATTTTCCAGACCTTCCATCTAAACCACCAGCCCCAAATTTCAATGTCACAGGTGAGTAGAAATCTATATATAACACGGTTGTTATTTGACATCTTGCAGTAATAATGTCTAAGCTATTATTAAGTTGGAAATATGATAATGCAGACACTGATGAATTATTGATGTAAATACAACTTTCATTTACCAGTGTGTTAATGTAACAATGCAATTATGGATGTGACATGCTTGGTTGAAATGTTATTATTTTGGCCATGTATGTTATACGTTTTTATTTCCTGTTTTTATTTATGTATTTGTATGATTTCTTTGTATATATTCACTGTATTGAAAAGCAGGGTTTCCACTGGACATTATATTTTTCCACCCCATGTACAGAGAGGAGGGTCTATGCCTACAAGAAAGTATGCTTGATTTGATTTTTTTTCGCCACGGCAGCAGAAACTCTGAAAAGTGATATCTACAGATAGTTTTAATTTGATGAAAATCATAAATTTCATTGAATTGATGAAATTTGCAAAGTATATATATATACATAATATACAAATACTATGTAAATGCCAGAATTTGACAAATATACAGTAGAACTTCGATTATCTGAAATCTGCGGGACCGAAAAATTATTTCGGATAATCCGAGGTTTCGGATAATCCGGGGTAATGGAAATCTAGAGTGTTTTTATATGAAAATAAAGGGAGAACACTCCAAAATACATTATGACGAACATGTAAATTTATAAAATTTGATCAGTTAATGAAATACCATGTAAACACATGTTATAAGAATATTGTAAGCATACGTTTTCAATAAAAACGAGCACTGAAATAATGTTAAAGTCCGAAACTAAATCCCATTACATAGTCACAAACACGAACCAGCATCACTAATATCTTTGAAGTCCGAAGTATGTAACAATTACGGGAAATCCTATGTATTGTTTGTTTTAGCATTTGGTGATAATTTATAAACTACGAAAAATAAAGTGAACAATTTTAATGTTAATTGCATATTAAAGTCAAATTATAATATCACTAAACTTCTTCTATTAAAGCAATTTATTAATAAAACAAAAATTAGAGGTAAATCATCCAACCGAATTAGCTTCATCATTAGGATAATTACCTTCTCGATACTGCAAACAATAAATCACATGAACAATACTTTGTTAAGTAGGGTTTTATAAATTGTTGTTCACACCCTTTGACACTTTAAAGAAATCCTTCAGTGGACAAGTCTGGTCGATCGGATGTTAATTGTCGATTTCGGATTACAGGTGTGAAAATATGCGTACAAACCAGTTTGGGGACCTGATTATCACTTCGGATAAGCCATGGTATTCGGATTAGACGATTCGGATAATCAGGGTTATTTTACAATGAAATGTATAGGGAAAAAATCGGGACCGAAATTTCTTTTCGGATTGCACCAGGTTTTCAGATAATCCGTTGTCGAAAAATCGGGGATTTACTGTATATATATATATATAGGGTATTTGTCAAATTCTTGCATTTACATAGTATTTGTTATATTTATATGTTTGTACTGTTATCATACGAGTCTTTTCTATAGACTGTTGTAAGAAAGAAGGAGTGGAGAAGTGTGCTTTACCACTATGTGATACCAGTACATCCCTGAATGATGTCCTTATGATTGTTAATAATGATACATGCATGGAAAACAACTTGATTCAAGTCTTACGCTGTGGTCAAGGTATGCTTTGTGTGACAGTTGAAATATGCCATTTTTAAACCCCTTTACATGATATTTTTTTGAAATACTTATACCTTATTATTTCATTTTAGGCTGTTAAAATTATTCAAATGCCTTGCATAATATTACTATTTATTAGTTTTCCTAAAATGGCCTTGTAACAGTACATTGTTTTAACTAAATTCACAGTTACTAATTACATTTTGATTATATCAATATCTTGCAATTAAATAAAAATATTAAGCGCCTTATTTGGTGAACATCTGACCTGAGTCACATGACATTCATGGACCTTGACTTGTAAGGTTTTTTATCTTATTTCTATTTCAGATGGGAGGAACCATCTTGGTTGCTGCATGCGTAGTGGTATGTCTGATCTCTGTTTGAATTTATGTGATGGTTATGGTGAAGCAGACGGCACAGATTACTCTTCCTGTATTGGTTTACAAACTCTCAGTCTGGTGCAGTGTTTGAAAGAGGGACAGTGTAAGTTGATTTGTAAATTTTAGCCACTGTGAGATGCCATCTCTTCATTTAAATCTGTTATTTATTGTCAACTAACTGTGCAATGTTTCCGACAAGAAATCAAAACTACAATTAAAACATGTTCCTTATAGGCCTTTTCAATGATGTTCCTCTATCAACTGCTCAGAGTAAATTTTTACCTATGTTAATGTGTTCATAGTTTTAAAGCTTTTATGTGCAAGTTACTTGCCTTATTTGTTCTATATTACAGATTAATTTTTGAATCACCAGTTCTTTGCCTGGTTCTGCTTTTCATGAGCTTCATGTAAATTCTTTTGACATTCTTGAAAAGCCCTGCATTAGCTATTGTAGTCCATGAAATTTGTCAAGACTATTGTTACAAACTTATTTGTTGTGAAGTCTCTTTAGAAATAAAGTTTATTCTATGAGGGAACATTTAATACTTGACAAAGAAAAGAAAATATTTTTTTTATGAAAAAAAATTTTGCAGTGCTGTTGCCAAGTAGACCAACTGCAGTTTCAGCGATTAACCTAGGAAACAAGATAATGGTAACCTGGCAACCACCAGATGACAATGTTTATGTTGTTACTGGTTACAAGGTGCAATATAGAAAGGCTGGAGAGGATTTGTTTAACTCTGTGAGTGATAAAATTCATTAAAATTGATGAGGATAAACAACTTAACAATCACTATGGAGATTTCACTAACCAGTATTGTTGTCTTTGATTTATTGCATCCTTGACCAGGAGCTATTTAAGACTGTGTTCTTGAATTTTATATTACTAGCTAGACATTTGATATATCTTGAACTATCTTAACTTTAGGTGCGTTGACAGTGTTCTCTGTGAATACAAGCAGAAGAAACATTGTGGTTTATTGCATGGAATGTCATAACATAAATGCTTATTTTTCTTGTTCTGATATAGTTTTACTATATCGATGTTTCTGTTATGTTATCGACTAGTTTAAGATAGCTAAGTCTTAGTATACTGCTTATTGTAATACATTTAAGAAACTCTGTTATCATTTGGGGTTCAGTTGTTACATGCACTTTGTGTTTTTTTAGAAATCGCCTGTGTCAATGACTACCTACCAGACAACAGTATCTGGTCTACAATTGAATACAATTTATGAGGTTAGAGTTATAGCCCTTGCCAGTTCAGGAGCTAGCCAACCATCCTATACAGTGGACATTGCTACTGGAGGTTAGCCTTATTATGTGTTTGCATCATTTTCATAAGCAAAAACACGACCAACTATTTGATATAAAGACATCAATTATAAATTTGTATTATTATTTATAAATTTGGACTAGTTTTGATATGGTACTATCTATTGCATTTCAATTAATTATTAAAAAAAACATTGATGTATGAAAATACATTGTTTTGAAGTCTTATAAGGTATTTGCAGTTCTAGGAAATTACATACTGTTGTTTATTATACTTATGCTACATTGTTTTCTATTGTAGCTGTTTTTAAATTTAAATCAGAATGTCACACATATAATTTCGTTCAAGATTCTTAATGTTACAAAATCTGCTTCATAATCATTTCAGTGGTAGACTCAGCGAGTACAAGAAATGATACAATTGAAGGCAAGTAATATACTAACTTTTGAATTCTGGTATTGGTTTACTGTGAACATACATGTACATGTATTACTGAAATATGATACCTTTGTTTTATATGCTGATTGTATTGTATTCAGCATCATACATTGAGATTACAGTAAAACGTCAATAATGAGACCACTTTTCAGACCCCAAAAATTGGTCATAATAATGAAGTGGTCCCTTTATCAAGTTTTTTTAGAGAGGAATTATTGAAAGCTGGCCTGAAAATAAGTGTGTATTATAACAAGGTGGTCGTAATATTGAGGTGTTCACTATTTGAGGTTTTACTGTAAATATATTTTTTTCACGTGTTTCCAACAGTATTTCTGATATAAACCTAGATTCTGTACTAGTTCTGTACGAGTTCTGACCTGGCTCTCCATTAGTAATTGCCAACCTCTGTGGTTGAAATTCTTTTCCTTAAGTTTTTACCATCAATTGATAATATATTTAGTTTTTGTTTCTAAATTATCTGCCAGTTTTGTTGTATTAGTCGTACATCGTAGACAGACTAATGTTTTGTTGTTGTATTTAGACTGTTGTATAAAGGAAAATGTGTCCTCGGAATGTCAAAGATTCTGCTCTGCAGGAATGTTCTATCTGGAAGGTGATCTGGAAGCTATGTACAAGTGCCATTCACAATTGAATTCTATGTATAAATGTCTGGTTGGTAAGTGTCAGTTTTATGGTAATTCTTGTCTTAAAGGAGCTAGTCTTCTTAAAGGAACTAGTCTTTTGCCAGTTATTTCATTGGCATTTCCTGTTTTAAGACTGCAATTTTTAAATATAAATATCGCACCAATTTCAAATATTTCCTTTTATCAGCTTACAAGATGACCTTAGATCATTGCTAGAACATAAAACATGTTACTAACAACAAGTGGCATGTTTTTTTATGTTAAAAATGTTCTATTTTAATGTGGATATGTCTATGAAATTATTCCATGATTTACCTATTTACTGATTTATTTTTATGACATATATTGAAACTACATTCATATGGTAGCAATTTTAATAAGAAACAAAGGTGTATCATTGCTTTAAATTGTGTCTGATTGTATTACATCAGATTTGATGATGTAATAGGATTAAATACATGTAGTAGAAATATACTGTAAAAAGTATAAATTTTACCGTACTAAATTCTCTTAGTTACTAAATATCCACAGAATTAACATTAATGACTGATACTAAACTGTAAATGTAGCTTTTAGTCCGTTTTTATTATTATGTTATTCTGATGTCAGTTCTAGTTAAATCTTACTTATAATCTGACTCACTAACGTTTTCCTCAGTTTCCATTAATCAGTCTTGCTAAATACATTATGTTCAATGTACATGTAAAAAACTCACCTAACATAATGGTTTATAATGGTATATTACAGGTTATGGTAACCACACACCTTGCTGTGAACGTGTTCAGGTACCTGAGAACTGCTATCATCTTTGTCAAGGTGAAGTTGACATATCCTGGGATATCATGTCATGTATGGCTTCTTTGCCCCTTATTTCTGCATGTGTGATTGAAGGATCAGGTATAGTGGGTTAAATTTTTCATTACCTATTTTTTTATCTCAGTCTGAAACTATTAAAAAGTGCATTTCATTTCTCAATACTAAAATGATTACTTTCAAGCTGATCCGAATATCTTTAAAGTCTTGAGACAAAAGACTAAAATAATTTTCACATTTTGAGTACCAGCCGTGTTTTTCCATGGCTTGTTATAGACTAGTTCTCATTAAACCTATCTATGTATGACAGCAATACTGCCAGATCCACCTAAGAATACTCGCATTGTGGATGGTAGTGTCACATCTGACTCAGCTGTGATAGCCTGGGATAAACCTGACAATTTTAAGCCTGGGGAGACGTATGTTGTATCGTGGAGACTCTATCATTCTGATATACCTCAATGGGACAGTGTGAGTATATGCATTGAGTTGTTGAATTTTTTCATTTAATGAGGTAAGACTATTGTTTATAATCTGAATAGTCATTATAGGTACGACATATTCTGAAATATGATAAACAGATAATATACGAGATTTAGATGTCACTTTTGTAAAATAAATCCATTTTCTAAAATGAAGTGTGTATGACAAAATACCTAGTGTATTTATTTTGTATATACTTGATTCATTAGTAATGGCTGCTGTATAATCCAGAAATTCCCCAGTTACTATGGTGACTGACTCTTGGTTATCTGTTATCATGGTTAGATGACTGTACTGGAAGATATAGAGATTATGTGAGATATGTTTGGTTATTGTCTCAGGACTGGTGATAATATTGATATTTTTCTGACTGAATACTTTGTTTTGTCCACCATTTTTTTGTGTGGTCCTATGTATTGGATGGGACATGAGTTGGTTTTTAGTTGGGGGTACTGGGAGGATAGTAGTATTTTTGGGAAGGTGAAATGTTTTGTATGTGTTGTATTTCTGGAACCCTTTCCTCGTCTGTATCTTTAATCTATAAGTGATGCTGTGATCAGGTTTGGTAGTACATGTAACATCAAAGTTTATCTTTTGAAGAGGACTTGAAATGTCATGTCTACATTTGATTTCATTTAGGAAGTACACACACACGTATATATGTCTATATATGTGTATATATATATATATATACTCCTTTTTTCAGGCAAATGTTATCTCTGGTACCAGTTTTCAGATCACTAATTTGACACCAGCAACAATATATAATGTGATTGTCTCTACAGTAAATGATAAGGGTTCAAGCCTACCAGAGTTAACTCTTATCTTGGTAACTGAAGGTGTGACCGGTGATGATACTACTCCATTTAATGAGACAGGCATGTGCTTACAGTTTATATCCATATGAGATAACATACTTCTGATCTGTATTTCAGATGAATTATAATCTCATTGTTCATTGTATTTCCATATATGTTCATTGTATGAATTCCTAGTTGGAAGAAAATTGTAAAACTTAATATTTGAAATTGAAATTAATTAATGATGGACTTGTTTCAAATTGTACTTTTTTAGTTCTGTTATAGGAAGTCAAAAATAGAATTAACAAACATGTATAGGAAGATAGCTGTTCTATTAAAGGATACATTGATAAGATTTTGTATGTAGTGAAATATTAAAATGCTTAATCATGATTCATTTAGCCTTTTAAATCTTGCAATTGACTTTAGGAGCCTTCATGGTGGTTGTGGTAATGGTCTCTGACTTGTAATGACTAGTACCTCACTGCTCTGAGTTTGAATCCCACCCAATTAGAACGAAGCTGTCCAGCTAGCTTGCGGAAGGTCGATGGTTCCTCCTGATAGTATACCTCTTCCATTAACGCTGGAAGAGGAAGAGTCACAAAATGATCTTGGTTGTTGGTGCAACATTAAACCAATGAAAAAATATCTTATCATATCCTATTTATAGAATGTTGTGTTGAGAAAGGTGTGCCGCCAGAATGTTTGGATTTATGTGTTCACGAATTTCGTTTGAATGACTCGATTATTCAACTTGGATTAGATTGTCATGAAGTTTTGGGCTCTATGCTGCTTTGTGCCACTGGTTGGTAAACCTAGTTATTTTTTATTTTTTGTGGCATTTATATGACACGTGTCATGTCTGTATGCTTATACATAGTCAAACCTGTGTTTGCAGCCACCTCTAAATAATGGCCATCTGTCAATAAAGGCCACCTTATGTCTTTCCCAAGGGTGGCCTTTCTTCACAGGTTTGACCGTATAAATTTTATAGTCACACATTGGTAAGTACATGTATGAATTCCTTTCTTCAGATTGTTCTATCTTATGTACTTTCTGTTTATGTATGTTTAGTTTATATACACTGTTTGTTTTGTTTTGTTTTGTTTTTATGTGACTTAGTGTCACTTGGGTTTAATGCCGTTTTTCAACAATTTTTTCAGTTATATATGGCGACCAGTTGACTTTATCAGTTTTCCTGGACTGTATACTAACCAGTACTAACTTACCCTTCCACAAGGGGCCGGCAACATCTCCACATATGGAGGAAAATCAACATTTTTGTCAAATTTTCATAGAAGGGTATGACCTGCCACGACCGAGATTCGAACCTGGATCTCCGGGTTACAAGTCCGGCACACTAACCACTGGACCACGCCGCGGCCTTATGAGTGCCTGGAGGAGATTATCTCTGCTTTCTTGTTGTATTGTGTATGATTAGATTAATGTTACAAGAAAAGTCTTGCATAGTACATTCATTCGTTTTGTTGTTGTTTTATTTTACCAAAATCTACATACAATGTCATTCACCATTTTGCTTTTTCTAGGACGAAAAATGAAACAAAAAATGTTATTCCAGACATGATTTGATTTTTTTTTTATTTTCTAATAATGACTTGAAAAATTGTGTATTTTTTTTGTAGATGGCAGAGACCACACTAATTGTTGTAATAAGATCCAAGATCTCCCAGACGATTGCTTAGATCTTTGTAGTTTGAAACAAGAATCAGACGTAGGAACTCAATTTATCGGTTGTCTTGGTTTCAAAGATGAGTTATCAAAGTGCTTTGATGAAGGCAAAGGTAATGAAAGTTTTATAAATTGTGATTATACATTATTTGTACTCTGTTTAAAATCAGGATTGTAATCATTTATACTACATTTGTCCTATGTTTCTGGCATGCATGATGAATCACTTATCGAATGGCTTTGTGGAATAATTCAGTGGTGTTGTAGTCTAGATTTCAAATTGTCCCTAGTGATAATTTCTATGAAGTCTGTTCCCATTAAGGCTGACTTATAACTTTGCTTCAGTATTTGTTGTATCAAAGTTTGCAATTTTCTCTCTAACTTAGTGTTTTGTATGGGAATGAAATTCATTTGTAAAACTGAAAAAAATATTTGATGGAATTGATTTTACCATCAGTTGCATTCAGAAAAGTACAGTGAAACCTCAATAATAAGACCTTTGGGACCAAAAAATCTGTCGTAATAATGATGTGGTCTCATTGTCAAGTTGAATTATATGGGAGTTATGGAAGCCGGTCCAAAAATTAGTGGTCACTATTGCAAGGTGGTCGTAATATAGAGGTTGTTGTACTTGATGTTTCACTGCGCATAGTTTGGTACATAGATACAATAATTAGTGCAATAAAGATTAAATTCAGCATGAACTGTATCATGTTGTAGATGTGTTACCTCTTGTACCAAAAGAGGTCTCTGTTAAAGCTATGGATGCTTATTCCATTACGATTGACTGGCAGAGGCCGAGTGGACCCAATGTTACTAGCTTCCTTGTTCAACAGTCATTAGAGTTGAAATACTGGGAGGATGTAAGTACATGTTGATATCATATCCATCTCTTATCTCTCAGCTTTTGCTGAAAATTTTAATTTATTGTTCAAAATTTCAACTGAATTATGTCCTGTTTCATTAGATAATGTGATGTTAAATGTTTGATTTGTGGAAATTATGTAAAAAAGGAATGGTCAGGCATAAGATACTATTCTTCACTTATATAATGTATGCATTTACTGAAATGACTTGAAATTTAAGTTAGTTCGTTAAATAAAAAAATTGGAATTGACAACCATGATTAGATTTTACATACATTGTCATATTAAATGTATAAATTGATTACCGGTATATGTGTGTTCAAATTTACTGTGGTATCATTTTTGTTAACACAGGACGAATTTTTACATATTTCGTGCTACATTTTGGCGCCATAACAAGATGTGGACCTGAAAATTGTCTAATTTACATGCTAATCCATCCTTTGATCTCGGACACACTTTATCTAAGTAAAGTGACAATTAACAAGCAATTATCATTGACAGCTGTCATATTGTTTATTGATCATGGTAACAAAGGGTGCCGCTGTAATTAACATGTACGTGGTTCAGTGATGACACACACTGTAGCAAAAAATGGTGTGATTTTCTTCAGCATCTGGATTTTTAAAAAAAAAATTCTAAAATTCATTATGCATGAATTTACAACCGTGTAAATCTTTCATTTCGCATTTGCACGAAATTTCATGCCAGCGAAATTAAATGATACCACAGTATTTGATTATGTATGAAACTTTTTGTTTATTTACATGTTTGGATGAACCTTTTACAGGGCATGACCGTAACTCAAACTTTTGCTGTGGTCGAAGATTTGATGCCAGATACTGCTTATTATTTCCGTGTTCTAGCTGTCAATAGTGGTGGACAGAGTTTTCCATCAAATGTTGTCAAGGCAATAACTAAACCAGGTAATTACTGTTACATATCTTGTCATTGAGAATATTTTTTTAGTCTCCTACTGGTTTCATCAGAGGGGACTCTAGATTTGCCCTCCATTCATCCTTCCGTCTGAAGAAATCTGAATCCTGCCATAACACAAGAAAATACAAAAGCTAAGTTGATGATACTTGGTATATTGATTGAGGACCATATCGTATAATGCACATCATTTAATTTTTGTTTTCATCATGAAAAAAAAAAACAATAAAAAGTAAACATAAGTGGGATTCTGTGAAACTTAAAAAGTGCTTATGCTAAGTTAATGAAACTTAGTTGATAGAGGACCTTATGGAGATTATACACTTCATTTTAATTTTTCATTGGACAAAAATGTCATTGCTATGGTTACAGAAATGGCAAAAAAATGAAAACTAATCCATTGAAACTTCATTGTAAATCATTATTTAATTACAAACTCATCGAAACTAATTTCAGTCTTCTATTGAATTACAAACACATTCATACATGAATTCAATTGAACTTATTAAACAAAGACAAATGAATTTTTTTTAACATTTGTTCCCATTTATCCAAATTATGTTGATTTGCTTAAAATCTTTATTTTTACGTTTCTTTATTTCAGTCGTTGTAAATGGAACACACGGCAGGAACTGGATGATGCTGTGGAATAGCAAAGCAGGTATGCTTGTTGTTTTACAACATAAAAACAACTAACAATGTCACTGAACTTTGTAAATATTTCTGCTTTGTGTAGTTTTGTGCTTATATTCTGGTTGTTCATCTGTATTGATTTCTTTTTGTCCATACAGTCATTATAGCTTGCCTTTATATATTTCAGAATGTTGCGCTAACAGCAGTAATATTACTATCTGTCAAAAAGGTTGCACAAATGCTATGGATATAGATTTATTACAATGTGCAACTGATTTGGATAGAATTGTTGCATGTGGTGCAGGTAGGTGACATAGTCAGATGTTGCTTAAATTTGTTCACATAATGTTTAGCATATAATTGAGAACATGGTTTTGTTTTTGGTCCAATATAATTGTTACTTGTGACTTTTGTCTAGTAATTCAAGCTCAAAGATTGATAAATTTTTTAATGTTCCTGTATAGTTTGATTACTCAGAAAATACATTGTATGAATTATTAGTGTAACTTTTATACCTGAAGTAAGAACAAATTCTGTAGGGTATGTGAATAGGTCAATATTTCATCATTAAGTTGCATTCACAATTCCTGTCATTTAGATGGCAGAGATCATACACAATGCTGTTCAAGGTACCCCGAATTTCCGGAAGATTGTCTGCCATATTGTAGAGGACAACCTGGGACGAGAGACGTCCAGTCAGCTCTCTGTCTACATTACATTGGTGCCATGTTTGCGTGCTTCACGGAAGGAATAGGTTAGTAATGTAAAGAAAACTTGCTGTTCCCAGTTGTATAAACATTGGTTAACTTTAACCAAATTGTTAATTTAAGCCAAGGTTAAATTTATAACCATTTTGGTTTACTAACCATTAAAAAAATCATTTAAACATGTAAAAAGGGCTGCCATTTTGGTACTGGTTACCATTTATGTTTAGATTTAACCGGCATCTTAGACTTGGGTTAGATTTATTTGAGCTTTAGCAAAAACACAATTTGGTTAAACAAAATTTTCTACAACAGCTAACCGACAATTTAACCAAAATTTTAACCGAACCTCTGATTTAACCTAGTGGTTAAAGGTAACCAATGTTTATACAGTTGGGTGCGGGTTGTGAAGATCTGTCTGAAATATGGATCTGAGACTAACTCACCTTTGGGAATACCACAGAGAGAACTTTGGAGAAGTTTAACCCTCACAGTACTTTGTATATATGTTTGTACAAGTTTTCAGCTGAATACATGTAGTTTATTTCTGATGTGACTGTTACCTGTTGCTGCTGTGGTTAATTTTGTCATCTTAATTACTTCTCTCCCATTGGTCATGTCTATTGATGTGATTGACTGTATTGTTTTGTATATTTCAGGAGTCATTCCATCTCCACCACAATCTGTGAAAGCAGCATCATCAACTAGTACAAGTATAAAGATGAAATGGACGGCACCAAGTGATAACTGTGATGATGGATGTTCGTATTTTGCTTTGCTGTGGTCAGATAAAACCCAAGAACTGAAATACAAAATTGTAATTGTATTTTTATTTATATTTTTTTGTCCTTTAAATTATTTGTTTGATAATTTAGATTATCAAATATCTAACATGTCAATGAAACACTTAAATGTGATAAAAAATTATTCATGTACATGTATTTGTTACTCTTAAGACGATACTTTTTCTAGAATTTTCATATTCTTGAAACAGTTCTACTTCAAGTGCTTTATCTTTGAATTTGACTGTTCCGAAAATTCCTATTTATAGCAAATATTATGAGCCACATCTGTTTGTTTCTGTTAGTTTCTTTGTATATATTATGTTGTTTGTTTGAGGCCACCGACGACACAATAATCGACTTCAATAAACTTGAACCAGAGACCCAGTACAGGGTATCAGTGACAGCAAGCAACACATATGGCTCAAGTTTACCCTCACCGTATGTTATCCTGATGACTTTGTCTGATGGTAAGTACACTGTCTTGATTTGAAGAAAATTTACTAGTGTAGATTGAGGCCCGCATCATTAGTTCAGTCGGTATAGTGCAGGATTCTTAGTGATCCTCTGATTGACATTATGTGGGGAAAAGGCAGCTGCTCTGAGATTGAGTGCAACATAAGTCTGTACTGTTACAATACCCAGGATCACTTGCTAGGTCTCTTGCCTGTATGGACTACTGTATGGAAGTATTGTCTTGAAGTATACAACAGCTTATTTCAAGGTCATTAGATCAGGAGAGATTCATCCAGATTCGACTTCTATGGACTAATGTCTTAGACTGGATAATTCACTTATTGTGTGTCTGCCTCCTTACAATTATTTATTATTAGGGTTTTGTTTCTGCAAATGAATTAGTACAGGTTAAAAAGTGAGAAACTTTATCAGCCATTAGGTCAACCAATTAGTGTAAATAGCTAAATTGTATCAGGTGTATGTACCACACATATACTGTGACAGTTTCCTCTGTTCTGACAGTTTTGTTCCATTGGGTGTTCTATATTTTACAGTCGCGGGTACTGTATCTGTATCACAGTACCCACCTGGAGTGGTAGATTCTGGCACATCTGTACAACTTGGATGTGCTGGTCTAGGGGCTGAGATCACCAGCGTTAAATGGTTGAGATACAAGCAAACAGTAAAAGGAACCAATTTGTATGATATTAAGAAAGTCTCTACGGCTGATTCTGGTCTATATACATGTAGCGTTACATTTGCTGAGAAGTTTAAGAAGAAGACCAAAGATATATACTTGAATGTAAGATGTGAGTATACATAAGTTGTATTTTAGTTTTTACTTGAAAGCCTTGTTGAAATATTTTATTCATTATTGATGTGATAAAGTGAAATGCCGACATTTTAGCTTGTGTCTTTTGTGTTTTCAGTTCTATTTTTAATCAATGTGCATTGATTTGTTTTTAATTTGTGAATTAATTTAGATCATTGTCAAATTCATGACTGGTTCATCTTGAATGTAGAACTAGATCATCCAGAAACACAACATGTAGAGGCATCTATATCTACCTAAACATCATGGTGTCCAAGTACAATAATTGTGTTAAAATGTTTCACATCAAGTTTGATGATGAATCTTTTTGGATCCTAGCTGGAGTTATTTTAGCAAATTCAAAACATTAGACCTCCTGAGCTTGTATTTTCTTTGTGATAAGAATTAAAATATGTCAGAATGATAGTCTAGAATGAAAAATCTAGACAAAGTTTGATGTGTGGATCAAGTAGATATTCAAATGTTGGAATAACCATGTAAACACTACAAAGATTTCATACAATCTTTTAACTAAACACTTATGAAACGTAGGATGTGTAATTATAATGGCAAATATTAGGGTTCTTCTTCCTTTAAGTTTTTGTCATTTTTTGTTACAGTTACACCACATCCAATCAGAATGAATAGTTCCAGTGTTTTACCTAGTGTCAGACAGAATGCTGATCTTGCTTGTGTATTCGAGGGGTTCCCTGACATTGTCACATGGACAAAAGATGGACACTCGTTGCAGGGAGGGTCTAAATATATTATCCCCACCCTTGTGTATAGCATTAAAGATGGTACAACCACGAGCACCCTGAGGGTGAACAAAGTTGTCTCCACTGATTTTGGAACCTACACTTGTAATGCTACGAACAAATTTGGATCTAACAGTATTACTGGCAAATTAGAGAGTGAGTGTTTTATTTTGGGATTATCTTTTACGATGTATAAATGCTTGAATATTTAATGTTTGAAAGCTCTGGGTTAATATATATATATATATATATATATATATAGTTCTCTTAGTTGAATTATTCCCTTTGAATCTTCACCGAATTTGGGTAAAAATGGTTATTGGCATACTATTTTGGCCAAGTTCAATATATGCAAAATCAACTCTAACATTCTTGATTTATGGTCATTTATTCATAAAAAAATGATGAAATGAAATGTGTCTGCTATCAGAATTGAGCAGTTCCCATCCAATCTTCACCAGATGATTTTGACTATTTTTTTGTGACAGTTTGGCATTTTCATAATTGAAGATGCCGTATCATCTGGATTTGATTGTCTAAGTATAAGCATTCATTGATTCAATATTAACGAATATACAAAACCAGTTAAGCATACTATTCAGGTTTCAGTTTATGTACTTTTTTCAGATGATTTTCCTGGTACAAACTTACCACCATCTGTGCCTCCAGAAGAAGACAAAGTTAGAGGTTTGCGGAATACATACACTTCTTTTATTGTGTCAAATTTATCATTAATTTACTGATAACTGTGCTAAATTCCTTGTCTTTATACAAGAGCAATAGAATGTGATTTGATTTCACATATAAATCATGCAATTATAAGAACATATACTTCACATATAGAATACAAACCATTATGAATTTGTATTCAGAAACAGATTATAATACAGTCTGTGGAATTTATTTTCATATGTGTTATCTACAAATTAACATAAATCATTAAGTCAACTGATTAATGCATATTTTCATGGCGGCCTCTCTTATATCATGGTTCTATTGATTGTTAAATTTCAGTTGTAGTTTTCTGTTATACTGTCAACCCTGTGAACAAAGACCACCTATGAGAAAGACGAAATATGGCCTTTATTCAGAGGTGGCTGCAAAGACAGGTTTGACTGTATTTGTATTGTTGGACACTGAGGATGCCTATTTTTTATTTAGAATATACATTTATTTGTTACGTTGTTCACTGGATCATTTATTGTAGAATGTTGTAAAGATAAAAATGTACCAGAAACCTGTGCTGAGCGGATATGTCGTTATGCAATAGATATAAACGCAGTGATTTCAGACCCTACTTTATTCTACTGCCTGGATTACCTGGAAGAATTTTTTGCCTGTGGTGCAGGTAACTTTTTATCATTATTGCTTTGTAATTTAATTCTTTTATGATTGTGTCTAGCATTTTCGGTACAATATTTCAATTCTATTTGCGACATAATTTTATTTTTGTTCACGTCTAGCGTTTTCAGTATGATTTTTCAATTCTATTTGCAAGATATTTTTTGTTGACTTCTAGCGTTTTCAGTACGATATTTCAATTCTATTTGTGACATATTTTTTTTGTTCACTTCTAGCGTTTTCAGTACGATATTTCAATTCTATTTGTAACATATTTTTGTTGACTTCGTTGTAATATAAATGTAAGATAGAGAGATTCTTCCTTCAGAAAAATGCGATCTAATATCTGGTTTCTTCAATGCTTATCTGTTTGTTCTTTCTATAGATGGTAAAAATCATAGCAAATGTTGCACACAGGGAGGTGTCGTTGATTTTTGTCTGCCATTTTGTGCTGGAAAGTTACCTCAGCACGATAATGCCACAGAATTATTGTACTGTATGCCTCATGCAGAGACTATGTTAAATTGTGCTGTAAATGCTCAACGTAAGTATTTTTCTGTTTATAAATTGCTTTTAAATTGTTACCTAATTTGTCATATACAATGCATTATCATAAATGAGGTCATGGTTAACACTGAGGTCCTGCTTGAGATATTTTTTTTGTTTTTTTTTTGGTGAATATTATTGAGAAAATATGACACATAGTCAAAAATGTAAATTTTTATTTTGTATTTAGTCTTATATGTCAACACAATTGATTCTTTAATGTATACAAGCCAGGCATTACTACTTAGGTTATAACTATTCACTATTCCTACAGTTTACATATATGTGGAAGTGTTGGGACATTATTAGTAAAATAACAGAAACCTACCAATTAACATCCATCATGCTCTTTATATCTCATAACTATGCTCAATAGCATCCATATTTTCATGTTATATTCATGTGTATTGTAGGATTTATGCAATTCTTGTGTTTTTTTGTTTTATCTAGAATATGTTCCTGCAGCCCCTACAAATGTTCGTGCAAAATTACACTATGACACTGTTGAAGTATTTTGGGATTACGGTGAGAATGCTGACCGAGTTGATGTCTACCATATTTGGTATCAAACACCATCCCAATCCAAGGATTTCGATGGAGCAGTAAGTTAAATGTTTTGTGTCACTATGTGGGTAAAACAAGGCAAACATTTTGGTGTGGTTGGAGCTGGATTAGATTTTTAACTGACCAATAGAAAAATACCTAACTCTGACTATTCTTTTTTCTTGGTATTGGTGCAGAAAAGACAACCAAATGTCATTTCTGCCATATTGGATTCATTTGTACTTTTTACCTCTGTAAACACTAATCTCTTGATGTTCTTATGAATTTTTCAGTGGTTCCTAGATAATAATTGCATATAGCTTATGTCGAACAGAAGTACAGTACTGAACAAAGTATGTCTTTGAAGCAATTGGTACCAAAAGATCCCTCATTTTAGAATTTTTCACCTGCTGTTCAAATGATGTTCTGTATTCAATGTAAAAATTGAGTGTTTGACTACATTATTAATTTGTGGTCAACTTTCAGATTAGAACTGCTAGATCATACATATTACCAGCATCTGTTGTTAAGAAGGGTGAAACTATCACTGTGTGGATTGTTTCACAGAATGATTATGGTTCCAGTCACCCTTCTGAGAACGCTACTGTAAGAATTACGTGTACGTAGGTCTTGCTTCCTTGTTTCATGTGAATTATTTTGTAAAATGAAGATTCAATAGGCTTTTTATTGTTCTTAGTTTTTTCCTAGTTTTTCTGACAACCTCTCAATATTCCTACTTTATTATCCATTATGTAATATTTGGAAAAAGTAATGTTTTTATATGTTACGTTTATGGTAATTATATAGAAAAAAGGTTGCAAAGGTAACACACTTCCTGTGAATGATTTCTAGTTTTTGACTTGACATTCAGAATTTTTCCAAATTAACTCTTAATTTTCGGTAAATTGTTTTTGTAGTTTTCTTCTATTTTTTTCAAATACATTGCTAGAAAACTAAAACTATATTATTCACCTTTCACTGATATTACAAAGTTACTTCCCTTTGTTCTTTGAGGCTGGTTGAACTTGCTTCTCCTCTTAATAAATGTCGGATTAGGTAGGGTTTATTTATACGCTAACAAAATCATGATTTCATATTAATGATTTTGAATTTGTGTGGATTAGTATTCTTGTCACATGTATCAATAGGTTTTGTTGTTGCACATGATGCCTACCTACCTGGTTATCTGTCTGTAAGGAGCTAATTGTTACATTGTAAACTATTAATGTATATTTCAGCTTTGGTGCCTAAGATGCCTACCAATTTACATGGGGACCTCATTGATGCCACAAGTATTGACCTTAAATGGGATGCACCAACTACACCACTTAGAATTGTTAAATATTCCGTATTTTTCCACAGAATTGGTGATAAAGAAACAGTAGTAAGTACTAACACTGTAGCTGTATGAAGCATGGATGATTGCTTCATTTCTTAAATCTAGCTCTATTCTACATGTTTACTGAATTCCTGGCTCTTTTCCATGATTTCTAATTAAAATTTCATCTGGGTGTTGTTTACATAGGAACAGGATTGTACAGGATTGTATCACAGGTGTGTGACCAATTCTTGTCTTTACTATTTGCTGGTATTTATGTACAAGGAGATGAAATTGATCATGCACCTGTGGTTTGTGTTAGACAGCATGGGTAAGTTCATTTGAGTGCCATGAATAACGAAATTATGTAATAGTTCAGTAATTATGCAAGCACACATTAAATTGAATGTAATAAAACCTGTGAGAGAATCTTTCCATTTCTGTTATATATACACGCATATATCTTATTTCTTAGGTGAATACAGTATCATCCAAAACTCGACTTATCAAGTTAATGCCCAAAACAAAGTATGCAATACATGTAGCAGCTGTCAGTGCTGATGGGATTGGACAAAAATCAAACTATATCTTTATAACTACAGGTAGATATATATATGTATATTTATTTCATTCTTGTACAAGCTATTATATGCTTATGCATTTTCACGTAGTCTGTACCGATGTTTTTATTAATCTTGTATTATGAGACCACTGAAAGAAAAGACCAAAAATGGTCCCTTGATAAAATGATCTCTTGACACAAAACTTGAAGTCGCAGATAATTTAACCGTGACTTATGTTTAGGTAATAATTACATCGTTTCATTCCCCCTTCTTGTACATGCATGTTATTTTTGCTGCAAGACACTTGATTTGTGAATAGGTGCTCAAATGTGTTACAGATAATAGTAATAATAATATAATAATTCTTAAATCGAAAATCCTGATTGATTTAAATCGTTTATTTTCTCATGTTATACACTTTAACATTGATCATTTGACTATACCATATAATACCCATCTATCGTTTTATAATTGAAATACATTGCATCACAAATGTTAAAAAAATTATTATCAACTCATATTGCCTGGTTATCTTAAAATGACAATTTGGTTTTAACAGACCAGTTGGTTGTCTCATAAATTGGTATATGTGATATCATCCCCAATGAGTCATTCAACTGAGTGTGTCAACGGGCACAATAGATTCACGATTTACAAAATTATGAATGTAAGAGAAAATAGAAATGAAATTTATCATTAATGACATATCATATATATTTGATCAAGCGTTGCTTGGTCACATGACTACTATATTCCCTTACACTTCTTTGCACGATTTATATTTAGAAATAATCCCCAGGTTTAATAGTCTATTCAGACTGCACGCTCAGGAAATGCTACTTTCACTAAGAATGTTTTATGCTAAAATAAATGTACGAGAAATTACAAAATACATTTTGAACATGAATAACTTCACAATAGTGATTGAATTTAATATGATTGTGTTGAATGATTTAGATTAAACTACTGGTTATATTAGGTCAAGGTTTATTTACTGCTTTTATGCATAAAGGCTGAGCATTGTCTTGATTGGACAACTTGATTGGATGTGATGCATTTTACATCATCTGCACAAACAGCCGTTTAGTAACCATGTACTGTTCTATGGTTTTTCACACATTTGACTTGTGTTAATTGCGGACACCTGTGTTTACATATCACATTCTATGGGAAATAATGGCTTGTTGTGTAACATGGATGTTCATGAAAAGATCAGTCATATTTTGCTGACAACTAAGCTGTTGCTGGTTACGTCGAGCAATGGTCGCTTAATGCATTAAAAGCATAGTGAAATAACACTCAGGGGATTTTGAAATGGTCTTATACGAAAAAAAGTCACTTAAAATACATGTGGTCGCATGAGCAAGATTGATTGTATATAAATGCAATTAAAGTGATATGTTTCTGAGAAAAAAGGGTTTTAAGGAATGAATAATACAAGAATGATAAATTAAATGACCTGAAATAATTTTATACTTGTGTTATACTCGTATGTATACATCATAATAAATTCTTATTGTCCACCAAATAACAGTTTAATTTTTTTTGAGTAAACAGAATTTTTTTAATTTTTAAAATGTTTTTTTTTAAATTTTCTAAATAATGCTTGCATTTCATCATGTGTTTTTCAAGGAAAAGCAACTGGGGTTATAACTGACACATCAGGTAAAACTGGTTCACCCAGAGAAACAACAGGTATTGTTGTTGGAGTCATTCTTGGTGTTTGCTTCTTGATTGCTGTGATAATTGTGGCTGTACTTCTCTTCAGGTAAGTTTACCTGTAAAGTAAAAAGTGTAAAAATATAGATATAGCTGTCAAAACTCAGTGTATGTCAGTGTTAACCTCATACTGCATATTCTAAGCATTTAATAGAAATTCAGCTTTCCTTTGTTGAAGTCAGTATATACAGAATTGATTGTATATATTGAATTTGCAATTTACCCACCATTCTTGCATGATTTTGTATCATGTGAAATCATATGATATACATTTGTATTTATTAAATTCACATTATTGTTATCAAATATCAGTAGTCAATCATAGAATAATACCTGTGAATGTCTGAAGCGATAATCATGTATGTGATTGAATGTCACAATGATTCATTAATCTGATATTATACTAATTTAGTTTATTGAAAAGATGTGGAGTTACATTTACCTGTAGTGACTTGATTTTTACCAAGTTAAAAAGTATTTTTCTTATGATTTTAGTATTTACAGGTGGTGTTCGTACCTGCATAATGTTACCAATGCTTGATACTGTCATATTTCAGGCGCCTTAGAGTTCCCCCTCCTCAACAAAGACACGAAACTGTTTCGTTTGAGAATCCACAGTATGCCAGTGGCCAAAGGGTTAGTTACTTATGAATTGTTTTATTTAGAAACATTGTTGTGGTTCAATTAAATGATATACTTTAAAATATTCTGTTACTTCATGTTCACATGTGGTCAAATTGATGTTCATCTCGATACTTCAATGTTTTGTATGACACAACTTGCATCTTAATCAAACCTTTGTGACTGTTCATACATGCTTGGTCATACATGCTGTCGTGGCAGGTCATACTATGAAAATTTAACAAAAGAGGTCGATTTTTCGTCCATATATGGAGAAGTTGCAGGCATATATGGAGAAGTTAGCACTGGTTGGAATAAAGTCCAGGAAAACTGGTTAGGTGAACCGGCTGCCATATATAACTGAAAAATTGTTGAAAATTAAACCCAATGAAAAAGTGTTCATACATACTTGAAATCTTAATCATTGCAGGTGAGTGGATTACCGGGTGAGTCAGAGGAGAACAATCAGTTTGAATATGGTAAACTACATGAAGAACGTGATAATCAGCATGATTATGTCACGTTGGAGCCTCAGCAGACACCACAGCAGATGGAAAGTTCAGATGCTCCTGCTACACTTAATGTTGATCAAGCATAGATGGATCAATTATAAATCCACACCACTGATTGACTTATAATTGAATTCTTACGTACCCATTGAAACAAAAGTTCATTAAAAGCTATCCTTTTCTAAGTAAATTGACATGCGGTGTACATTTTATATTTTTTTTCATGTTTGTTTATATTATAATGTAATGATTATTTATGCTGAGATTTGGTTGTTGAGATTCATTATTTTAACGTTTTGTTGGGTTTGGTATGTTATTTCAACATAGTACTTTTGTTATGTAACCGGGGGTGTAGAAACGTTTTCATGTAGCTGGTAAGCTTCTAAAAGTACAAGGGGGTCTTAGGGTTCAATGCAGTATTGTGTCCGTCATTTTGGAAAAATGTAGCCAGCAAGAATTCTCAAATAGCCAGTTTATTTTTCTGGCATCCAGCTTATTTCTACCCCCCTGGTAACAGAACTTAATTACCAGAGATTGAAAAGTTATTGCTTTTCTTAGAATCTGAACATCAAGGTACTATGTCTTTGTTTGAAACATGTTTATGAACTGTTAAAGTAACTTTACATTTTTGAGATTATATATGGATTTATAATTTATACATATTAATATTCTTTCCATAGTAAGTTTGTGTGTATTTTTAGCTGGTGAACAAAACATGCAGAACAATGTATACTGGGTACATTTTATTACATTCAAGTTCCCAGTGTTGAGATTAACTGTCAATTGATGACTTAAAGCACTATTGTACTATATCAATGTTGAGTTTGCAACTACAGCGAAAAAAGGTGCTGGATTTTCGTTTTTTGTAGGTCCGGACTGTACTAGATTTATTTTTTCCACAGTACTGTGCTTAAGGTTTCTGGTTATTTAGAATTTTCAACTTTCACCCATGAAATTATTCAACTGTATAAAAAATGCAGAAACATAGTTTTCACTTTTACCTTATATTTATTGTATGAAGAGAACATATGACTTATATTTATTTACCACATTTCAAATGAGGGAATTTTTTTCCTTTCGTTTTATGATGATATTTTTGATATAAAGTGCTGGATAAAATGAATTAGTTTTTTTTTGATATACTAGGAGATTATTGATGTTGTTATTATTTTAACTATTGTTTATTGTCTGAAGGATTTACATTTCCTTCAAAACGGAAATATAGTGGAAGTCATGCCATGTTTTATTATCATTTATTGATAGTTATTGTTGTAAGTAAGGCTTAAATTAAAATTAACTTTGTTTGCCCTTTACCAACTGACTGTAAAAACTCTGCCAACGCAAAAAATTTTATTGCAGAAATCTAAAACATACTTTTTTATTTTCATGATTTCACCAATAAGACATTTCAATGCTGTATCTCACTTTAGGTTAAAAAAAATGATCGCGATCATTCCGACGCTTAAGTCAAACGGAGGGGTTCAACGAGGGTCTGACAGATGTGAGCAATGGTGTCTGAAAAGCGTCATTCGACGATGACTTTATGCGTACATGTTTTCATATTAGAGAAAGAAAAAAGATGAATGGAATATTGCGTGTATTGTTCTTTGGACGTTTGATGTTAGGGACTGTTGGTTAGATGTGTTTCAAGATATGAGGAAAATTCTCTGAATAAAGTAAAATATTTTTCTGACCCTCTGTTAAAATCTAGGGTCGGTAAAAAGCAAACAAAGTATTTTTTTTAAATTTTACCCTTATTTAGACTCACTGTTTTCAGCATAATATAATATTTTAGTACTTCTAGATGTTCATAACATTTTTTGTAACTAGGCAATACATCAAAAACGTTTATTTGTTGCTTCATATTTCTATGACTCATTAAGTTGATATATAACATTTAGGGGCTTCTGTGGTGAAGTTGTCATGATCCCTGACTGGTAATTACTATCCCCTAACGTATGTAAGTTTTAAATCCTCCCATGACTAGACTAATTTCACTTGTGAGGAAGCTGTCCAGCTAGCTTATTGAAAGTTGGTGGTTCTACCAGTGTACGCCTTGGATCTTCCTCTATCATTAAAGCTGGAGAAGTTGTCAAATGACCCTGGCTGTTGTTGTGTTAAAACCCGTGATAAAAAAAGATGTCTTTAGAGTCTTAGCTTAAAGTTAGTTTTTTTTTAAATGGGATTCAGACCAAATACTGCTCGTATTATCTGATTGCATGTTCTCTATGTATTTGTCTCTGAGCAACCCAGATAAGATTTATTGTATATTGTTACTTAGCTTTTATTGTTTTGTGGATAATTGTGTAAAGAACAGAGATTACGAAATATATACATATCATATTCAAAGATATATAATCTTTGTACCCACATATCATACACAGAGTTATAACGTTGTTATGTTGATTGTGTGATATTTCATATTTGTTGCCTATTTAATCAGCATAATTAATTTATGTGTTTGTTCTGCTGTATTGAATGAATTGAACAGTTATAATAAGTCAGTGATTAATGTTATGTTTATTGTTTATCATAAATGGAAATATATATATCCGTATGGTTGAAACAAAAAAGATTTAATGTTAGTATTTCTTATTGTAATGATTTATTTGTGGCTGTCTTGAACAAATTATTCTCTTGCTTGTTGCAGTAACCATACTGTACTCATGTGTTAAAGCCAGTCATTTAAACTTGTGTACATTGCAGCTTACTGTGTCTTTTCTATCTTAGTCACATGCTGGTTGTTTAACATGATATCGGCATTCATCAACGATGTGTAGTTTGGGCTGATTACTATATGTTGTATTGAATTTAGAGACTTACTGTTATTGACTTATATCATATCTAATACATGATTTTGTTTAATTTTTAAATTATGTTTAAATTTTTAGATTTTGATATAAGCTGTTACTAATTCATAGCTCTACAACATGTACTTAGTGTACAACACTTGGGCGTTATTTTTTCACGGGCATTCACATTCAGTCTGGCATTCATTGTTTTTTTTTTAAGTTAAATGAGTAATCTTGAAGATACTATTTAGTGTAATCATCAACAATATGATGTTATAGTTGTTGTTTGATCTTTTGGCATGGTGTTGTACATGTAATTTTATATTGAATAGCAACCAAACATAATCCTTTTGATTGGTATTAATGCTACATGTCTGTATTGATACAACTGAATAATGACTGGGATTGTGTTTTTGTGGTAGATTGTTGTATAATTATCATATCGTTTCTGAGTTTGATAGTATTTGGCATTTTAGGTCAAACTGACCGTTTTGGTCATATTGAATATGTTTGTTGTTGGTTGGTCTGTCTGTGGTGATTTCAGAGCTTGTCAAAGATCGCCCTGTAGCTACAATTATACAATGGTAACTACAATTTAAATGTTGACTGCTGAAGTCTATACTCATATGTAGAGATTCGATTAGCATTCAAGCTATAATTTGTTGTATTTGTTAAATGATCTGTAATGATGAGATGTACTTCTTTCATGAAATGAGAAATGTATGTATTGTGTTTGTTACATGTACCACCCATTACAAATATCTGGCTGAATTTTGTTAAATAGATGATTAGATAATGTATGCGTACACAAATGAGAGTTGCATAGATTTTGTAAGTATAATTAGTTCTTTATTTTCAAGCCTGTGTCGTGCGATGGAGGTATGGTTAGACCGTAAGCAGCCAAATTGACAAGTGGTACTTGGGTTAATGAAGGCATATATGAGTATGTTGCTGTACTTGTTTCTGTGATAATATTCAGAGGTTGTTGTTTCCATGATCAGTAGCTAATTTATGTATTTTTTATCAAACAATTCACACTGTCAAGTAGCGTTTACGACAGTTAATGAATGGTTGTTTTTGTTTTATTTGCCCGAGTAATTGTTGTCATATACATGTAATAATTTTATGTGTAAATATCACAAATTATAAAATGTATACGTTATGCTGACTTGTTAGAAATTTTCATTGTAAATACATTCCATGCTTATATTGTGCAAATTAAAAATTCTCAAATATTACCTCTAACATATAACATTTTGTGCAAATAGAGGAGCATTTAATTATATCTCTCTCTATATATGACTGCTAATAAAAAGTAATACGCATATTAAGTACTCATATAAATCTATTGCTAGGTGTCGGTTAAACAAAGACTGCAGATTTGAAGTTCTCACCACGGTTACCTCCCCTTATAGCTTTAGTGATAGGAATTACAATCAAGTACAATTACGGTGATCATCTTAGCAGAAGCATTGTTGAGCAGTGCATAGTAATATGAATACATGTAGCACGTTTGAGGAGGATACGTATATTTAATAATACTGGTGTGTAAATTTACAGGCATTGTATTTTCATAGAATACTATGTGAATTACACAAACTATTTGTTACAGTGTTTTTTTTATTATAGACATATCATTATGTTATTGTACATTGAAAATGCAACAGTAAGTGCTTGATTTTTCTGTTACAGTCATATTATCTGTATTTTTCTGCAATAAATGATAGACAGATGCCTTTAACTTTTTGTTTTTTTAGAGCTCAGCTGTACTGTCTGTATTCCTGGTGAGATTAATCATGATCTAATATCCATCATCTGACCTAATATCCATCATCTGACATAATATCCATTATCTGACCTTATATCCATTATCTGACCTAATATCCATTGTCTGCCCTTATATCCATCATCTGCCCTTATATCCATCATCTGACCTAATATCCATTATCTGCCCTTATATCCATTATCTGCCCTTATATCCATTATCTGACATAATATCCATTATCTGCCCTTATATCCATTATCTGACCTAATATCCATTATCTGACCTAATATCCATCATCTGACCTAATATCCATTATCTGACCTAATATCCATTATCTGACATAATATCCATTATCTGACCTAATATCCATTATCTGACCTAATATCCATCATCTGACCTAATATCCATTATCTGACATAATATCCATCATCTGACCTAATATCCATTATCTGACATAATATCCATCATCTGACCTAATATCCATCATCTGACATAATATCCATTATCTGACATAATATCCATTATCTGACATAATATCCATCATCTGACCTAATATCCATCATCTGACATAATATCCATTATCTGACATAATATCCATTATCTGACCTAATATCCATCATCTGACATAATATCCATCATCTGACCTAATATCCATCATCTGACATAATATCCATTATCTGACATAATATCCATTATCTGACCTAATATCCATTATCTGACATAATATCCATTATCTGACCTAATATCCATCATCTGACCTAATATCCATCATCTGACCTAATATCCATCCTTATAGTTCTTCTGACTGTAACATGGTAGCTATGTAGGTAGCATCTCAAGGGTTAACTCCCTTATCTGTATCTTTATATTTGTACACACCTTTTACCGCAGCTTCAGTAGTTGTTGATAAGCACACTATGTTAGATTATTGATTAATATCTGAGTTAGAACATTTGATACTTATCATTCTAAATTAAACATTGATCTCACGACAAACATAACATAACACTTGCAAAATGTCTTCCTTGATTATTGGTCAGAATAGGAAAGAAACTGATAGTGGCTCCCTAGTACAAGCCATGCTAACATTAGTATCAGTAATTTCCTAGTACAATGCACAAACCATGCTAACACAAGTATCAACAATTTCCTAGTACAATGTACAAACTATGCTAACATAAGTGTCAACAATTTCCTGGTACAATGTACAAACCATGCTAACATAAGTGTCAACAATTTCCTAGTACAATGTACAAACCATGCTAACATAAGTAACAACAATTTCCTAGTACAATGTACAAACCATGCTAACATAAGTAACAACAATTCCCTAGTACAATGTACAAACCATGCTAACATAAGTGTCAACAATTTCCTAGTACAATGTACAAACCATGCTAACATAAGTAACAACAATTTCCTAGTACAATGTACAAACCATGCTAACATAAGTGTCAACAATTTCCTAGTACAATGTACAAACCATGCTAACATAAGTAACAACAATTTCCTAGTACAATGTACAAACCATGCTAACATAAGTAACAACAATTTCCTAGTACAATGTACAAACCATGCTAACATAAGTAACAACAATTTCCTAGTACAATGTACAAACCATACTGATATAAGTAACAACAATTTCCTAGTACAATGTACAAACCATGCTAACATAAGTAACAACAATTTCCTAGTACAAACCATACTGATATAAGTAACAACAATTTCCTAGTACAAACCATGCTAACTTAAGTATCCAAAAATATTTTATCGGAACTTGATAATTAAAAACTATCCTATGTCGTAAGCACAAAGCTGCAATTTCACGCAAATGACTGACCCTAATAAGTTCATGCAAATTTATTATTTGTGGAACAACTGATTTACAAAATTCACATCTTTTATAAATAACTATTGACTTATGTTATATGCAGGTTATTCCAGGCCTTTTAAATGCCGCGACCTTGGTCCAGTAGTTAGTGCGTTGGAGTTGTAACCTGGTGATCCAGGTTCAAATCCTTGTCGTGGCAAGTCATACCATTCTCTGAAAATTTTACAAAATATCAGTTTTCCTCAATACGTGGAGAAGTTGTCAGTGCCTTATAGAAGGGTAAGTTAGTACTGGTTAGAATGTAGTCCAGGAAAGGAGAACCAGCTGCCGTACATAACTGAAAAAATTGTTGAAAACGGCGTCAAATCAGACTATAAGCTTGCTAGGGTTAATGTTGATACGTGTATTAATTACGGATGATTGACTTTTTACTCTAACAATTTCCTTTCACATATCAAAAAGTTCTCTTACACAATCTAAATTATGTAAATCCAAATGGAAGTTCTAAGTGGAATTGTTACATTTCACTGACGCATTTATGCAATTACTTAACCCCAGACATTCTCGAGTCTCCATTATATACTGATATGTTGAAATTATTAGCGTACACTTGTTACAAGTTATATTGGATTATTATGGTGCTACTCACTGAGTGAAGCCATTCTATAATTCAGCCAGTGTATTCTACTGGTTATGTGAAAAATAGATAATTCCTTGTTGGCTGATATTTTATCTGGCAATATCTGATATTAATATTTGTTCAGCATGACAATTCTTGAATATTTCACTGCATGGATGCCATTAAATAGAGAACCATTCCTGTTGCATAGACATATTTACAATGACTCCGTACTTTTAATGTTTCACAAAAAAGTCCTTAGTGATCTGGTTATGATATTGATATATACAATAGGACATGATTATAGTGACTTTGGATAAAATGAATAATCAAATGATCATATATGGTAAAATGTCTGTTTTACAATAAACATATCCTTTATTTCATTGTTATGGGTTTAGAAACATATAATAAAGTTATTATTCTGGTCCACAGGAATTCATTGAAACCATGTACTACTGTACACTAAACAACTTTTTAATGAGACGAAGTGATACGTTTATACTTTTATTTCCTGCTATGCGGAAATATAATGTAATATAATGATAAATTAAAGTCTAGCATCGTTGCAAATCAGTGCATTATCCTGTCCAAAATATGACTGAGACATGTTTAATAATGTTTAAGTCTTGTTGAAACATGTTCTGCAAAATATGTTGTGCTATGTCAGAAATGTGTTTGAACTTATTGAAAAAAATGTGAGTACTAAATAACACCATAATCTAAAAAGCCACCGAGTTAAAAATGAGACGATTCATATACAATAATGCAATAAAATCAAAATTCCATTACAAATGACATTTACAGTCAATGTTTTTTTATATACATGTTTTGAAATACATGTAAATTTAAATTTAGACATATTACCTGTGTATTGTTATGTTCTCAATCGGATATCAAGAACATTTTCATTTGATGTACATGGTAATTATTTTCCAGCACCCTAGTGACTAAACCAGACTGAGTTAACCATGAATGATTTTCAATAATTATTGTACGAATGATTTTCAATAATTATTGTACGAATGATTTTCAATAATTATTGTACGAATGATTTTCAATAATTATTGTACAAATGATTTTCAATAATTATTGTACAAATGATTTTCACTGATATTTTGTCTAAAGTAAACTTTCTTCATTATTGTCTGCGTACTACATTTCCTAACCACAGTAAAACCTACAACAGCAACTATCTTAATATTATGAACATTTATTTTCAGACTGGCTTTCAATAACTCCCCTGTGATTGGATAATGAGACCACCTCATATTATGGTCGATTTTTCGAGTCTCAAAAATGATCACATTATTGAGGTTTTACTGTAAGACGAAGGTCTGACTTTTTAAAACATTTTAAAAAGAACAGTATCTCTGACAAAGTCCTTATACATATTTGTTATACAGTCTAAACATTTGTAGATAATTAAAATATACATTAAAGTATAAAAAAATCATGACTTTGACCAAAGCGCCAACTGTCAACTAATTATTTCTTAGAAAAGATGACAAGATGATTGGATGAGTTGAACCTAATCATTATAGCTCAAATAAAACACTCAACATAAATAAAATACAGACCGTGAACGTGGTCCAATGGTTAATGCACTGGACTTGTAACCCGGAGATCCTGATTCAAATCCCAGTCACGGCAGGTCGTACCTTTCTATGAAAATTTGACAAAAATGTTGATTTTCTTCCATATGTGGAGAAGTTGCCGGCTTCTTGCGGAAGGGTAAGTTAGTACTGGTTAGTATACAGTCCAGGAAAACTGGTTAGGTGAACCGGTCGGCATATATAACTGAAAAATTGTTGAGAAACGTGTCAAACCAATAAAGTAAGAAATAAAATACTGTGATAGGTTTTATCAGAGTTGATTTATATCTATGAAGCTTAATAATTAATACAGCAGTAAATTACAATGAACTGGATATTTCAAGCTTTATCCTGGTAATAACATATCATCAGGGTAATAATAATCTATGCAATAACTGGAGATATTGAAGTATCTCGTTCAAATGTTGATGAAGGAAAACTATGATTAATTGCATGTACTTCTACCTTCAAATTAAGCTTTCATTAGTGTATGAAAATATTAAGTAGAAATAACGTGACTTGATTTGACCGAATTTATGGAACAAGCCAAACACGTGTTCAATTGACTTAATTTTAGAAGAAAAAACAACAACAAATATGATTCTAATTCTTGGCATTTTTTGAGATGCTTGAAAAAAATCAGAAAAATATGAATTGTGTATAGATTTAAATGTTTGTGTAATAAAGCTGACTGTGAAACGTAATGATGTTAATGTACTGTATTTAACACAATTTCCAAAATTTCTACAGCGAGATCTAATTTTATCTTGTTCTATTGCACAAAACAAGAAAAAACTCTCAATTTAACTTGAATTGTTTCTTTGATGATTAAAAATTGTTGATAACGAGTTACAACATTTGGCTGGCAGAATTTAAATTTTTCCAGCACCAAAGATCAAACAAGTGGTTTGCACTTCACTGTGTTGTCCTTGACATGACATTAACAGACTGCTGTATTAGAATCTTTTAAGAGCTTTTTTATGTACTTCTTTTTTATTCCTTCCTGAAGAATGCGATTATTTTCCAGTTTCAAATTCCCATCCATGAAATTAGGTATATTTTAATGATAGTACCATTACATCATCAGTCTATTCATTATCTTGTTTTGTTACCGTGACTAAACTTTAAAGATGCTTACAGGTGTCTGTGTTGTTGATGCAGTCCTGATTTGTTTAATGCTCTATGTATTCACTTCACTTTCAATACTATAACAAAAATTGTCACAGGTTTAATGGCTTGATTTAATTTGATAAAATGTTAATGTCTTTATTTTACTATACAAATGGATTTCAGTAAGTGAAATTGACAGAAGAACTCGCGCTGTGGCGTAGATTATTTAACGTTTGCTGTAGGCTATTGTCAACTGAATTCTCTGATGGGTCTGTGACAAAGAATTGGTTTAACAAAGGCGTAGGCAGGAATGAGATGTTTATACGCCCAATAAGCTTGAAGAGAAAACTCATCATACGATATTTAGGTTTTATAACTTATGTCGCGGAACTTTTTATACGCACACACTTATTGTGCGAAATGGGCACTAGACGTCACAAGGCCAAAAGCATTCTTCCTTCAACAAAGCATGGACAAATGCGCTGTATTTGGAGGGGGGGGTTGCGCCCTACTGTATAGGACAGAAGAGACATCTCGGCTACAACTAAACTCAAAGTTTACAAATCAGCGGTCCTTATCACTCTCATTTATGGTAGTGAAACTTGGCCAGTCTACAGAAGACATGGAATAAAGCTGAACTATTTTCACACCAAATAAGAGAATATCCCCGATATAGAAATACTAGAGGGAGCTAATCTCCCCTATATTCACACTCTACTTCAAAAAAGTCAAGTTCGTTAGGCGGGTCATGCGTACCGGATGTCTGATACCAGAATTCCGAAGCAACTCTTCAATGTGTAATTAACATCATGCAAAAGAACAGTTGGAGGTCAGAGAAAATGGTTTAAAGACAGCTTGAAGGCATCGTTTAAATCCCTCAATATATACTGGAAGAACTGGAAAAACCTTGCCCTCGACCGAACACTCTAGCACAGAGCAATTAAATCTGGATGTACCATCATAGAAGAGTCACGACAAAATTCATCCTGATATCATCAATATTTTGATCTTCACATACATCATGTTTTAAGTATTCTGACTTTTGGTCTGTAATGCTTACGTAATCTTTCTATAAAAATAATAAGTTAATAAGCTTCTGTGCAATTGTATTCACTTGAAAAAGAAACTAAATCTTACAATCAACTCAAAATACGAATTAAATGTGACATGTGTGTGTCATGAGAAGGTGGTAACTGTACTTATACATGATCTTCTGGTTTTAGCTCCATAGCTTGTTTTGCTAAAGCAAAGCGAGCAATAATTCTCGTCAGGACTTTGCTTTCATTACAATAGTCAAGTAAATATGTTTGGCAAGGGTGGATTAAAATGACTGCCATATCATTAAAATTTCTGACGTAGAACAGTTCCAGTGCCAAAGCTCTAAACTCCCGTAATTATTGTCCTGATAATAAACAACAAAAATACCAAGTTGTGTGATTATATCATATATTCCTGAATACAAATGTTCGACATTTCTTTCAATATATTTCAATAAACGTACAAGCATTTACGGGATACAAATGATGACGGACAATCTACGAAAAGAACCTGTAATAAAACTAGTACAGTGAACCTCTCCAAAGCGACACATTTTCGGAGAAGCAAAATTATGTTGTTGTTGAAAAGTTGTTACTCCAGAGAGGTCAAATTAATTGTTGAATGGTACAGTGGGAAAAATCACGCTGTCGTTGAAGGGAGGTTGTTGCTCAAGAGTGGGTCGCATTGTAGAGGTTGCACTGTATTGTTAAAAACGCTTGAAAACGTCGAATGACCCCATTACAATACTTTAATCTCATCCATTTTTTTTAAATCTAATTGTTAACTTTTCAGGAAGTTAATTCGACCAGAAATTAAAACTAAAAATAATTAAAAATTAAAAATTGATCGATGATGCAAGTTACGAATTTGGATTTGAATGCCAGGAGTGCTTATTCAGCAATTATTAAAGTACATATTTCATTGATCTGTATTTATCGCCAGAAGTTGTGCCTCAAACAAGTTGTCCGCATCCACCACCAAAGGAGGTAATTAATGTCACTGGCTTATTATTTCCAACATTCGCGCGGTTTCTTTTTTATTTCTATTATTTGCATACATTAGCAATATCCATGAACCACCAATATTTTTCGATAAATTCTAATAAGGAAGGACATCGGGTATATGCGTATTTTAAATGTTCGGTGCATAGCATACAACATTCGTTGACAAAATACAATGAAAAAGCCGGATAGAATGTAATATCACAAATATACATGTATTGTGAAACAAATGTCTTGATAACGCTTGAAAAATCGCGGTTGTTAATTATTCCTCTTGCCACTTAGCATTATGTGAAAAAAAAATCCTACAACTCTAAAACATTCGACAGATATACGTTTTGTGGGCAAATCAAATGAATTAATAATCATGCCAGCGAACGGCAAATAGATTACGTGCTAACTAATCATAACTACCAAACAATATTAGCCACAACATGATTAGAACAAAGTCAATATACTTGCGAATATATCGTACACTGCACAACAGGACATAATGCATTACTATGGACAGAAATAGAAAAAAGCAATAATGTCAATACTATACTACACGTAGCTTCTACACTTGACTGCTAGAAAAAAGGAGAATAGTCCCTACGATTTTCTGATCGAATCATCGAAATATAAACATTATCTATGAATTAAAATACTGAAGATTACACACAAACGTGATCAAATTTTCAATATGATCTGCATCATTCTTATGTTCAAACATACATAACAATGTATATTTTGTTACAAAACCTAGTATATATAAATTTCTTGAAATTCTTAATTCTGTACAAGAGAAAACTATCACCGAAGCCCTGAAAATACGTGTTAGAATTTTAAATATTACCACTATGTAATATCTTAACCTTGATGATATGTTATCATGTATGCATAAAAGCCGTTATAGTTTACTTCCTAAATAAAACCTATGTTCTACTCTGTTGTGATGTAAAAAGGACAACAATAACAAAAGTCTGTTAGAAACATCACAAGTACTGTTGAATGATAAAACTACATTTCAGTCTTGATGATCCTAACAGTACGAAGTCGGAACGAACGAGGAAAGACGACTAGATACGAACAGAGGTAGGAACAACTTTGTTTTTATCGATGGGTAACACATCACATAAGTTCACTGTTTACAACTGCCATTTGAAGTACCCGACGTATTAAGACTATATCATTACACTTCAATTCGGCGCCGTAGTTCTACCATCTTTACCTTACTATTGAAGAGTTAAAATACTTCATTCGAGACAATGGCGATGACTTTTCAAAAGGAAAGTAAAATCCTTTTCATAAAGAAGATATTTTTTTAAGAAAAAATGGTGTGTTGAGTCAACCTATTGTTGTCTTGTTTCATGAAGTACTGAATTTTGAAACGCAGAATCATTTATCAGTTTTCCAATAAGACTGGCGGGAGAACTTTGAAGAATGAAGTTTACAGACTATCCATGAGAATCATGTTTAGTTGTGTATTTGATTGTTTCTTTGATACTCCATGGATTGTTTAAATTGACCAATTCCACTCCATTGATATTGAGAAGTCCAGACCTAAGGCAGTTTTTATCAAAATTTTATCAACAATCCACCTTTGTTGGTCCAACTTCTGTCTCATTATTCTTGACGTTAATGGACACTGTCTGTATTGGTGTTTGTGTTACAGTAGTATCCGCAGTTGTTGACATAGGTAACTGGTTTACCTGAAAATTCGAATGATTTCAAATGAAAATGTCATTTAAAAGGAGTGTTCAGTCAAACAGTCTGCATTTTACCGTTACAATCATGATCAACAAATGTCGCATGCTATTCTTACCATCTACATCTATGAGTATAAGTACACCCATATAATTTATTGCATTCATCACAACAATAAGCAAAAAAATCCAAGCTCTTCCAGACACACCGTGGGGACTGGGGATTTTGGTAATTGATAACAATTGAAAAAATAACGTATTTTTGAATTTAGAATATGATTTGATTTATGGGAGTCAAATGAAATCACGTAAAATACTCGAGGGACTCTCGTATCGGGAAATCGATCCGATCATTAGTACCTTTGTTACTTTTAGTATAGTTGTAATTTTGAAACCACAATAGTTCATTAAAGAGACACAATACAGACAAATTGTACTTAACAATGTGGCATTGCGCGACGCATGCTCTCTTTGGCAATTGATTTTAAGACATCATGTCTACATGTATTCGTCCTTTTCTACATTTTAGACTGATTTACGAGTGACAATGACAATTACTTGTAGAGAACAAGGTAAGCGCTGGTACAGATTTCAGAACAGCAAGTCAATTGCCCACCGATTTTTGAAGGCAATACTACTGAAAATAGGCGTGAGCTCCAAAAGACAAAAGGAATAGTTTTATACGTTTCTTGTCTAACTTATAAGCATAGAAGGTTAAGCTGGAATCAAAGACAGCACGCACTAAACTTGACTTTTCTAAAAAGTTATAAGCCATAATCAAACTTAATAACGTTGAACTTTTCTCGTGGTATTGAAATAACATTAAAACCATTAATTGTATACACATGTCAGAAAACGCACTTCCATGTACTTCAAAAGGTACACAAGTCAAAGGTTTTAATATTTGCTGATTCATCATTCATTGCAAAAGAACGTCGAACTCTTGCATTTTATAAATAACGTGAATAGCATGAGAATAATCTCTTAATGAATTACAGTCTGGAACGAGAATCCTCGCATCAAACACATACCCTTCATAAAGCATGATTGTGTCTGGTCATGGAAAATGGAATACCTTTTAAGTAAAATATTGTAACTCTTCATGGGGCTGTATAATAACGAAGTACTTGGTGTTTTATCTTTGATTTAACTGTATTGAATTAAAAGCATTGGACTCGGTTACTGCAACGATTTTTATACAATTATTATTATGAAGACATCATAAACTAGTTCTGATGAACTAACTTCTTGAATTATCATATTTATTTTAAAATGGGCATTTATGCAGTCTCCTTCGAAATTTACAAACCATCGTTACAGTACAATATAAAATTTAATATACTTATTCTTAACTGGTTCTAAATAGTCATTACCTAGTTTTTAGCATGAATAAGATGCGCGCGCAGGTACTGAACAAACCTTTCTTTTTAGTTATCTTAAATCACTTTGCCGAACAGTTTCTTCTGTATTAAATTCTTTGTAATTACGTCAATAATAAATCATACAATGGGTACTTATTTATACACATATTAATACACACATTTATGTTTTAAAACTAAACTAATATATACACAAGGTTTACCTGTGTTGTTGATTTGTCGTCCAGCTCCGATTCTTTGGACGTCTGATCTTGGACTTCTTCACGTTTCGCTAAAGATTCTCGCAGACCTTGGCAGGGTAAAGTGGCATAAAATGCTTGTCGAAATTGATTGTTGGTTGCAACATAGATAAGAGGATTCCAGACAATCTCTGATTTCGCTGCTGCTGCTGGCAATAAGCTCAAAAAGATAGGAATTGAATGCGGGTCACCGAAGGTTTGTATGAAGGATACAATGGCATAAGGGCTCCAACATATCCAGTACACACCTTAAAAATACAAAAGAAATAAAAGTTAAAAAATACAGTTATTGAGGAGGAGAATATTTAACCCTATTGCATTCGTGACAAAAAACATAATTCGGTATTTTGTTTAGATAGCTAGTTACTCAATACTCTTTTAGGACGGTATCACGTCACTGTGCCCTAAATAAAATTCAGGAACCTATTCTCAACCAATGGTTTGGAATCTGACGTTAAAATGTCCGTGAATGTAATTAACGACGGTATGCATGTGAAAGAAACTAGAAAACAAAAATTTGTTGATTTTAACAGAATGATGGCTGATATTTGACAATGGTGACATTTACGTTACTGACGCACTTAACGAAGAATAATTGTGGAAACTAAAGTATGTTAAAGATACGCTACTGTAAAGTCATGAAATGACCAATATATTACCAAAGCTTTGGAAGACATACGAACAAAGGCAAAGTGAAACTATATGTAACTATACAAAAACATATTACGTTATAAATACAACGGACGTATATTGACATGTCAACCCTGTACTTAATCAAACATTTCTCACGTGAATAAAAATCAAAGACATTAAACCTTGTTTTTTTACAATACTTGCATCTTTTTAGAGCATTCTTTTATCCAGAACAGTTATATCAATGTTAATATCATACATTAAATATCGAGCTTAATCAGTAGAAATTGCCTACAAATGATAGTATATAAACAATTCTTTGATCAGTCAGCGTCATGATCTTGGATGGTTAGGAAGAAGATAAAATCTGTCCATTACAAGTAAAAGAATCTATAAAAAATCCATATCGTGAAATGACACGTGTCACAAGGTCGCCAAGTATCCCACAACATCGCTACTGAAATTATACTTTCCACTGATAAAAGAAAAAATAATTGTATATCTTCAACATATTTGATCGCAGTATAAAGAAAGCACTCTAATGATTAATGGCATTTCATGATAAATAATTTTTTTTTCTGGGTTATGACTCATTAATCTGCCTCTGAGAAATTGCCAGAATGAGATGGCGTCACAGACAATAGTACAATACGTTGTATTCGCAAATCAACGTTTTATTTTTAAAAATGCATTTCAGTTTCATATCCGGTTATATTATTCGGAATAATTAGTCAGTTAGACCTATAATGAGCGGACACTTGCATTAGAAGGTGAAGCTGGGTCATTTCTATTACCCATGGTGTGAAATAACTTGTGAACGATATTGAATGGATACAACAAGTTTTAAATACAATTAGGTAATAGTTTCGCATTTTCCGGTTAATGGACTCTAAATACAGCGGATAAACAAAAATTGGCAACGCCATGAGAACGCAGAATAATTAAACGGCTAATTAGTGTGTAAACGGGAGAAAAAAATGATGATTTGACAGAGATATATGTATATTGGTACAATATGAATGAACCAAGTGAACAAAGTAAACAAAAGAACAAAGACGTGTATTTAAAAATAGAGAATTGTCTTTGATAAATGCTAATACTGCTGTCAGGGCTTATAAACCGAAGATAATCGACTTTAATAAACTATTAAGTTACATATCTCGAATATTTACATGGATATTTCTCGTTCTTATGCTGTTACTGGTCTTATTAAGTTTATGCACTCTAAGATATTTTATGTACAAATGTATGTGAAGTGTAATTAGCTTGAATATTGATACAACATTCTGAGTGTTGTTTAAATGCTGCATTAAAATTCATTCTTTTCATACATTAAAAATAATGCATTCTCTGTTTAAGTTTCATGATTCTTCTGTAAATAGTGAAATAAAATACTTAATTTTTATAATAGTGCATAAATCATTTGTAATACAGTTGCTATTCTGTTTATACTTTCACATATTTTTTACATTAAATTTGAATTAACTCTACACCGTTTGAAACACTAGTGTATTAAATATAATAGCATAAGAGCAACGCGTGTGTTTCTGCGTCACTTTTATAAACAAAGCAATATTAATAACATCGAATAATTATCAATTATAAAATTATGCAATCATAGATCAGGTCACGATGTTAGTCAAGGTGTACGGATAATGATTCGGAAATATGTTCAGCCTACGAACCAATAAGTTTAATATCAATTCCCCCGTAAGGTGTGCAATCCCAGCGGACAAAATAACTCAAATGAAGTTACAGAGCGATGTTTTGTTGATACGTTTACATAAGGTTCATGGAATAAGTCAACTGACTGATAATTTTATAATATCATTACATTGAATGCCATACCCATTATATAAGAAAAAATACAAACGTTAAGTACGTAACCGTAAAGGAAGAGACACATTTAAGCTGTCTACAAATAATATACATAATCTGTAATATTACGCATACGCCATAAACACATGTGTATCCGTATTCGAAAATATAAGATATAAGATAATTTGCGATATAAATAATTCATAACCATTTAGCCAAATGACAATTTGTATGATTCTGTTGCTTCGTGATTTTGTGATAAAAAGTCAAAATTTATTCTATGAAACGAATCATCTGAGGTTTACAAAATTCATGACAATTCTCCGTAATGGAGGAATTCTGTAAGATATTTATTATAATCTAGATTAAGCATTAGACGGTCGAGCCTGGTTCTTTCGTGAATAAAACACGATAGTGTTATCGACATTAATTTCAAGTTCGATTTAATTCTTTGATAAAATTATGAAAGATGATTTCAGTATGATACAAATGGTAAACGCAGCATACAATTCAAGGACGTTTTAAATAATAAAGCGGACCAAAATCTTTTGACGTACATATAAAATGTTTCAAAATCTTTTGACGTACATATACAAATATTTTTCATTTTTAACGTATTCATGTGTATATTCAACGCGTGAATGGTTTCGTTAAGGCAGAAAAAAGAAACGTAAAGAAATACCAGTAGCCTCGACCGTGGTCCAGTGGTTAGTGCACTAGACTTGTAGATGTAACCGGGAGATCCGGGTTCGAATCCCGGTCGCGGATGGTTATACTCTTCTATGAAAATTTGACAATAATGTCGATTTTCCTCCACATGTGGAGAAGTTGTCGGCTCTTTGTGGAAGGGTAAGTTAGTACTGGTTAGGGGAACCGGTCGCCGTATCTAACGGATAAATTGTTGAAAAACGGCGTTGAACCCCAGTGGCAATAAGCCACATTAAAAGAGGGATTTCAATAAGGAACTTAGATTGAAGGTGCTAGCAAGAGCGTGTCCGACATGGATATAGGTCATTTTATGAAAACAGAAGTACAAAGTCATATACATACCACACATGATACAGACACTTTTCAACATTTTCCGCTGTACTTCCATGTTTCGTTTAGCGACACGACTCTCTTTATCGAAAGCTGATGTCTGGTTCATATGTCGTATCTGAAATAAATGTTGACAAAATGTAGGCAATGACCACGTTAGAATGACATAAGAATATGGAGGCATTTGTGTTAAAGTCACACCTGGTGGCAATTTCTCGCTTTAGCTCATTTTGACAGTGGTTAAGATAATTATGAAAATAATAACACTTAGGACTCACGCGGTAGATTAATTAATTAATTACAAATCATTATCATACGAATTGCTTTCGTCCCTTGGTGGAAATCAAGGCTTAGTTTTAACGTAGACAGCACGATCGTAACAATTAAAGACACCATTAATGATATTCCAAATCGATAACGTTAAGAACATCGTTGTCATGGACAAGCATCATAAATTCGCATAAAAATATCAAAATATTTCTCGGAAGCCTCATAAAATTGCCTCAGTATTATGAACATAATACATCCTGACGTTTTTTTTTCTGTCAGTAAATAAAACATATTTGTTAAGGCTTACGAATGATCAACGGTGAATGAAGAATGACTATAGAGACGAAATGTCTTCAGCCACAACGTCTAAGAGAATATTAGCCATGCCAAGGATTCGAGCTCACAAACCCTAGGTCCAGTGTCGTAACATTCTAAAAATGGGATAATATTGTTAAATAATATTTACAATTAAAAATAGAATAAAGCCTACTTACTGTCATGTAGATTTGGAAATAGCAGTACATCATTACAGCCATCGGGAGGAAAAAGCAGAACACTGCGATGGTTAAAACGAATGTTGTATTGCTGAGGCTTGTATCTTCCCACAATAAACCGCAAAATATCCCAGAAGCTTCCAGTCCGTAGGAACTCCAACCAAAGAAAGGAAAGAGCGACCATAACAAACCAAACGCAAAACATCCCACCACAGAGAGCACTGCAAACCGTATTGTAATAATACTTGATTTCAGAGGTTTTGCTATAACAATGAACCTGTCAACACTTATAGCTGTCAATAAGTAAAGTTCTGCAAGTCCAAAGAAATAAACCACAAATGCTTCCCAGTAACACATAATTTCACCCGCAAACCATTCACCATAGAGTGCTGATGTTGTTGCTAAAGGGTTCCCGAATATTGCCATGCAGAGGTCACTAATGGCTAAACCCATGATGAATACATTGGTTGGTGATCGTAATTGTTTCGATTTATAAAATATGCGCAGCACTAGGATGTTTTCAAAAATTCCAAATACGCCAATAAACAACAGAACAGTGCCGATGATACGAGAAGCCCATTTCGGGAAATTTAATCTTTGAAGTTCTAGATACGATAATCCTGGACCTAAAGTGTCATTTCCTGCACTGATATTATCAGAAAATGTGCCGTTAGAATCCATCGTGTTATCTTCTTTAAGTCTTCTGGAGTAGTTTGATTGTCGAGTGGAGAAGTGTTTGACAACTGGCAGTGGAAATACTTATATATATGTGTTTGTGGACAAGTGATATCGATAATGGTCCAGTCAATATCTCGTGGAATAATAACACGTGTACGACAACAATCTCATTATTAGGATAATTAATACCTCAATCAAAGGAGTCAGTATTTAAAACTATTCAAAGATGAAATGATGATTGAAGGAACTGTTATGTAGTTTAATTAACCTCATGAAGATCTAAGTACATTGAATTTACTGGCGAAGCTCGATATATTTCAGTCTTTGGACAAGGTTACAGTGATAATATGAATCCACACCCCGACATAAATATTCCCAGCTTTTTAACAGGAAAAAGCGAATCGATAATTGTTTCTTTGTGAACAAGATATCAATTACTAAGAATTACCAATACTGACTACAACGTGCTCATTGAATGAATGTCGTGATTTTCTCACATTTCATACATACTATCGTGGCATTCCAACTAGACAAGTTTTATAGATGTATCATGGCTAAGAGAGCAATTATTATACATAAAAACCTTTGTTGATGGTGTACATTTTAGAGGTTAACCTTTAACAACTGCCAACAGATCCCCCAAAACAAGCAATATGATAAAATACGTTTTACTGTCAAACACGGGGTAGCAATTGTTTGTTTGTTTGTTTGTTTTATGTGACTTATTGTTTTTGAACAATTTTTCAGTTATATACGGCGACCGGTTCACCAAACTAGTTTTCCTGGACTGTATACTAACTAACCGGTACTAACCCTTCCATAAGGAGCCGGTAACTTCTCCACATATGGAGGAAAATCGACAATTTTCGTCAAATTTTCACAGAAGGATATGTCCTGCCGCGACTGGGATTAGAACCCGGATCTCCGGCGCACTAACCACTGGACCACGGCAGCGACCCCGGGGTAGCAATAATGTCAAGTTTAGAAACTGCTACCTAAGCTAAAATATATTTTTGAAACGGGCTCATGATATCCACGGCATATTATAATGAAAGCAGATGTTTTACTTTATTCATTTTTTTAAATAAATTAACAGCTTTGAAAATTTTTTTAAAACTACAATTCGCCGTGCGAGAGTAAAACTATATTTGAGGGGTGTGATTCGCGAATAATTTCAATATATTCATTATATAGAGTGGAATTTAGAAAAATAAGATGCTTAACTTATCACTTAACTATGATTAAAAGAAACAACACTATTTGAAACAAGAGGAGTTATCAAATAAAATGACAATTTCCATCATACACGCAGTTGTTATATTTCTCAGGTTTTATTTCTCAACAATTAGAACCAAGCTCTTTATCATCTGTATGGATTGTAACACACGAGTGGTGGAGCAAAGATTTTTTATCATAAATAAATAAATAAATAAATAAATAAATAAAGACGGACGGACGGACGGACGGACGGATGGATGGATAAATAATGTTTCATCACTCGAATGCTATAATTATCCTGCGTTACGTATGTGTTCCTCAAACATGTTAATTTAATATAATGTCCGTTTGTAATTATTTCAATTTGTTGTTATTATTGCTTGTTTTTACTCCCATTTTTTATTAATAAATGATTGAAAACAGTAAATATGTTTGGCGGGTACGGTGTATTTTCCTCGCCATTGCTGTTATATGTTTTCTCTGTTATCTGTAATACATAACATAGATATGCAAACAGAACCAGGATATTTATCAGTGTGTTGTACTTCGAAGTTGCTTTAATGGATTTTGTTTGTCCAAACCACATGAAATCTGACAAGTACTTTCAGAGGAAAAGACCATTGTTGACGCCGGACGCAGGAGTATCATCCTACCCATGCTAATAACTCATCTTGAACCTTCGATGCTAGTGAACAAACAAGAGGAAGGATTGTGCTTGGGTTCGAACCCAGGTCTCCGGAATGATATTATGACCTGCTTTCAGAAATATTACAATAAATATCATCTAAGACGTAGATTTTTATTGTAGACTTTCATTTTCAAATGGTTCCATTCATTTAACATTTTGGGAGCCGCCCAAAACAAAATTCGCAAACATTGTAAAGACGTTGCCCTATTTTCATTTCCTTGACTTTGTAATTTGTATTCATATTTTGGGATTAGCGTCAACTTAAGCAAATAAATAACCGAGTAGAAGCATTTTTCTGATGATTTTAGCGGCGAAAGCTTCGGAGGGACAAGCCTTCGTAGTTTTTGTTATCTCTATGAAATTTACTGTTGTAACCGATAAATAAAACCGATGGTTGGAAAACTACAAGTATGACATAATACGCATTTAGTATAGAGCAAATTAGTAACAATCTAATTGGATTTTGTGTCGCTTGCAACATATCTTGAAATCTTACTCCTGACCGCGCCTGTAAATACACAGGAAACTGTTAAATATGGTCACCTGTCTCAAATTTTGCCACAAAACCTCAAGTGAATTCGGTCGAACGCTGCGGACAAACAAGCGCCTTTACTAGATTTAATGCAATGGAATTAAAATATTGCAATATACTGAAGCTGTCTCATAATGGCTGTCTCATAAAACTTGCTTCCATAAACCTTCCACTGCATGGTACTTTCTAAATACAGTCAAAGTTTGCTTAATTATTGCCTAGACACTGATGATACTGTTGAATTTTAACAGATATTTTGTTATTCGATTTATATACTCCATCTTTGAATGTATTACACTAGTGCGAATTGCAATGATAAAATAACTGAAATTACTGTGCATATCACGGAATGAAGAAGATCTATTCAAAGTACCCAGGCAACCAAATATCATACGTTTCGTATATCTAATAGCAGAAATATTATGTTTATCAGGAATTTTACAGAAGTAGAATTTGATGCAATTAGAGCTGAAATAAAATAATTTTCGCCGAAAAAACAATAACTTCCTTGATTAGTTCAGTACGTTTTATATTTAATTACTTTACACGCCATAACCCAGTCCAGGCATGTCAATTCTCGTGATAAGGTAGTTACTCCAGTCAATCGTCTGAAAGACGCTGATTTGTCACGCGCTTGTTTCAGGGGTCTGTTTAAGTCATTATTCCATTTATTAAATGCCAATGTATTTAATCATGAAATGGAAAGCAAAGCCAATGTATTAGATTCAACATAACAGAATCCTTTACCACAGACAAGGTTACTGAAAACAACACTGATTTAATTAAAGGCGTTGTGATATGTTCAAACAAAAATGACTTCGTGATTTCTATAAATCCTGGGCGTCATGGAATTTCTAAAGTAAGTATACATATTGGAAAAAAATCTGGAAGTTTGTATGGGCTTCTTTAATAACCTGTATCTATTTTATGTTTTGTAGGCTTCTTACTAGCAAATTAACCCTTTGTACTTTAGGGCGTGCAACAGAGTAATTTATTTTTTAGTATAAAAATACATCCTTGTATGATCTTAAACGTTTTATTTTTTAAAAAAAAATGTTCTTATATTGCTCACATTTGTTCATTACAGTTGGTGAATGAATGTGATCATTACATTTAATTGTTACAATGATAACAAAATGTTAGTTACCAATTCATGATACAATATTATCTAATAACCAATGCGACAGAGATTAACATTTGGCAAAGCATAGATTCATCATAGGTCAATCCATCTCCGCTCCCAAGTCGGTGTTGTCTCTATTCTGTTATACAAGATTGTTGAAAAGCTAGAATACTACAACATCGGTAATGTTTATTTACAATGGTATGTGCTTAAAACAATTGGAAAGCAAAAACAGGTCTTAAGAATAGACAAAGTATAGCACGGAGCACAATGCAACGCAGACGCTAAAGATAAGCTAACAAAAAAAACTCTATAAACGGGGACAAAGTGGAAATAGCATTCCTGCCTGTATAAAAGTAGCAAACTTCAAAGGAGGGAGTTATAATTTCTTTACTTTGTAATCATGCATACAAACTGATCGACAAACACACAAAATGCTAAAGTACAAACCTGTAATAAAAGATTAATTGTCCAATATTCAATATCACCATCGTAAAACAGGGAAGAAAAATGCATTGCTATAAGACAAATTAGTCAGAAAAATATATTTTAAACTTGCATATATTATGGAGACGAGACGTTTCTAATCCGTGAGAATAGAAACGCAAAGAAATTGCTAAGAAAATACGTAATAAATACTTGAGACGTAAATTATAGCATGCAATTATGTCCATAAGGCGAAATATGTAGGTTTGTACTCTAAATATGATAGTTATAATAAATACATTTGCGCATGTATTTACACCAGCAAAGTTCACAACAGAATACAATTTATACACAAAGAAGGAAACACTTAGTATTATGTGTCAGCAACAGAATAAATTCGTTGGTTACTAATCGCATTAGTCGGTCGAAAGCAAAGCCATCATCAACAATGAGTTGCTCCAGTAAATGACACCAAAACTAGGTCAAAATGACGCGGAAAACTTTTGTCCTCACAGACGCAAACTGAGTTGTTAGCCGTTTCTTGAACTATGTTTGAATACCTGTCAGGAAAATATTCCACCCAGGTACATTGTAGACAGCATTACATTCATGTGCTTCCAATGTTCCTTTAGTGAATGACAAAACCATGTTTAATGCACTTTAAGGAAAATATGTCATATACACACGCTCACATGGGGCTAGCACGTTGAAGGGATGGAGTATAATGGCGTATTAGGCCTAAAATGGCCACACGGACCAAAACACGTATATCATATATACATATACAAGGGTTACAACTTCCGAAATGACAGTTTCTGCACCAAGTCTGTTTAAGACTACCTAACTTTTTAAGAAATCGCTCAAATTTCAAATAAATGGTGTCTACAGATAGCTAATACATAGTCCTACACATAACCAGTAAGCACTTTGTCCAATTCAAAACAATGAAGCAGATATTTAATCTTTTTCCTCCGAAAAGTCGTCAATATTGTTTAGTCAAACGCGACCTCGCAACACCAAATTGATCAGAATTACCGTACTAAATACACTTTAAACCAACAGGTAGAGGAATGACAACACATGCGTACTATAAATATTACTAAAATACACTGATTCAATAATTATGAAATAAACACTAATTGACAAAATAACAGTGAATGAGGTCAAATGAACTAAGTAATCAAATAATGATCTTTACTCAGGAATGAATAAACTACAGTTGATTGCTAGCGAACTGTGCGACTTTCTAGTCTAATTAGAAGAATATATTACATTGTTCGTGATTCCAAATTCAATAGAATATAATTGCATATAATTGTGAACAGATGTACAATATAATTGATCTATATCATTCTCTTGTTCAAACAAGAAGACAATTGTAACTGCTAAACTCAACCAGTTAACCACGACATAGTAATACGGCTCCCAAAATACGTATATAACCTTAGATGATACAAAATGGACAATACTAACATATGTTCTAATAAAACAACATTAAAACAGTAGTCGGAGCGAACGATATAAGACGACTAGTAAACACTGAAGTACACAGACATATACCATTGATACAAATCTATTACAAAACATTGTAATCGCCTACATTGTTGACGGTATTTAATTTTGTACGAATAATTAATAGTGTCTTTCCATGTATACTTCAACTGCATTAGTCGGCTTAGACAACATAACTTGACGTTCGATGAATCCATATCAAAATGTAAACTTTATAATAATATGCATGCATGGATACTAATACTTTCACTGTAGCAAACATAGATGCCTCGATATTTCATCAACAATCCACCTTTGTTGGTCCAGCGTCTGTCTCATTATTCTTGACATTAATGGACACAGTCTGTATTGGTGTTTGTGTTACAGTGGTGTCCGCAGTTGTTGACGGAGGTGCCAGGTTCACCTAAAATTCAAACACTTTCTGTTATATCTAAATCTTGCCACTTACATGCTTATTTGCCATTTACATTCCTGTGAGATTTTAATGCACACCCTTCTCAATAATAAATTATTTTCCGACTTTTCTATACCTTCTTGGCCTTCTTGAACTGTAAAGTCCTTTCGCATTTAGAAAGAATTGTACATTCGATACAAAAATGACGTAGACTTATAAACTTCCGATACATAACTTTATTAAGTCAGTTTAAATACACAAAGGAGTTTTATATCGTGAATTTGACTTAGTATCTTTGTAATACTGCGGACTCCGTGTCATGGTAATTTGATATTGTACCTCAAATAGTACCTCACAATCTGTACAGAACATTGAGTTATGTGCGCGTTCAAGACAGATATTGTTGCACTTAGAATTTCAAGCTTGGATACATTCATTCTTATTTCTGTTTGTTCCATATGTTTAAATAGCAAGTAAAGTGGAAAATTAGGAAATTCAAAAACGATACTCCATCTGTATGAGATACTTTATGGTACTAATACATCAAACTACATTCAAAATTATTAATTCATGCTATCTCAAGCTATTGAAGTACTTTAAACCTTTATTCACATTCATGTTTTACATATTAGAGGCCATGCTTACATTTTTTGATACTTCTGAACGCAAATGATTTCAATTGTTATACATATATCTCAAAATCATACAAATAAGTTTAAATTGTACTTCTTTCTCGAATTAAAATCTCTTATTGTTATCATTAATTCTATTTACCGCCTATTACCGTTATTATTTGCTCAGAAAATTTATAAATATGTATTGTTTCGTCCAATTGTAACTTACATATGATGTATTGTATTGTATTTGTATTTCATTAACATGTTAACCGTTGGGCCTTACGTTTGAATTAATATCTATCTATCTATCTGTCTGTCTGTCTGTCTGTCTGTCTGTCTGTCTGTCTGTCTGTCTGTCTGTCTGTCTGTCTGTCTGTCTGTCTGTCTGTCTGTCTGTCTGTCTGTCTGTCTGTCTGTCTGTCTGTCTGTCTGTCTGTCTGTCTGTCTGTCTGTCTGTCTGTCTGTCTGTCTGTCTGTCTGTCTCAA